>JAODUD010000002.1:14600136-14613419 GCA_026784285.1 Stomatorhinus walkeri
CCCCACTGCACTTGCAGAATGGACCCTTGTGACTGAAGCTGTTTGAGTTTCCTGGGGGGTTATGGGTTGCCTGCAGTACTGCCCCACCCCTCTTGGGTGGTAGGTGTGCATCCCACCCCCACAGGGCATCTGTGGAGTTCACATGTTCTCGCCGTATTACATGTTCTCGCCGTATTGTGGAGTTCACATGTTCTCGCCGTATTACATGTTCTCGCCGTATTGTGGAGTTTACATGTTCTCGCCGTATTGTGGAGTTTACATGTTCTCGCCGTATTGTGGAGTTTACATGTTCTCGCCGTATTACATGTTCTCGCCGTATTACATGTTCTCGCCGTATTACATGTTCTCGCCGTATTGCCTGTTCTTCCCACATGCATTTTGGATAGGCGGCCTCTCCAGGTTCCCCCTTTAGCATGTGAGCGTGTTGTCGGCGGTGTGGGGGGGTCCTGAGCCATGTGATACGCACTGCCTGAGGCTGGGCTGGCTCCAGGCATCCTGTGAGGTTCTCAGGGTAACGCCTTTAAGATGGATGGATGCTGGGTAATTTGGTGTCCTTGTTGTCCTCTGCACTATTTCAGCTTGGCAGTTAACAATAAAAGGACCTAATAATTGCATATTTGTGGCTGATGCCCCCCCCGTCTCACCCCCTGGCACACTTCCCTAATAATGTATCACTTTCAGCTGATCTTCCTGAAAAGCAGAAAATCCTCTTCCTGTCATAAACCCAACATCCTCTCCGTGAAACTTGTTTTGTCTGGTAATGTCACCCGAGGCGGGGGATGGTGCGGGCGGGAGCAGCTGGTATTCCGTAAATCCGCTGTGATTATCTGTGACTGCTCTCTGCGGATCCACTTTCAGGTCACATACGCATTTCTGATGTTTTTCTTGCTTGCTGAGAAAACTAAAATTCAACTGCTTTACTGTGTGTGCCCTGAAATTAGTGTGAAGCCTCGCAGTTTTTAAATGTCCACTGAATTATTGATACATAATTATTATTATGTTGTTATTGTTATAATAATAAAAATTTATATTATTGTCGTTGTTTTGTTGATGTTCTTGTTATCCAACCATCAGTCTTGTCCCCTCTTGTTCTGGTCACGGTCACAGGGCATTATTATTATTGTTAATAATAATAATAATAATAATAATAATTAATAATGTTGCTGTTGCTGCCTCTCCCCCAGCAAATCGCCATCGCCCGCGAGGGGGACCTGCTCACCAAAGAGCGTCTATGCTGTGGCCTCTCCATGTTCGAGGTGATCCTGACTCGCGTGCGCAGCTACCTTCAGGACGCCGTGTGGCGTGGCCCCCCCCCCACCAACGGCGTCATGCACGTGGACGAGTGCCTCGAGTTCCACCGCCTCTGGAGCGCCATGCAGTTTGTCTACTGCATCCCCGTGGGCACCAACGAGTTCACTGCCGAGTAGGTGTCCTGCCGCACACGCACCTCCTTCCTGGGAGCTCCCTGCTGCCCTTGTCCATCACACGGCCACGTTTTGTGTCCCCACAGGCAATGTTTTGGGGACGGGCTGAACTGGGCTGGCTGCTCCATCGTTGTACTGCTTGGACAGCAGCGGCGCTTTGACCTCTTTGACTTCTGCTACCACCTGCTGAAGGTGCAGAGGCAGGACGGCAAGGATGAGATCATCAAGAACGTGGTGGGTGCAGTCAGCCTCCACCTAACCTTCCAAGGCTGGTAGCCTTGTGGCACAGAAAACAGCAGCTTTTTGGTTCCAAGTTCAAATCCCTAACCACTGCTCCACCTACTGGCCCCATATAGGTATTGATAAATCATACATAGTTAATTTGCGAATCATCCAAACAGGCAGTCTCCCACTCACTCTCAGACTAATCCTGGACCATCTGTGCCATTGGGTAGTCAGTGGAGTCTCAGTCTGCCTGAGTACTGGAATTTAGACTGATATGATGTAGATCGTCTTGCTATGTGACCCGTTTTAAGCTGGTTATCTGAGTGAAGCATACGTGTTTGGAAAAGTCTGATGCTATTGGGTAAGATTTGGGAGCTAGAAACAGAACTGGAACAGGATTGTTCAAATAATGTGGTTAATTTTATTTGTCTGGTATCTCTGTGTGTAGTAGAGTGCTTACAAATCCATGCGTCCAGCGATTTTACATTACCACCTAGAAGAAGGAGTCAAAAGGAGTATGGAGGCAGTCTCCGTAATTCCAAAAAACTAGTCAGGGGATCTCCTCGGACGGCGAACACAGGAAGGGTACATACACATACATACACAGTCATAGGCTGCAGGTAATTTGGAAAGAGCAGGTTGCCTGGCTGGATGTCTTTGGACAGCACAGTATCCATGGGAAGTGCAGAGGACCCAGGAAGGGGACAAACAGCAGGGCTGTCTGCTATACGTATTTCATGAATCTATAAAACATGTAATGAGCACAGAATCAGCTCTATAATCCTGGGGCAATTTTACCAGTGCTACCGGATATAGCAATAATTGATAGTTTATGGGATGTATCACTGACATTTTGCGTTTATTGTTTCTCAGTCCGGTAAGCAGATGAAAGCAGTGTGAGTTTTTCATGGTTTAATAAGTGCAACATCTAGGTCTGTGCTGTGCCAGCCATCTTTCAGAAAATCCCTTTCAGCTCAGCGATAACAGAATATTGCCCAATCTTGCCCTTTTTTAAGCCTGACTGTCTTTGTTTATCCTTCATTTAATGTGTTTTTCTTGAAACTTTACCAAGAGGAGTAGCAAACATGGCTTTTCGTTCTCTCTCTCCAGCCCCTGAAGAAGATGGCAGATCGCATCAGAAAGTACCAGATTCTGAACAACGAGATCTTTGCCATCCTCAACAAGTACATGAAGGCTGTAGAAACGGACAGTTCGACAGTGGAGCATGTCCGCTGCTTCCAGCCCCCTATACACCAATCCCTGGCTACCACCTGTTAAGCCCCACCCCTTCCCAGTCCCAAGCTTCCCCGCCCATCACCCACACTGTACCTACACTGGATCAGAACATTCTGTCTGGCCAGTTTCAGAGGTTTTGGCGCTTTTCTGTTTTGGAGGGGTTGATGCAGGCTTGCATCCCTGTCCTTAAATGAGAAGTCCAGTCTTGTGTTATTCAGGGAATGGGGCATGGTCCGTTTTGTGACCATGCAAAAAATGCGTAAAAATGGTATACAGCTTTGCATAAAAAACACCAAATATGAGCTGAAAAACCCTATGAGCTGATTAATGGGATTTTCAAAAAAATAATAACAAAAAAACAGATTAGATAATATAAGAGTAAGACAGCTAATTTTAAAATATATGGATTGATTTGGTTGCTTAACTGGATTACATTTGCCCTTCTGTGTTGGCTTGTTTAAAATGACTTTTTTTGTAAATATGAAAAGTGTTTTCTTTATGGTTTTACAGAGCATATGTCGGACATTAAGAACAAAACCTCTCCCGGTGTGATGCGCCGCCAGCCCTAACCAGTGTTCCCTCTTTCATTTAGCCGAAAGAAACTTTCAACTCAACAGAATGTTGTATTTGGGTAATTCAGATGATGTCCTTTACCAGAGACCTGAAATAACCTTTGAGGTTATAAAACTAAAGATTATATACAAACATTATACATTGAATCATTTACATTATCCAGTGATTATATAAAGATCCCCCCCACTCCTCTCTCGCCTCTCCAGCTGTTACACCCCCTGATTTCTCTCTCTGACCAGCCTCCCCCCTCCTTTTAAACTTCAAGTTCTACAAGTTTTTGTTCTTCCACCAATAGAAGCAACATACATTTTCTTCTGAATGACACAACTGGGAAATAAATGTGACATTTTATTTAATGAAAGCAACTGGTACATATATAATAAATCCAGTAATCAATATGTAATGCTTACAGAAAAGGAAATAGATGTTATTTATATTTACTGTATTTACAATAGAGATTTCTTTTATAAAAAATACATTAAATCTGATTTAAAATATCTAAATATGAAATGATATAGAAAGGAATAACTGAAAGTCTATTTTCGGTCTGTCGCTTTAAATTATTCCACTTTTTTGGATTTCTTGTGATTGTAATTGTTGTAAATTTCACAGGAATTTTCCCAAGAGCTGAGGCATCAAAGTATTTCTCTCAATATAGTTTATTTACTGTACGTCCACTGTGCCCTATTTTCTGATTTGTGCAAGAACTCTCATCCTTTTCTAGAAAAGCCCTTAACTTCACTCGTAAACAGTTTTTATGTTTTTACAGTGACAAAATATTGTCAATGTTAAGCCTCTCATTTCCAGAGTGTTTCCCAGATAAAAATGTACTCACATATCAGTAATAAAATACACAGAAATATCTGGTATTAGAGGCTGAGCACATTAGATATAAATTAATTGAACTAAAGAATGAGTAGTGCTACCATTCTGTCCATTTCACAGAGTATTATGCAGATAACTTGTTTTACTTTCTTTATTGAAAGGTATATCAGTATTAAGCATTTATCGTTTACTTTGGCGGTATTACCAAAACACATGTATATTTTTAATATAATGTTCCAAAGAAACTGCTCCAACAAGCTGGCAGGAATTGAAATTAAATGCATGGCAGCTGTTGTGAAGTTATTTTTTCCCCTCCTAATTTTACCCATTTTGTTAGTGGCAATTAGAAATGTACTGTTTTTACAGTGATTTTTCCAAAGTATTTTTTTCCATCATTCCTTAGTTTATTTATTAAAATGAGTATACTTCTGTTCCTAAAAATCGCTATTGTTACTTAAAGAAGCAGAAAATGATACAAATAAAAATATATTATAATAACTTTGAAGACCTTAGCATGACAGGTGCAATCTGTTGTTGTCCTGACATTGTTTGTGACATGGTTTTGTTCATGATATTGTACACAAGTCATAATGTTCTGGAGTTACAACTGATCCAGTGAGGGAGTTTAAATATTGTATTTTAAATAAAAAATAATAATTACGACTTTTTGGGGGTTATTTTTAAGTACTATTTCAAATACGCTTGGTGTCTTCAGAACTTAACTCATCACATCAGAGGAAATCCAGGGCCCTGGCGTTCTGTCTCACCTTCTGTTTTCAATAATTCTTTGTACCCTAGCACAGGGCCATCCGGAGGTTATTCACAGACACAAATTCAACTGATCTAATGTATTTTGATTGTGGAAGCAAACCCGCGCAACGTAAAGAGACCATACTAACTACACACGTATTGACCCAAGAAAGCACACACCCGAAAGTGTGAGCCACAGTGTCATCAATTCATACAGGTGATTTTTCGAGTTAGACAACGCGCTATTTTACAAAATAATTAATTATTCAGGAGTGAATCGTAAATATTTTAGACTTAAAACGTCGTACTGTGACTTCATATTTTCAAATGTTGCCCTTTAACGTTCTTCTTGCTGATTGGTGGATCGAGTTACAAAGCCTTTCAAACGAAGGCGTCAATTCCCGAAATGCATGCCGCTCATTGGTCCGTGTTCTGATTGGTCTGTCGAAAGCCTCACTCATTGGTTATGACGTTAGTTTAAAATTTGCAGCGGGGCCATGTTCTATTGAATGTTTTACTGGATGTTGGTCGCTTAAAATCTTCTATAGCATTAACCACTAGGCTAGCGAGCCTTTGGACGTTGTCACTCAGGAAGTAAAAGCTTCTCCTAAATAGCAATGTCTTTTTCGAGAGCTCCAATAAAGAGATTTAATGAGCATATCGGTAAGTGTTATTAGCTGCTCGTTTCAGCTTTATTTGAAGGTAAATACGCGTTCGGTTGTCGGCCGTGGACGCTGCTATCGAGGTGTCACTTTTGCAGGATGCGCCCCGCCGCCGGGATCCTACGAGGTGAAAACCGGCGAAGTGAAGGGCGCCGTCTCTTTCCGCAAAGCGGAGCGCTTCAGGGCGGGCAAGGGTGCGTCGATGCTGTCGGTCCTGGAAATGGGTCACACCTACTGTCATTCTGCATTATTTGTACATATTCAAATGTATTTTGTAAATAAATGTTTTATTTCCAGCTATCGAGCTGGGGTCTCCAGCAAAAGACGTCTTGATGTCTCCCATGAGGCGGACCATGTCCGCTGACGGCTTGGTTAGTGTTCAGTTTGTACGCTAGTGCGGCTCCTTTGACATTTTAATAGTGGAAAAGGGGATTGAACTTAATGGCGCTCATTTGTGTTGCCTTCCAGGCTGAAGGACTCAACCAAAGGAAGGAGAAGAGCAATGTGTCGTCACACATCAGACAGCAGAAATTATTGGAGAGAGAGGTGCTTTGTTATACCATGTCTGTACCTAAGAGCTAACTGTGGATTGTTGTAATAACTTTTGGTTATTTTGAGTGGTTGGATTAGCATTTCATTTGTTGAATAAGTGGCGGTGTTGATGAATACTCCTGCGAGTACCATTTAATGACGGAAGCGCTGTGCTGTAGATTCGCTTCTTGGTCCAGCAGCGTGGGGAGCAGGACCGTGTGCTGCAAACCCTGGAAGAGGAGACAAGGAAGATGGAGGCTAAGTTACTGGCCACTTTGAGGGAAAAAACTGGCCTCTCTTCCAATGTGGCATCTCTGGAGAGACAGACAGGAGAGCTCAAGAAAGCCAATGAGTTCTTAAAGGCCAAGGTACCTGCAGTGCCCCTCAGACTCATCTGAAATACTTCTGTCATTGATGTTGCTGGATTGTTTGAGCATAATCACAGTTTAAAGTGCTTTCTTTAGTCATTTTCATCTGTGGTTTAATCAGATGGGTTTTGATGGGCTGCCCTTTCCTCAAAAGGTTTCTGCAGATGCTGCCAAAAAGAGGATTAACTCTCTGTCCCTGGAGTTAATTGAAGCAAAAAACAAGTTGGATGTGAAAGACAAGGTAAGGGTGTGACCCTGGTTCTGTCTAGGTGTAGATACTGATTAGAGCATTCTGCATAACTTCACAGTTCTATTTATTTCTATTCAGTTCAATTTAAATGACCGCTTTTGATTTTAAATAACTTGCTTTTAATGGGTTTTAATACATGAGTACTCCAGACAAGGCAACTTCACTTCATCTGGTTGCAGGAGTTGAGCTACCTGCAGATCAGCTTAGAAGGTCAGGTGAAGCTGCTGGAGAAGGAGCTTGAGACCTCGCGTGTCACTCTGGCGGCTGTGAAGGACAGGGACAAGGACCTGGGTGAGTGAAACCCCCGTGTTGCAGGGGCATCATGTACGAACTGAGGAGGGGGCTTCCATTTGAGAGCTGTGGAAATGTTGATGCTTTAATTCAAAGCGACATGCAGCTGAGCAAGCAGGGCCGGCCAGTGCCTACAGCCATTGGGGGTTAGGGTCTTTGCTGTCGGCCCAACGATGACATCACTCTGCCAAACGTAGGATTTGAAGCAGCAAGGTTCTGATCACAGGCACAGCACCCTAACCTGTGGAGCCACACGGCCCGTGTTTAATAGTCTTTTTTTCTCCCACCTAAGACAAGCTCTACCAAGACCATAAAGCTCAGAATGAGGAACTGGCCACTGAGAATGATAAGCTGAATGGTAAGATTGTACACTTTCATTAACATACATATTTGTCCAAAGCGATGTTTAGTTGAAACCAAGCAGCTCTGGATCAGTCAGAATTAAGGCCCTTACTTGAAATTATGATTATTCTGCTGGTTGCAGGATTTGAAGCTACAACCTTCTGGATGTAAGAATATATCCCAATGTACATATCCCACATTGTCCTGTTGTGGTTTTCTCTTCATGAATAACATGTCAATTTATAGTCATACTCCTGCTCTTTTAAGCTGTTATCCACGAGCTGAAGAATGACATTGCAGTGCTGCAGGGGTACCTGGATACAGCCAATGAGGAGATCCAGGTACCATTAACTTAGATGAACTCGTTTAGACCTGTAAGCCTTCAAGTGTGCCTGAGCTGGTTTCTTGTATATCTTTAGTGTCTGCGTTTGAAGCTTCAAGAGAGCTCATCTGAGGTGGACAGTAAAGTGTCTGAGTCTGTGGTAACACTAAGGTAAGGGTCTTGCTGCACTTCTAGGGCCCTTATTTAGCATCCAGTGCAAAGTGACACCAAGTGTGATGCATGCGCCTCTGCCGCACGAGCCCGGCGATGTCATTTTCCTGTCCTGTGGCCACGTGACAGTGGTGGCCTAATGGTTAAGGAAGTGCACTTGTAATTAAGGCCTAACCCTAACCCTGACTAGGTACCTTGAGCGTGGTACCGCCCCCAGGCACTGCTCCCCAGGCACTGCTCCCCAGGCACTGCTCCCCAGGCACTGCTCCCCAGGCACTGAGTTAGCTGCCCCCTGCTATGTCACACGTGTTAACTGCAGCGGACACCTTTCGTTGTTGTGCACTGCTGTGGTGTGTCAACAATGACAGCTAATCACTTTCCCCTTTCCCTAAATAGCAAATGTACAGGCGCGCGTCAGCATGTCCAGTCGTAAAATGAGTGCATTGCTGCCGCATTATTTTGGGGCAGCTATAAGCAACTGTGCAGTTGGCCAAGAAAAGCCTGGTTTTCCTACCTGCAAAGGAAAAATACATTTAGCATGACTACAGTGGTTGCCATTGTGGTCACTCACAACGGCAAACTGCGACATACTTGCATCCTCCAGCGTTTTACTTGCTGTCTGCCAGCTTTCAGAATGGTAACGTTCTTCTGGGAGTTCCAGCATAGGCTGGCCGTGTAAATTACGTGTAGTAACCCGTTTCTTTTATTCTGTGAAAATTTTAATGCCCCATCTGTTCACTCGTACGTAAATAATATTCTGTTAAATTAACAAACATTTGAGCTCCCGCATTCAGGAATGGAAATCTGTCCTGCAGCGTACTCCCCTGCCACAGGTCTCCTGGCTCTTTAAGGGAATGCGAGGTGACACTGGTTTATAGCATGTTATGGCTCAAACACACCTATCACTTTTTGTGGGACTTGGTACAACCTTTTTGGAACATGCGGCTGGAGTGGTGACACTTGTTCCAGCATTGATCTAGCAAAAGTGGCTACCAGCTTAGGTTGTGATTCAAATCCCATGTTGAATTTTCTGCAGAGATCTTGAGCACCAGCTAAAGCAGTGCACTGAAGAGCTGTCAGAATCCCAGAATGCACTTCGGGAGAAGGAGCGGGAGCTGGAGAGACATGACTGGGCGCTACAAGACTCCAGGAGTACGTGTGGAGAGGTGGAGAGGCAGCTGCGAGATTCCCAAAATGCCGTGAGCCATCAAGAGCAGGAGCTGGCCAGGCTCAGGGACATCCTGAGGAGAACTGAGGAGGAACTGGACCAGCGGGTCGCCCTCCTTGGAGAAAGGTGCCTGCATCTGGAAGAGGAGAGAGGTACTGAGTCATATTCTTTCCTCTTGTTTAAGTTCCCTGGATTGCTTAAATTTGAAGAAGTATAACAGTGATTCTGTCATTTTAGTGTCTGAGGTAAAGGTTGCTTTGCCGCACAGGTAAAACGCAAGAGGAAGGTCTGAGGAGAGTGGAAGAACTGAAAGCAGAGATCTCATCTCTGCAGGACAAGACAAAGGCGGATCAAGAGTCATACTGGCAGCTTCAGCAGGCCCACAGAGTCCTGGCCGAGCTTCTGGAGGAAGAAAAGGTGAGCCGTCAGATCGGTGTGCTCTGGATGGGCGCATTTGGTGGTGAGCATGTCGTGTTCACCGCCCCTGTCCCCCTGCCTCAGTCACGGGCGAGCTCGCTGTCGCACTTGGTGGAGCACCTGCAGGCCAAGACTGAGGCGGAGCGCTGCCAGCTGGAGTCGGAGCTTGAGGAGGTCCTGGAGGAGGTGTCTCAGCTGGAGGCACAGGAGCAGCGCAGCGAGGAGGCCATGCAGCACCTGGAGCAAGTGAACCGGGAGCTACAGATGGAGTTGAAGACGGTACAGGCTGAGGTGGAGAGGTCAGTGACTGGGGTGGCCCTGGAGGGAGATTTGTATAAAAAGATTCATATAAACTGAAGCTTGGTTTAGGGTTTTATTGTTCTTAAGTGTTATGAGTGAATGTGGGGTGGCAAGTGCCAGGTGGTGTTGAGCTGACAGAGAAATGCCTTTAACAGAAAACATTTGGAAAGAGCAGAACTAGAAGAGCGCCACCACTTGGAAATGAGGGAACTCCAAGAGGGGCACAACCTGTCCTGGAAGAGGATTGGAGAGATGGCCACTGAGCTCGAGAGGTACTGTGGATGACAGGCCTACGATTCCTCAATAGTTTTGTTTCACAGGAAGCTGTTTAATTTTTGACCCGTGATGACTGACAGCACCAAGAAGTCATCGGCTGGCGAGATGCCCCTCGTAAAGGCTCAGTACCAGGAGCTGGAGGAGGAGGTGAAGAAGGCGAAACGGCAGCTGCAGGACTGCCAGCTGTCCCTAGACAAAGCTGAAGATGACCATGCCAGGTGGGCTAACGTGTGATGCTGCGAACGGCTGAGGATGATGTGAAGCATGAACCTGTAAACTCACTGGAGGCTCATTATACGTCACTGACTAAATCCATCCCCTTTAGTTTGGGAGTGCTGAGTTTTCAGATTGTTTAAAACACTGCAGATTAACACAGCACATGTTTTGGCAAAACTAACTTCTGTTTCTGATGATGATCTGGTTCAAGCTGTCTCCACTTTTTCTCTATTTTTAAGCATGAATAAAATCTGCTGCCTTTACTTGGAAATATGGTGAAAGGAAGACTGGGCATGGCAAAATGACAAGGGGGTCCCCAACTTGCGAGCAAGAGATCAAAGTTTGTTTGAGTCGGGAAAAATAAGTACATAGTAGCGTGGTATTAAAGTAGCTGCATATGGTACTGTACTGTTCATTATGCATGATTGTAATTAACCCAAATTTAATATGATATGGCAGTCACATCGCAAGTACAAGTGGTCTACAAGTTCTTAACTTGGGGACAGCCTGTATATATGGCAGTCATATATAATTTTTTGTGTGTGTTTACATCGGATTCCCTGATTTCTTCCTACAGTGCAAAAACCTGATTATACTTCCTTAAGACTCACTTAATGAATGGAGTGCATAAACTGACCATATAAAAAAAGTACAAAAATATTGCCCAATTCAATTATGAAATAGATCGATAGGTTATGCAATTATTAATATTGAGCCTTAATGGCTGTAATCCCATTTCATTTTTGGAAAAATGTTCCACACTGTAACATGGATATAGTCTTCCAGAATTTTCTGGAACTCTGTGCTAGTATGGACCCAAAATAACTGGCTCCTGTACTGATCTGAGGACAATAGCTAGCAGGAAAATACTGGCCTGATGTTAATCAGACTGTTTGGCTTGTTAATGATAGCTTGTAGTGCTCATTAAGCCTGTGTGGTCTCTCAAATCAGCAGGCAGGTCGGGTAAATTAATGCTGTGGGGCGTCTTCCTAATATGTTTGGTCATTGACAGCCTGCAGTCGGCTTTTGTATTAGACCTCTGAACCAGAAAGTGGTTTCCCCCATTAGCATCCAGCTGTCTCAGTGATGGTCCATCATGCTTTGCGAAGTCTGGGCTCATGTACCGATAGCCGGCTTTGGATGTGAATTTGCAGTGTAACATTTGTCTTTTTATTTATATATATATATACACACACATACTGTGATTATTTGTATTGCAGGGCATTGCTGGATGTGCAGACAAGGTTGGCTGAGAGGGATGCAGAGCTACGGAGCTCAGCAGAAAGTCACCTTTCAGTGGTGGTCCAGCTCCAGGGTCAGCTGGACCAGGAGAAGACAGAAAGACAGGAGCTCCAGGGATTGCTGGAGCAGGAGCAGTCAGAAAAGGAGTCTTTGAAGGAGTCACTGGAGACGCGTCTTGCAGAAATAAAGGAGCTACGGACCCAACTGGAACAGCTGCAGCTGGAGAAGCAGGATCTTAAAAGACAGACAGAGCAGGAAAAAGTGGACCTGAAGAAGCAGATGGAGGATGAGAAGAGAGCCATTCAAAAGGAAATGGAAAGCGAGAGACTGGAGTTGGAGAAGCAGATGGAGCGGGAGAGGTGTGATTTTGAGAAGCAGATGGAGGAAAGGATCAACTTTCAGGGGCTGAACGAGCCTGAGCTCCAGAAGGGGTGAGCATGGTGCAAGGTGGAGAGAACATGGTTTGTCTGCTTTGCGATTCGACAGCACCGCCTCCTGATTCCGTGTTAGGTGTCTGATGTGTAACCAAGTCCTTTACAGAAAGCATAGCTGCTCTGAAGTAAGGATGTTACATCACTGTCGCTTGGCGTTTATGTACATTGTCTCTCAGTGCTGCAGACTCCACAGAGCTGAGCATCTGGCGAGAGCGCTACGAAGAGCTCTACGCCAAAGTTAAACCTTTCCAGGTAGGCAAAGCATCATTCTGAAAGCTCAGGGGTTCCCTGAGTTCTAGTACAATGGAATGGTTCAGTAGGTGGTGACAGTCCCACTTAATGTGTGTGTGACCGCAGGAACAACTGGATAGCTTCTCACGGGAGCGGGATGCCCTACTGAATGAGAACGGGGCCACGCAGGAGGAGCTGAACAGACTGGCAGATGCTTATGCGCGTCTCCTGGGGCACCAGAATCAGCGGCAGAAGATCAAGCACGTGATGAAGCTCAAGGAGGAGAACATCTCCCTCAAGCAGGTGACGTGGCCGATTCTTGCCGGGACGTTTTTTTAAGAATGGTAATCTGGGACACTGCTAATTTCATTGGGGCTTGTCATGTTGGTGTCAGCTCCTTCCTCAACTGTCTTGCAAGCTAGTTTTAAGTGCATGTCGTGCCAAGAAGTGTCCTTCAAACTGGGTGCATTTTACATCAGTGTGCTTCTAGTCATTCTGGAGAGCATTGGGGCAGAACGTGTGGTGATAGTGTGCTGCGGCAGTGCTTGGCACTCAGTGACGTGCTCTTAATTACCGAATTTATGTTTAAATCTGATGCCGCTTGCCTGATTACTTTCGGAATGAGCATCATCTTTGCGCCCTTGTGGCCATCATGAAATTCCTCTGGACAACCGAAGTTGTAACATGTAAACGAACACAGGAAGTGTCGAAGCTCAGGGCTCAAGTGACACGGCAGAAGATGGACCTGGAGCAGTTGAAGGCCAGTCAGGTCCCTCGTAGGTTTGACCCAAGCAAAGCCTTCAAACACGAGAGCAAGGAGAACCATCAGCCCCCTTCGATCCTCAGGCAAGGTGAGAACAGTCATCAGACGTCCTTAGGAGCCTCATGACCTGGCTGCTGGTACCTGAGAAATGCTTGGCCACTACAGCTCCCCTTCCGTCTCTGCCCTCTCTGCTTGGCCACTACAGCTCCCCTTCCGTCTCTGCCCTCTCTGCTTGGCCACTACAGCTCCCCTTCCGTCTCTGCCCT
>JAODUD010000002.1:14627703-14638509 GCA_026784285.1 Stomatorhinus walkeri
TATGTGAGGGCGTCCTCCATTTGAACATGAGTATGAGGCAGAGGGATATATGTGAGGGCGTCCTCCATTTGAACATGAGTATGAGGCAGAGGGATATATGTGAGGGCGTCCTCCATTTGAAATCCCTGCCCAGGAATAGAAAGAGACTTCCAAGCTTAATTTGATTGTTCCCTCATTTTCCCTAGGACGAGATTGAATTACCACTGCACTCTCGAATTCTCCCTGTTTCACTCTTTTTGTCAGTGTGTGGGAGATTTTTTTCCCCAAACCACTCAAGGACCTTCTATACCCTGCTGTTTTGTAATTTCTGAAATTAAGTCTTTTTGCAACTTCAATTATGCTTAAATGAATTCCAAGGACAAAGCAGGACAACAGGACATGTAGCGTGAATGTCACAATTCTATTTCTGTATTTAAATGTGTTCATGGCGGAGACCTCCCACTGTTGTTATTGTCCCATACAAGCAGCCACTCTTACGTCTTCCCTAGCCTGGTGTCTTGTACTTTCTTGCAAGTTTTTTTGGATCACGCACCTTTGGAAAGTTGTTCCCATGATATTTAGAAGACAAAACTTGAGAGGAGGGTCAAGACCCGGGACTCATCTCCTCTTGCAGCCAGACACACTCTGAAGGGAAGCCTGGTGGGTTGGCAGAGCTGCTGTGGCGTTCACGGCTCCAGGCTGAGCACTTCATTCGCCCGTCCCACCCCAATGGTCACCTTCATGCTGCTGCATTAAGTGGGTATTATTCACATGAATTAGCATTCGGCTCTGCAGGTGAGCTGCTCTTGCACTTCACAGCTATAATGAGCTCCCTACTGCTCCTCTCAAGTAACAAAGACTCTTTTGATGTTTAACGCAATGCAGATGATCGCTCTTGGACTTAAAGCATCTCACTTCAAGGTAAAACGCACTCCTAGCAAATCTGGAAGTGAGATGCGATCTGCCCGCATCTGTGTGTGTCAATTAAAGGCTCTTTCTTCTGAATGCTTTGTGTTCTAATGGAGAAGCAACAGGCTGCTCTCATCTGTGTGGAGCTCTTAGTCACGCTTGTTAGACTAGCTGTAAGTTTCCTCAGAGGTCTATCAGACGCCCCATTCCTGGAGCCCTGGTTACTTCAGATCAAGCAGTGTCACGTCCCAATCCAAACGATCAGTCTGTGCTGGCTGGGAGTGTTCAAGGAGCCCACTCACCCAGCTAGGGACCTGGCTCTAGACTCCAGCACAGAGATGAGACAGTCGGGCTACCTACAGTACATGGGCAGAGCTTTTAACAAATGAACCAATGGCAACATTATTAGGCGGAACATGAGGAGTAGCCATCGAGGTCTGAGTAACCGCTCGTTCATCTAACAATATTCAGTTTCAGCAGAGGTGTTCAGTGGGTAGAGAGAATTCTAAATCTAACTTCAAATGGCTGGAGAAGTGGTTTTGGGAACTGGGCCTCTCAATCATTCCGTTTTCCTCAATGAAAGCCTGAATCTGAAAAAGTGCCGATGCTTTTTAACATGAACACCCCACACCAGGTCCCACAAGTGTTGTATAATTTGTATAAAACCCTTCACACTTTTCTCACAGTTGATGGAAATTAGACCTCTGAGGTGGACCTTTATTTGTAATGTCTCAAAAATGTGGAATGTTCTAGAAGGTAATCAAAGCATGAGTGTTAAGAAACATGAGGATGAGCAGACTGTGAGGTGTCTGACTAGGAAGCTTTTCAGTATCCATCTAGCCAATTAAAGTCCCTCATATGAATGCGTAAAGTGGCTGAATTTTCATGATATTCAGGCCAGATGTCTTCGCAGGTCATGTAGATTTAATTACGAAACATGTTTCTTTCTGAAATGTTGGTAATTTGCTCATATGCTGTATGCCACAACTTATTTTTTGCAACAACCTTATGTTCAATGTAGTTAATCAGGTTTGCAAGGCTTATGATACAGTTCTGGTTGGTTAATCAGCTGTGCTGCAGTTTCTGGAGCGATTTGGAGACCTGTCACCTGTGAACAGAAGGTAGACTCGCATTTTCCGTCTTGCAGCATCCGTATCGTTCAGATCCATTTAACTTTGGGTCTTGTGACGCTAAGGTAGATGCCTCAGATCACTGCCGTGTGATTTTTAAACTTGTGGCATTTTCGATGGAATGTTTTGCCATTTTAGAATGATTATTGTCATCAGACAAACCTATCAGATGCTGTGTTACTTCAATTATTCATTGAATTCCCTTGTCTCTGCTCGTACATTTGATGAAAGGGAAAGGTTGAGCTTTTGAACTACTAAAAGGACAACCAATTAAAGAAAATTTCTTCATTCAAGGTTTAATTTTACCATCAAGGTCAAATCAGATGTCCGAAAGTCCTCATGGCAGTCGTCCAGTGTGCGTAAATACATAAAAGCACAATTATATCTTGATCTCTTTAAAATTCATTCCTTTCACTTCCTTCCTGTTTTTTATTCCTCTTCTTCCACGGTACGACTCAGCAGGGGCTCTCTGTTTAATGCTGTTCATTTAGAGTCTAATTAGCGGTCTGATCAATAGTGGAGATATGATTAAGCGGGGGGAGGAGACGGCCAGTAATGAGGGATGCAAACTTGTCTCCGGAGTGCGGGGCCCATGGCATCGCATCTGTACGTGGGGGTCTTGACGTCACCATTTTTCATTTTAATCGACTCCGTTAATTCCGTCCTTTCCCTTCCACAAGTCTTCACTCACACCATGCATCCTATTCCTGGGGGCACTTTATAACCAAGACCAGTGTGGCACTCCTCATCTCCCATTCTTTGCTGTTTTCAAATGATGTTCTGCATTTTCCCCCAGCCGACTGTACTTGGTTGTAAACTGGGAGGGCCACGTGGGAACTGGGCTGATGTGTCATCGCTAAGCGAGCTGGAGTTACAGCTACATGTCGCATGGGGTCTGATTGATCACTCTGTCTCCGTGGCTTCTGACTCCTTCATTTGATCCCCGTCGTAACTCCTGGTGGCCAGCTGGCAGTGTTAAAGAGGACGCTTTTATGTTAATACGTGGGATTCCATTAAGGAGGTGGTAAAATACTTTCTGAGCACGACGACACAGCCCTGTTTCCTGCTAGCTAAGTCTGGGTCGCACAATCTGTGCTTAACATCTCATGTGATGCGAACTCTTTGTCTTTGGGGCTTTTTCACGGTACTGCAGAGCAGACAAACTGGAGATGCTCTCCTCGATCCGCTGGTGTTGATGTGAAGCTGGCTGGCAGTTGGGCTGTGATCCAGGCAAGAGATCGTCGCTGTGAAAAGGCTGTCTGCAGTTTCCCTCCTGTAGGGTCTGAGAGAATCATCCAGCCTGGAGCTGATCACAGCCTACTGTACGTCTGTTCTTCTTGGATCTGTTTGCCAGCCTCACCACAGTTCTGGAGTCCGGTGACCTATTGGAAGCTAAAGGTAGTATAGAAGTTAAGAAGCTGAACATTGGCATCGGTCCTTCTGGCCCAAGTTAGAAAAATGACACAATTTTTCATCCATCCAGCAATCTCCCATCAATCAATCTGCCATAGCATCCATCCAGTTCAAGGTTATGGGACATTGTTTTTCATCCCTGATGAAATACTTATTGGTGTTACTATAGAAAATTATACTATAAGTATAGAAGACAAACACATTCAACATGGCACACATTGTCTTTCCAAAAATTTTGTCTTTTTTCATTTGCTTTAGTAGTAGTAGTTTTGTAGCCTGTTTTAAAATATACCCTTCAAACTGAGTTAAGTAGTCCCACAAAACTAATTGTTGCTGAAGAAATATTATTATAATTAATATAATGTTTCCAGCATTTAGTCTTACTTTACAGGCATTAATGTTTTTATTTTTAATTGTTAAAATGCCAAACAGATTATTCAAATGAATAATTTTTCTATTTAAAATGGATACTTACAGCAATAACAGTAACGCTGGAGTGAACGTTCTGTGCAGCATTCTCTTAAAAGTGCCGTGATCTGTTATAATATCCTGTACAAAAGCATCATTAATGTCTTTTAATATTTCTTATTTTATGAAATGGGATGAAAGGGGTCACGACGACCATTGGCTAAGGAGGATGTTATAGGCTCAAACGTTAATGCTGCTCTTGCTGCAGGAGGGGCTGATGGGAACTAAGAAAGGACTAATGGGCAGGACTGTGGAAGGTTACATCGTATAACTGCGGACGAGATAGATATCGCCTGCCAGCATTACAGGGTGGCCAGGAGTGTCGGCGCTGTTTATGTGCTTCATGAGCATTATTTATACCCAGTAACGAACACCATAATAAAAAGTGGACACGACTATAAATATGGCCAGCAACATAATGTGTTAGACGATCATCGGGGCAATTAACGCGTCTCACGAATGTACAGGGAGGCGGATTTTTTTTTTTATTCTTCAATTTTTTTATTTTATATAGAAGTGTTATACCTAAGCGGGTTTGCGTTTCTGCAGGACTTCCTGTGGAGCAAGGCATGCTGGGCTGTGACAGGAGAGGCGAATCTCCTACACATATGAACATATTTGCCCCTTCTGTAACAAACATTCTGATGTTTGTGGCTTGATAATAAATATGCCAAAATGGTCCTACAGGGGTCATTCTGACACCTTGAACACCTGTGTTGATTTTAGTGGTTAATATGCATGTTGTCTATTGAAAAAGGCCACCTTTTGAATCACTCATTGGGCGACTTCCTGTGGCCCGCTCACTTCCTGGGGGGTCGAGCCCCACAGCTTACTCCAGGCCCTGAAGGCACCCCAGCGTGTGCTCCATCAGCCTGTTTCTCTCTCACGCTCACTCCAAGTGATGGCCGCCTCAGAAGACCACGGGTGTTTGCAGTTTTTCAGAAGCACTTTAGGTCAACGTCTCTCTCTAGGCAGGACGGTGGAGCTTACAAACCTTCAGGCTTGAGGTAGAGGCCGTGGATGGTTTAACAGCTTCCTCCTCCATCTTTTCACCTTCACTCTTCATAATTCCCACCCTCCTCTTCCTGTTTCTCTATTCCATTCCTGGCCAAGCTTTCAAGAAATTTCATCACCGACATCAAAGGATCTCCCCCAACTGACTGTGCAGTTTTGGACAACAGACAGCTCTCTGCTTTACACCCCACAGGACACTCGCTAACAATGTTTTGAGCACGATATAACAAAAACACAGGCAGGGAGGAAGTAAATTAATAGAATTATTCATAGCCTGGGATATTGTGGACTTATGAGATTATCACAACATGAAGGGACACTAAAAGAATATCTAAGAGTAAAATAAAAGGAATGTATGTGCCCACCTGAACTATGCTGTAAGCAACTTGCAGTTGCTAAGGAAGAACAAAGGTGAAAGACAGTGTCAGACGCTTGTGTGTATTTATAGATCATCCATCCATCTTTCATCCAGTACTGGGTCACAGGCGGCCTGGAGCTTATTGCAAGCAGAATACAACACAAGGCAGGGAACACTATTCTATCCTGGGATACAGGCTCACATGCAACAGAGGCAATTTGGAAACACCATTTCACCTAAGTACGTCTTTCTGGACAGCAGGCGGAAACGAGACAAGCACAGATCTGGGACCAGATCCCAAGCTATTAAGTCACCACCCATAATTAATTAACTACGCCTCCAGCACGATGTATGTTGATTTCCTCCAACTAATGAATTTGGTGCACATTGGAAAAAAATTGCGTAAGGACAGTTATCTAAAAATTGAGAGTATGTATGACACCTCCTGTCCTCAGGCGATTGAATTGCTTGAGATTCCCGGCCATAAAGCTGTTAAACAGCCTGTGGAGGAAAAGGCTCTGCGTCGTACCTCTTCTAAATGCATCTCTCGGGCAAGGAGGTGGAAGAGCAGAAATTAAGAGGAGAAATGGATTGATTTGTGTTTCTCTGACTCACTTTAAATGACTCCCTCGCTTCAGCGCTCTACCTGTGCAGCGCTGAGGGGTGGCCTGGCTTCCAGGCTTGAACCCTGTCATTTTGTAGCTGCCTGATGGCTCCGTTTGTCTCCGTGACTCTCACTCGTCCCGCACTGGCGTAAGCAGCCTCTTGTAATCTGGCATCTGATTCATTATTTTGGACAAAATAAGTCCATAACGCTCCGGATGCTGCTGCATACGTTCCAGTATCGAAACCACCATTTTCATTTAGGGACGCCGAGTTTCAGTTTAATCCTGATTTCTTGAAAGACATTATTCAGGGATGGAGACTTAAGGTTTTAGATTTCTTAATACTTACAAATCCCTCATGGTACGATCACCTGGCCCCGATAGAACCATATTAGATTTATGCGTAAGTAATATCTTCCTTTAGACCATGTATCCACTGGTCCTTGTGTTATTGTGTAGCCTGAGATTGGTTTCAGTAAATATCCTGGAGCTAATGCTTGGAAGGAAGGCTTGGGATGGATGTAAGCATCTCACTGTGACTCGTACTGATGTTCAGACATCACCTACCACAAATCTTTTTTTTTTCTTAAATTTTGTGAAATTTTTTTCCACAAAAATTAATTGGTTTTGCGTGGCTTAGTCGAGCCCAGCAGAGGCACAACGATGAGATCTCACTCGCAAGGTCCTGCCTGCAGACCGTTCAGCGGTGGGCGTGAGCACAGACAGGTGTGGGGGGTGAAAGTGGCAACCAGCAATGGTGAGGTTTGGGGTAATAGCTTGTTCTTCCCACGCTTTCTTTGCTTATCTTCCCGCTGCATTTGCTGAGGTCTCACCTGTTCCCTTCAATTTGCGTGTCTCAGTCAGTAACTGTCTGTGGTGTTCGAGAAGGACAAACAAACGGCGTGTGTAAAATGCAGGCTGAGCAAGAGCATCGCAAAATGCTGCAGTGATGCACTTAACGTCCATACTACGGGGGCCACTGCAGTGATGCACTTAACGTCCATGCTGCAAGGGCCACTGCAGTGATGCACTTAAAGTCCATACTACGGGGGCCACTGCAGTGATGCTCTTAACGTCCATACTATGGGGGCCACTGCAGTGATGCACTTAACGTCCATGCTATGGGGGCCACTGCAGTGATGTACTTAACGTCCATGCTATGAGGGGCACTGCAGTGATGCACTTAACGTCCATACTACGGGGGCCACTGCAGTGATGCTCTTAACGTCCATACTATGGGGGCCACTGCAGTGATGCACTTAACATCCATGCTATGGGGGCCACTGCAGTGATGCACTTAACGTCCATGCTATGAGGGGCACTGCAGTGATGCACTTAACGTCCATGCTATGGGGGCCACTGCAGTGATGCATTTAACGTCCATGCTATGAGGGGCCACTGCAGTGATGCACTTAACATCCATGCTATGGGGGCCACTGCAGTGATGCTCTTAACGTCCATGCTATGGGGGCCACTGCAGTGATGCATTTAACGTCCATGCTATGAGGGGCACTGCAGTGATGCACTTAACGTCCATGCTACGGGGGCCACTGCAGTGATGCTCTTAACGTCCATACTATGGGGGCCACTGCAGTGATGCACTTAACATCCATGCTATGGGGGCCACTGCAGTGATGCACTTAACGTCCATACTATGGGGGCCACTGCAGTGATGCACTTAACGTCCATGCTATGGGGGCCACTGCAGTGATGCACTTAACGTCCATGCTATGAGGGGCACTGCAGTGATGCACTTAACGTCCATGCTATGAGGGGCACTGCAGTGATGCACTTAACTTCCATGCTTTGGGGGCCACTTTCACAGAACAACCAACTTTTTTTCTTCTTTGTTTAGAAATGGGGCAGTTATAAAGACTGTAAAAATTACTTGTGCTTGAGGAAATTTAATCACCACATGGACATTCTGAGCATCTTGTTCACCTGAGGGATCATTTCCTGCACTGGACCTAGCTGCTGCCAATTATTAAGAGGGTAAAAGCTTTGGTAGATAAGTGTGGACTGAATTCTCACTTCTGCTGAACAGTAGCTGACATCCATGTCTCCTGGTAATAAGGGGGAAACAATGCAGTGCAGCATTAAATATGATTTCTGTGTGGCAGACTTCCTCTGGGCCCCAGATGTCACACACATCTGAAATGATTGTAAATTGCCGTCAGGAACTCGCCTCTCAGCTAAAGCTGTCTGGCCAAACCAGCCGCAGCAGGATACATATCTCATTCTTTAGTGCTGTTGTTTTGTGGGGGGTTGATTCACTTCATTACTTGGATGACTATTTACTTTTAACCAGTTACGATCCCCCCTCCAAAATGCAGGTTTGTTGGAATATACATCAGGTTTATCTTTGCTGTCTGAACGGCACATTACACCCCTGTGGCTGTTCCCCTATTTAGTTGTCCTTCCTTCAATTTGATTCATTCTGCATCACTGTCTTGCTTTTGTTAATATCAGGCTAAATCTTATTAATAATGACCATTTTATATATTTTTGAGATAAATATTCTCTTTGAGACATAATTTCATAGTCATTAGGGGGCAGTATTGCCCTAGAATGAAGCTGGTATCAAACATATTTCAATGTTTAATATGGACTTTTTTCCCTCATTGTTTATGAAAGGTTTTGTGCATAATTCAGCGCACTGGCCATCATCGCAAAAATTAGACGGAGAGAAAGATAAATATGTGTTTGAATAGCAGTAAGATCAATGAAACCTTGTAAATCTGCATTACTTGTATGGTAATATTGTCTTATTTGGGAAGAAGCCAGGTGAACATCACCCCTGAGGAAAGCACGCTTGAAAGCTGACACCAGACATGTTTTCTGTGCTGTGATTGGGCCGTATATTGGAAAACTCTGCCCCCCGTAGATTTTTTGCTTCCAGCACTCCTTCATTAGGGAGGTAGAAGGAAAATTTGTTAATCAAAGTTTGTAATGACCGACAATGGTTCCAGCAAAGCGTGTACCTTGTTGTTTCTGCAAAATGTAATAAAATCGTTTGTTCAGCAGGACCATTTCAAATCCTGTGAATCTGAACAGATGCACAAGCAATATCCTCTGGTTGGAGGGATTCAGAGTTAACAGACCTGGAATGTCAATGATCTGAGAGACTGACAAGGGTAATATTAAATTTGTTCAGATAGTTTCACCCAGAGAGGCTTCTTCTGATTAAGGAGCTTGGAATAAAATAGGAAATCAAAAGTGCATACCTTTCGGGAAAATGATAAGAGGAATGTCCCAGTTTAATGAATCAATTGTGTGAGAGTAGAGAAATTAATTACGCTTCTAAATATTGCTTATTGAAACGGGCAATGAAATGAAAATGAGCCCAATCAGGTGGAGACAAAATGGTGCTTAATTTAACGTTTAAATTAATTCCTCAAGAAAACTTTGTCCGCTTTATCAAGTAAAAAGAAAATAGCCATTAAAAGTAAATTTATTTACTTCAGTCTGTGATTAATGATGACAGTAGACGCTGTGACAAATAAAGTGACCTTTACTGCAGCCAGCTGGGGTCATGAAGTCCAGGCCACAAGTTATGCTGTGTGCACGGTTTGAACACGTTAACATCAGCACCACAGGCTTAGAGAAACGTCGACACTACAGACTTGCAATAACGTCAGCACCATAGGCTTGGAGTAACGTCAGGACCACAGGCTTCGAGTAACGTCAGCACCACAGACTTAGAGTAACGTCAGGACCACAGACTTAGAGTAACGTCAGCACCACAGGCTTAGAGTAACGTCAGCACCACAGGCTTAAAGTAATGTCAGGACCACAGACTTAGAGTAACATCAGAATCACAGACTTCAAGTTCAGCCAAATGCAAATTGGAAAAAAAATGGTCCTCATGCTGCTGTTCACTTCAGATGCTGAAGACTTGGAATAAAAATTGATCAAACTTAATTCCTATGGAATTAGTAGTGAATTGGAGAAGAATGTAAAATCGATCTAGGGAGACCATTTTTTGGGGGGTAACGGGTGTGGGCAGATGCTAGAGTTAATCTTTCTTAATTTCCATGAAATAGGACTGACTTTGCAGTTTACATAATAAGTTGACATCATGCATTAGATACATTTTGAAAAATATTTATCAATACTGATGCTGTTGAGGTGGTTAATGGCACAGCAAAAGCTGAATCTCTGTGCCTGTGCTCAGAAGATCGCTGCTGTGACAGCTCACACCTCAGCAGAGCAGTCACATGTCCGTGGGCCCTTGAGCGTGACCCTTAACCCCCAGCTCCAGTGCTCATGTCAGCTGACCCTGCGCTGTGGCCCCCCCAAGCTATGGAGAGAAAGGTGAGATGCAAAGAGAAGCACTCCAATGCAAACCTGTACTTGTGCAAATGATGCCTGTTTGCTTGTTGAAACTTGGCCGACTGCTGTTTTGTCCCGTGGAGAGAAAGTATTGCTGTAGACATGAAGTGGATTCATTGAACCTTAATGGGAAAACACTAGAAAACGTCTCGGCGTCGTCCATCTGGAGACACAGGATTACAAGCAGGTCATTGCCGTGAGTGTATCAGGATTCATTACATGTTACTGAATGGATGACTATTTCTAACTCTCCAGACCTTAGTGGATCATCCTCAGTAATGATGAATTAAGAATCTGGGTATGAAAGGTAAGAGGTGGGTGGGAGAGGTGAAATGTTATGTCTTATTGATGAATTAAATAAAATGTGTTGGTTTTTGCACTAAAGTAACCTCTTAGGATTCTTTGATCTATATTAATGCCAATATTCTGCAGCTACTCGCTCTCAGAAGTGTCTTTGGGTAAAGCGAAAGTTCCATGGTGTGTGGGATCCTGGAAGAAATATTGTAACAATGGGGAGGTGAAGAAAATAGTGGAGGGGGAATCACACTGATCACACTGAGCTTTGGGGGGGGGGGGGGGCAGGCTAGCCCAGCACTTA
>JAODUD010000002.1:14684696-14708686 GCA_026784285.1 Stomatorhinus walkeri
TATGGGGACATTGTGTCCCCATAAGGATAGGTATACCCGCTCACACACACACACACACACACACAGACACACAGACACACACACAAACATTCTGGAGAAATGCACTTAATCTCGCTCCTCAGTCCCTTCAGAGTGGCACTGCTGAGTACCGTGATGGTTTTAGCTTTTTATAAAATGTGTTACCAGGCACAGAACCCAGAGGCAGCCAGCTTCCAATCCAGGGTCACAGCTGTGGTTGCACTTTTGAGAAAGCGTCCAAATCAACCAGAAGATGTGCCCATATAAAACAGAGCCACATGTAAGCCACTCTAACCCCAGCTAAGATAACGTGTTACACAACATTAAAAATAAACACACAATCACACATAAATGAATAAGTTAAGGTCTGCAATGCACAGGTGGCTATTGCTGTTTTTTCTGAGATGACACTCCTTTGCAGTGAGTGGACACAGTGCACATATCTTTAATAAATGCACAAGAAGCTTGATGAAGGCTTAAAAGTTCCAAATGTCTAGGGAGGGCATGAACTCCTGAAGTTAAAGTAGCTCTACATAAATTCAGGAGGTGGGCCACTGGAGCAAAAATATGTAGCGCAGTCCCTGAGGGCATAGTGTCTGTGCTGGCAGGGTCCCAGACATGGGCGTCTGCTGGGCCCAAGGTCAAACGGAGGTGTGTCATACATGTGCTATTAGCAAGGGATGCCAAGCTGTAATTAGGCAATGAGATCATATTTAGCATACTCCTTCCAGGTAAACACACTGCATGGCATAATGATAACCATTTCACTTTCAGGATAATTATGTGTTTTGAACGGTGCCCTTCCCCCTTCTTATCCCTGACTCCTACGCCAAGGCAGTGTTCTGACAGACTGCAAGTGGTGCGGAAAGCTACAGTCACGCCAGATTGGGAATAATCCGGAGCGCCGTAATAGAGGCACTCGGCTGGCCCCCGAGCAGCGCGTCAGGATCACGAGCTGCGTCTGCGCGCGTGCTTCTCAATCTGACCCCTGTTTCCGTGATCGGTCTCAGGTGGCTGCTGGGGAAGAGCACTGCCGCTGCTTTGTGTGCTTTAATCAAAGATGGAAATAAATCACTGTATTCACAGCGATTTTACATGAAGATAAAAGTCTTACTTATCTGTAAATGCCTCAGCCCCTCCTGCATTGGGCAGTGCCACTGTGCCGAAGGTGTGAGACACGTATCGCGCCACCCCAATATTCTTTCTTTAAATTTTTACCATTTGTCCATAAATAGGTAGCTAAAGTTAGTAATACAACACTACATGCGATGTTTTTTAAAATCTTTCAACTTTAATCAAAATTATCAGGTAAAGTAGAAGTTTAACGGTGAGAACCCCCTAAAATCTCACATATTTGTTCTGCTCTGTTGCGAGGGTATCTACAACAGTCTATCTGGCATGCTATTGGCTGACTACCTGTGAACGCAAGACCTGATTGGTCGATAACTGGTATTTAAGGTAGTCTGGGACAGATGTAAATGAACGAACCTACTCAATTTAAACTGGGGTACCGTGAATCAAATAGAGAATTGGAGCCTGTATCACGAAGCTGGATTTTTTCTTACTTAGCCCTATAACGTGTCGGATACCAGATACCCTAGATTAAGTAGAGTTTTATCTTCGTTCACTTACACTAAGCCCAGACTACCTTTAATACGACAAGTTATCCACAAAGCAAGAAATCCTGCTTAAGAAATCCCCCAGTATTTTCCAGGTTCTGATTGACACCTAGACCTTCCTTCCTAGTTCCGGGTCCCGTAGCGGCTTCAATGAGGGCAAAATGTGAGCACTAGCCAGTCGCGGAATAGCACTCCTCCGACAAAAACACGTACATCTTGCAAATGGAATATCATTGAAAGAAATTTTATTCCGGAAGTTTCAAGAATCCAACGATTCACAGTTGGGTAAGTCCCAAATACCACCAGGTAATCACTCGGAAATTAATTGCTAAACAGGTTAGAATTTCAGCTTTCTACGTATATTTTTAAAGGCAGGGTTACCAACTGCGATCACATGTCTGGCGTCAATTCGAGGCGAATCTGCACACACAGTCGCACGTATGTAACAGTCTTATTACATTTATATAGTCTGTAGAGTTTGCAAACTATCCCGAGGCTTTTGATGTTGCGAACCTCAGGTTTCTGGCGGAATAATACAGATTTGCCGTAAGATTCCTTGCTTGGGCGTGAGAGTCTGAAATCGTGAGTGTCACGCCTGATGCGTGAGAGCCTAATAGAACAAATAATTTCATTGTCATTTTGCGGTTCATGGTGCAAGAGCAATTCATACATTCATACAAGTAAGCCTATCACAACCCTATCCATGGAAAATGTAATGCACATTGATAGAATAGGATAAAACAATTACACGATTATCTTACAGTCATGCAAATATAAAGTACATTGTACTCAGTAGTACATATTATTATTACAACAATAGCTGATATTTTAATAAACTATGTTTTTTGTGTCTACTGTGGGGAAATTCTCCTTTCCCCTCCCTGTGGCCATGAAGGACAGCTACCTGTTGGGGTGCCCAGGGAGCAGGGGTTAGGGGCCTTGCTCAAGGACCCAGAAACATTTCGAGGCTGGGCCATTTCAGTGCGTACAGGGGTGGTATAAAACGTCAATTGTGCATCTACCATCTAGAACTGGGGTGCCCAACTCCAGTCCTGGGGGGCCGCAGCCCAGCACATTTTTGGGTTTCCCCTCATTTAACGCACCTGATTCAACTCCTTGTGCTAATTACCACACAGCTCGTGAGCTGAATCATTTATGGTGGAACAGGAAACTAAGCTACACAGAGCTCCGGCCCCCCAGGACTGGAACTGGGCAGCCCTGATCTAGAAAATAAATCTATTTTATAATTATTGATGTTTTGCTAGATTAAATGACATTCCTGATTGCATTGAATTTCTTTAAACTGAAATTAAATTCTCCTTTCTGTCATTCGAATTCAAATTCAAGTTCAACAACTTGTAGGATGTGGCCAATTCAATTCTAATTCATTAATGGAATAGGGGAACAATTAATAAATTCTAAATATCCCTGATACATAATGAGCTAACTTGCTACAGTATGTGTTCAGTCACATGCTTTGAATTGGGAAGGTGAACCACCCGTTATGAGCAGCAATGACACAGAACTGTGCAACTCAGCTGAATACGGCATTTCAGACAGTGTAGTCCAGAAGCCAAATTGCTTCTCTAAATGCTGTTTTGCTCGTGGACATGAAGCCCTTGGACCAGCTCAGCAGTGAGAAATTCATAGAGCAATAGAGGCTGGTCTGGAGTGAAATAGGGAGCCTCCCTGGTGTAGTGCAGGGTAAGCTGAGAGGGGGAACACACTGGAATGTTGCCCTTAGGGCACTGTGCAGCTTCTGACAGGTCTCTGCTTCTACACCTCTGGTGGATTCTTGCAGACCTACAGATGCACTGTGCTGTGTCCTGCCTTTGTGCATGTATTGATCACATTTCTATTGCACTGTGAGCACAACTACATAGATGTTTTAGCTGGAGCAGTTGCCTTCTGTAACACTACATTTGGTTTTCATGCCATTGCAGGCATTTTAATTGCAGTGGATGGAACGCTCAACCCTATTCATACTAGCATCCACTTCAGTCCCATCTGCACCTGTCAAAAAGGGCACTTGGCATCAAGGACATTTTACAGACATTGTGACCAAGTGGCCTGGGAGTACAAGTGATGCTTGTATCTGGTCCAGCTTTGGATTGTGTCAGATGGCAAAGCATGGTGTGTTTGCTGGTGGCTGGTTATTGGGAGACTTCAGTTATGCTCTTAGCAAATACCTGCTGACTTCAGTGATGAATCCCCACACCATGGCTGAAGAGAGCTATAGCACCCCACGCAAAAACACGCAGTTGCAGAGTGTGCTCTGGGCAGGTAGCGGATGTGATTCTAGTGCCAGCACATGTTCTTGGGAGCTGTAAGACTTTCCTCAGAATGCTGCTATGTTGGTATTGTAGTGTGTGCTATTCTGCACAACACTGCAGTAGTTTTTTTTGGTAAATATAGTTTTGGTCACCTACTCAGTCAGTTGTTTTAACGATTATTTTGAGAAGTGTTACTTCCTGTTCCTAGCACTGCCAGCCATTATTCTATTTTCCAAGAAAGTAACATCACATTTTGGGCCCATTTATATATTTTCAGCAAATAGGTTAATTTATTTTGGTTTTAATTTTGGCTGCTTTCGTCTGCTTTTATTGGATTTCCAATTAGTTTCTTTTTTTTTTTTTTTACATTTTCTTATGTCTGATGTGACAGTTATATAATATATTTCATCAGTGAAATACATGGGATTGATGTCTCTGCTATGCCTTTGTTTTTCCTACACAGAGGCTGGGGAGGAACCAGCAAACTTCTACTTAAAGTTTGTTTGTTAATTCTGGAACAACAAAGGGTTTTGGGAAACGCTTGCAAATCTTGTTCGTTCTTTACCTACGTCGTTCATTATCAGGTTTTTTATTCATAAGATCGATCGCGTTCAGGAAACACACCCCTGATGAACTACCTTACAAGCACAATTGACAGTTTAGACAATAAGGTTATATAACTTGAGTCTGTCTTCAAACTAATTTAAAAAATAAAAGAAAGTTAATGTTAATGAGTTTGTGACAATGACCCACATACTTCCCTTTGTGTTAATTATACATTAATTTGGGGATTCATGGTATAAATATTTATGATTATGTTTTAATAGTGGGTACGATTAATCACAGAAAACTGTGATTAATTTTTTTAAATCGATTCACAGCCATAATATACAGTTTTTTTCTATGAAGTTTCATTTTAAATCAGAGCATTTTCATTATTCTGAATGCTAGTCTCAAAATAAAAAGAAAATAATTATGCATTGAATTGCATAGGTCTAAAAAAAGCATCCTTATCGTAAAACCCTCCACTCCAATCTGCCAGGAACGTTTTCTTTGTCAGTTTGACAGTGTTCTTAAAACAGAAGGTGAATGTTTACCAACAAAAAAAGCAAGAACCTAAATCTAAAACCTGTTTGGCAAATGGCTCTAAAATCAGAAGCTTGACAGCTATTGAAAGTGCACTTAAGAACTGAAAAGACCTTCATTTAAGTTATTGCACATCAATTAAATTAATATTGCAAATATTATTAAACTGTGAGACATTTTGTCTATGTTGTAAAACAAAATGAACCAAACCTGTGATCAGAATACTCACTCAATCACTTTATCTCTATAGTTTTCGCTACCTAGAACACTCGCTAGGGATTAAGGGCAGGTAGCGCTTCGTACATTTCGGACACTATGTACCGTTGCGTTGCTGCCTAGTTATGCATGGGATATTTGTAATTATCTCTGTTGCATAAACAAACACTAGAACAGTGTTATTTTCGTATAAGTACACATTCACATATGTCTTCACAAAGTTGAAATAAAATAAAATATTTTCAACACAAAACATACAACTTTATTTAAAACATACTTTGACTGTACGGTGTCCACCTTTGCAAGTATGATGAGGACAGCAGCAGTAACTGTGGTGTTTTATACTGATCTTTGATATACTGTATTAATTGTGAATTAACATTACCTATGCAAAGTAGTGAAATGCAGCATTACAGAACATGCGCAAATCAACATTACTCACACATCGACATTAACCTTTGTGTGTTAATGTAGTTTATCTTAAATATTATTCATATTCTGTAAACATGGGATCAGATTTTACCATTAAACTTGACAGAACACATGCATTTGTTTTGCATTTGACACAACTTTAAATTATAGAATTTGTTTTAATTTACTTAAAAATATTTAATTTTAGTAGCAACTAACAAGATGTAAGTTTATGGTTTCCTGGAGCTGAACTTGTTTGACAGTGCATTCTTACCCTGGTGATAAAAAACTGCTATCCCTCTTAAAACTATAGATAACTGTTGTTATAACTAATGTGCAAGTATTTCCTAAATGAGCTATTTAACAAAGGTTGATGGTTATAGTGCAGACTGAGCACTAAAGCCCCCATAAAACAGGTCTAACAATGCCCCCAAAAGTGCATTATCCCTACATCCACAAAATTACCATCTTTTATTCATAAAATGCGTTTTGGCAACTAAATAAATTCACTTTGTGTAAAAAATGACTTTCTTTTTATTCACTTTTTAGATTCACATTTTTACATTCAACCTTCTGTCCACAAAGTGCAAAGTGCTGATATCAATTTCATACACAAAATTAAACCTTCCTTTTGATATCTGTACATTAAATAAAGTGACATCTTTATGCTGTTGTGGATAGAATGTAACTGGAGTTTGGCTTTCTATGGACAAAATGCAGCAAGGCGTTACTTTATTTCATCATTCAATAATCCTTTTTGTGTCACATAATGTATTTTGTGCACGAAAATGAGCGCTTGACACTTGCCGCCCCATAAATCACAGCAACCCATTTTATGCCTTATCTGCCCCTGCTGTAAAGACTGAGAAAACGTCTAAACATGCGACAAAATGAATTCTTACATCGTGTTCATTTTATTTAGTATTAATTCTAACATTTGTGTTTATTACCAGTGCTTCATAGTTACACATTATCATTATGCGATAATGAATTGTCTGCCGCAGTTTGGAAATTAGTCTTGGAATATATTGTTGTCTGTTGTTTTATGTGGGCTTCTGGCCAAAGATTATGCAAATTTAAACAATAAAGCTTGTCAGATTATTGATGTTTTTGGAGCACAAAACTGTTCCTCGTCATCGTTGTAAATTCAGCCTATTCTATTTATTAAAAGTTTGCAGCTTCTGAGAGTATTTTTAGGTGAAAATGCAAAGTCACGTTGCCAGGTGGCAGATGCACCTCTGCAAAGTCGCGCCAAGGCCGACAAAACCACTGGAGCCTGTCTATGGTCTTGTGGCTTTAAAACTGATGAAGATGTTTAGATATTACCCGCCCAGATTCCTTTTTTGGGTGCATTCTCGTTTAACAAGTGCTAACTTATTTTCTCTTTGGAATGAAACTGTAAGAGATATTTCGTCGTATTGTGGTTCAAAGTCCCAGATGTGTAAATGCATGTGTATCTGTAAGCGTAGCATGGCCCCTTGGTGGCGTTTTCCAGTGAAGATGCTCCTTTTGAATCCATGCCAGCTGCATGGTGTGCGACGTGCTCCAGCAACAGGATGTCGGGGCGTCTCTTTGACCGGGAGCCCGAGGATGACTGTCCTACGTGATGAAGCTCACTTGGACTGGCTTTTATATTGATGACCCCCGTTCACTGTGTTCTGTAAGGGCCCAGGGAAAATGAAACCTCAGAAGAACAGGTGCTGTGTACCATCCGCCTCCCCACCTGACACCGATGAGCCGCACCTCCGCCAAGCCAAACACCTGTCACCTTCACACCCCTCCAGCGCCTGCCAACACCCATGGCTCTCAGTTAGATTGGGTGGGAGATGGGAAAAGCCAGATCCTCTTTGCCTTTAGCTCCCGAAAAAATGCTCTCACTGGAGTCATATCAATTTGCTGTACTATATCCTGTTATTAAGAGTTGGTATGTGGGGAGACCGATCTTATTAAAGAGAGAAGAGTGAAGGGTCTTTTAAAAGCATCAGACTGGAGAGAAGCAGCGCCTCATCATGGCATGTTCTGGAGCCACATAACCATCTCTTCTGCTCGTAGTAAAGATCAAGGGCCAGTGGCGAATTTAGTTTTCCAGTAGTGATATTTCAAATTGAAATGACTGGGCTTAGTAGAATAAACAAACCTGTTTTAATAGGCCAGGACAGGATGGGCGATAGAGACAATTGAACGAGGGATAAAAACCACTTCATCACTGCCAGATTTCGGCAGAATTCAATTTCAGATGGTCTCCATGTACCTCCTTATCTCTCTTTTCCAGCAGCGAGCTGCATGTCAGACAGTGATAGTAATAATATTGTTCAAAAAGTCATAGGGGGAAACATGCGAGTTACATGAAGTGAGAAATAGAAAGAGAGATCAGCGTTTGGGTGAGAGCAGGCCAGTGTACCCTTCAGATGTGTGACACCATGATGGATTGCCTGTTTTTTTTGTAAGGTGTCTTGTGTATGGTGTATTTCGGTCTATTTATATACGTACAAGCATCTATAGTTTGTTTCCATGTGACACTTATATAGACTCTGTCTTAACGTCTGTGAAGACCACCTCAAGTGTTAGTTATCTAGATTCAGGGCAGCAGCAGAATGTAAAGTGAAACTTAAGGTGTAATAGAATCATTACAAATGAATGACTGTGGCGCCGTCTGAGACGACACGTTTGGACATTGGTCAGGGCTACAGATGGAATTCACTGCATTTCCCCTGTTAGAACATAAAATTATATCATGGAGGTCTTTACTCATTTCAGCTAGCAAAACAGAAGACATTAAGAAAAAAAAAACATTGTAGTGATATCAGGGGTATAGCCAGGATTTCTAAAATAGCGAGGTCAAAAGTGTTAACCCTTCCTAGGTGTGTCCATGCAGGGGAGGTGGTTTGTGGTTATTGGAGTTGCAGAAAAAATACTGAGGACTTTACCTCTGTGTCCTCAGTGGTAGGTACAGGTATGAGTAACATGTTAGTTGCTCAGGTAAATCGAGGAAACCTGTTTAAAATAAAATGAATGCAAGACAAACATTAAGCTCCGTGTTTCCTTTGTGCAGTTATCTGATTACCTCTGAGGTGACCCAGTGCATGTGTCCTTGTTTTGTTGATGTGTCTTTCATCTCCCCCGAGTATTGATGAGTCTGCGGGGGTGGCAGAGGCTGAAAGCAGCGTGCAAAGGAAGAGGTTTCACTGACCCTGTGCGCCCAATGATAAAACAGTTTTAAAAGACACGCCTGCCGTGCATCTGAGACCATAACAAAACCTCTGCATCTGACTTCTTTGCCTTCTGATTTACTTTTCTGTTCTTTATTTTCCTCCAGCTCCCCAGTGCTAACTAGCTGCCGAAGAACAGGTGAAAATCTTTAGAGCTGGTACCACAGTGCACCATTCTGCAGCAGCAGCAGCAGCAGCAGCTGTAATTCCAGGGTTATAAATAAAGATTGATGAGGTGAGAGGACCGAGGGGGATCCTGCAGGCGCAGTGGCGGCTCGCACTGTATTCTCACACCGTCAGTTTATACATTAGTTGCCTCCAAGGCGTTCATTCTATTATTTAGTTCAAACGTCTTGTAATAGGAATCCGGGATGTATTTTGTTCTGGAAACAAAGCAATTTGCATGGTTATTTGGGTTTCGCATGGTTATTTGGGTTTCGCCGTTACTGATTCTCAAAGTGGTAATTGACTGCCTATAGGACACTCTCCACCAGCACACGCACCTGTTCCCTGCCCGGCAAATGGATAATGCACAGGCAGGGTTTTGCATTTGAATAGTAACGTTTTGAATAGCAAGGGGGTGCTAGAAAGTGGGGGAGGACTACCGATGACCTTGAAGCTGAAGGTGCTATTTTGACTGTACATTAAAGAGATAAAGGCACTCTGTGCCAGTGCTTTGCGTTAACTGCCTGTCTGCAGACGGCAAGGACGCATATCGCGTGTGAGATTTGTGTGAGACCTCAGTGTACCGCACTCCATGAGTTAGTGGTGAATAAGGCTGGGCAAAGGAACTCCTCTTTTTGTGGGGGGGAGGCAGTTTATTTGATTCACCTCAATGATTCGTGTTGATTCATTCACCAACTCGTTCAGTGGCACTTCTTGTTTGCATAATTTAGATCTGAAACGCTTGTGCTCCGATATGTGAAAAAATAACCTATTATTTAGGCTAAATAGTGCAAATGAATAAGCTAGATACCACCAATAAGTCATGTGAGAGGAATAATATTTATGGAATTGTTGTCCAAGTCTCTCAACGTTGTACAATCTTAGCTACTCGTAGTTAAAAACGCAAACCCAACAGCTCATCACATAGTCAGCTAATGAGTCCATACACTAACAAACCTTGCTTAAAAATATCTTACATCATCTCAAAAATATTATACCATACAGGAAATCACTGTACATGTAAGCCATATACTACACCAGTAGATGGCGTATTTCAGTCACGACGGTGGTGCAGCTCTCCTCCTCACTAGCCTGAATCTGAATCTCTTGTTCATCCACTCGCTTGATCATTCAGAACATGAGTCCCAAAGGAGTGACCAGGTGGGTGAACGAGAGACTTTTGGTTGTTTGGTCACTGTTGGGGTGCAATATCAAGAACACAACAACCGTACTTGTGGTCTTTGCAAGACCAGTCTTGCCAATTTTCCTTCCAAGAACGAACTTGGTGCGCAATGAATCATGAGATTGGTCTCGTTCAGAAGCAGCCAATGTATCCTTGAAATCTGGCCAGGGGCAAAAAACACATCCAGGGATTTTTACCGTCCTCTGTGCTTGTGTTGATAGTATTGGAACTGATCTGCAGCAATGCAAGATGTTGTAAGACAGGTACATGTGAACACAGGTATGGTCAGATGCACATACTGAAATTCACCCTAGGTGTATACGTTCAGTGCCAGCTTTAGTTTCCAGTCAGTCATATGCTTGCTTACAGCACTCAGACATCACATCATGAATATGGTGGATCACTGCTTAACCAAACAATTTGGGTTACAGCTGTTTTTCCGGTACTTAACCTGATATCTTTTGCTACAGTATAAAGTTAAAAAGTGAAACTATCTGTCATTGATAACTAGGTTATCGTATCCTTGCACATATGTAGGCCCAATGTAAGTTATTCAGAAAAAAGTGGTTTGATTCCATTAATTATTAATCAGTTAATCTGAGTCTTGAGAATGTGTCACTTCACATTACAGGTTGCTTTGTTTATTAATATCATCTGTAAGATATTTGTTGTGTGACAGCTGATTTCATCACCTTTGTCTTTGTGTGTGTGAGGCTTCCCTAGAGGAACATATGCACTGACTTTGTTTTTCCCGGGTAAAGTAAAAGGCATGACTAATCACTTATAGATCTATTGACAGGTAAATTTGATTGAACTGATGCAACAGATTTCTGAAACCAACCCTGGACTGTGGTTATTGTGCTTCCATAACATTTACTGCTCTGTAATTGTGATTGTAGTGCCTTCCTTCCCCCCTTTTTGAATTGTGGCTCCTTATCGCCAGCTTTGTGCTCAGCTAGTATAAAACATTCAGGTGCAGCAGGCAGGCGTATCACAAGGCCTGCCTTGTCTGTCAGCAGGCTCTCCTGTTTAAATGATGTATGATACAATGTATCAGCCCTTATGGTGACACAATCATGCACTTCTGCTCCATGAGGGATGTTTTAAGTTGCTCATGTTCATCTGGCGGCCAGATAAAAGCCGTCATGCTAGATGGGGAACTAACAGTATCTATTTATGTGTTTTGTTGACTGGAATATGGTATGTGGCCTTAAAGGAAAGGATTTTTTGTTATTTATGACGGGCCACAGGAAACTGGGTCAGTAAACTTTTTTGTAGCTGGAGTTAATGCAAGAGAGTTATTTCTGTGAAGTGCGCCCCCCCGCTCCCTCCCATCGAGGCGTCGGAAGATGCTGCTGTTTTGTGGGAGGCCATGTACGCCCCTGCCCTGCTGCCATGACGGGATCCCTGGTGGCACGTTTCCGTGACCGATTAGAGTCGTAAAGAAGTATGTCACTGGTGAATTTGGCTGCAAGTGGGTGGTGATCAAGGAATCACATTTGCTGTGACCAGTTTCCCCATCAGCTCACTAGTACTTAATAAAACTACTGTGTGGAGAAACGGATAAAATAAATCATTCCTACCTGCATTATCTCTGATGTCCCATCAAGCTCATACCTATTTATGTTTGATCTTGTGAGGAAAAATAAAGCGTAAGATTACTAAATCAGAACACTGTAATAACTTTCTGCAATAACAATTTCAGTATTTGTGGTTCAAGGTAACATTTCCACATAATCTTTTCGCTAACCTTGGTAGACAAATCATGGCAAGTGAAGATGGTTCTTTCTATTTTTAATTTTTAATAAGGAGTTTTTTAGCATCTCTTCATATGGTCAAATATCTTCATATGGTCAATTTATTGTCATTATTCAGCTGTTAAATTAGGTACAGTGAGTACAGTGACTCATTGTCATGTCCAAGAAACCAGTGTGAGCTTTGTGACGTGTTTTATTACGTGTTCTGATTTTTGTCATTTTACTCACCCTAATAAGTCCATTTATCCAGCAGTATTGCATTCTTGTATATTTCTCCATGTAAAGTGGAGGGGTTGGACAATCCAAGACTAGTGTATTATTTACTTGTCAGTGTTTAAATCATTGTTCAAACTGTATCTTGACGCCCCATGGTACTGTAGACCTTGTGGTAATTTAGAAGCTTCTTATTTGCAGTAATAAATAATAAAGCCTTCGTCTGAAGTCGATTCAATATTTTATTGTGCATTAATGTGCATAACCTGTATAAGTAGGACATATATTTGGGGTAATGGACCCATAGGCTGAGCATTGGCTCTTCTGATGTGTAATGTTATTTTTGTAACTTCCAGCATTCCTGTTTGCCCAGCATGCATGAGAGTGGTCATTATGCAAAAAGCTGTGCTAATCATTTGTCATGTATATAGCTTGCATAATGTTTCAGGAGCAACACTAATGGAATACACCTTTCAGTAGAACAAAATCCCAAAATGCAATTAGATGTACAGGCAAGTTATATAGTTGTATCTGTCGCATAGATCTTTTCTGAGATCATTTAAAATATTTGTATTTTTTTGGTTTTATTACATGAACTGCAAGACTGACTTGTCTTTTACTCTAAAATTTGGAATGTATGCCATTTTTTGTTGCACTAGACTTGCAAATAAACATTCATCTAATTTATGTCTGAAAAAAGATCTAATGTATGTTTAAATATAATCAGATCTAGTGTAAAGATTTGTCTTTCCAAAAAGTCATCTCCTGAATTCCTGAAGTCTTGAGTGTGCAGTGACATTTCATGCGACAGTGCATTGGTACAGTCTATAATTGTGCTTTTGATTATGTAAGGTAGCCCTGAGGACTGGCTGCCATGCCAGCAGTGCTCAGTCATAACGTGCCTCACCTGCAAAGCCTCCCATCCTGACAACTGCAGCCTGATGAGAACCTTCATTGGCAAAACATTTAAAGGGACAAAATTGAGAAACAGGTCCTTAAATGAAGTCAGAGCGAGCAGAGCGAAAGATAAGCCTCGTGTCTGCTTTGTTTAGCCTGGCTTATTCACTGCAATCACCCGGTTGGCTGAGATTAACATAAGCCAAACAGGTGTCGTATAGAAACAAAGGCTTCCCTACTGGGCTGGACTCACAGGGCTGGACTCACAGGGCTGGACTCACAGGGCTGGACTCTGGACTCATGGGCTGGACTCACAGGGCTTGACTCACAGGACTGGATGCACAGGACTGGACTCAGGCCTCACAGGACTGGACTCTGGACTCACAGGACTGGACTCTGGACTCATGGGCTGGACTCACACGGCTTGACTCGCAGGACAGGACTCACAGGACTCACAGGACTCAACTCACACGGCTTGACTCACAGGGCTTGACTCACAGGACTGGACTCAGGCCTCACAGGGCTTGACTCACAGGACTGGTCTCTGGACTCACAAGTTACTGACCCTGACACTGTTACTTATGGTCAGTTAAGACTTTTATTAATTACAGATTCTCAAACAGTTCCTTGACTGCTGAAGCTACTGAGAGGCCGTTTTGAAATAAGATTGTAATGGAACATTTGTTTTGTGCATATATGCACTTAGAGCAGTTTACTTTTAAGAAAAATAATAATTAAAAGGAAATGTTAGGCTGTAATCATTGATAGGTGTGACATCTGGGGCAGTTAATATCTTACAACCCAGTTGAGCATAGCTAATTATGGCTGAAATGAAAAACAGCTTGGTTCCCAATGACACTTTACTTACAGCAGTATGTTGTTAGCTAGCACACCAAACGTGCAGTTAACAAAAATATATATGAGGTGAGCGTAGTAAAACACTGGCAAAGTAAGCAGGCCTAAATGTTTTTTTTTTTCCCCATCTGCAAGGAAAATTCATGTCACCGTTACCTACTGTACATGATGACCTACTACAAACCTACGCTATAGGCCTTTAGCCTAAACAATGATATGAAGTCACTATGGTAAAATTATAAACCATTGACATAATTCTCTATTATCATTATGAAGTATTATATATTGTACATAATTGTATGTGCTATACTTTCGTACGACTAGCAGCATAGTAGGTTTCTTTACACCAGCGTCACCACAAATACTTACAATCTCATGGCACCACCATCGTCACTCCGTCCCTCGTCGACTGAAGTGTCGCTATGCAGTGCATGACTGCGTGTATATAATTGGTTCGCCTGTATACAAATGCTATAAGCAAGAACAGGTGCCGGAGAGCGAGCTATACATGCATCGCACCCAGGATAAACTGCTCCTCCTGGCGTGCCGAGGGCCCGTGCAGAAAAGCTTTTTTTTAAACAATGTAAACATAAGTCTTGCTACATGTTTCAATACCATGTGAAATCATGAAAAAAACATGACAGCGTGGATTCATCCTGCCTTGTGTCAGCAACTCATGCTGCTGCTGGTGATGTAATGTTGTGGGGGATATTATCTTGGCATATTTTAACACCCCCCCCCCCTTTTATACTCCCTATTTAATATAAAGAAGACAACAAGCAGACAAGGGTGGTGGGAAGAAGTATGGGGAGGGAGATGATGAAAAAGGACCACACAGATTGGGTCAAAAACACAAAATGTGAAAAAAAAAAAACGATAATAAAAATATAAACATAAAACAACGAACATCAACAACAAATAGTTACACTCACACACACGCGCATAAATACACACACACACACACACACACACACATATATATATATGCCATTGTCAACATATGGTTGATGTTGCCATTGTTGCTGTTGTATTACGGTTGCAGCTGTAGTTGTTTTCAATGTTACTGTTACTGTTATTGATGTTACTGTTGTTGTTGTTGCTGCCACTCGTTTTATTTTTATAGTTTGGGTTTGGAACGTAGCTTCAGTGATATGCGAGGGATCACTTTACTCAAATGGCCTCCGCAGTCAGCGGATATCAATCCAATGGAGCGCCTGTGAGATTTGGTGGAACTGGAGATTCACCTCATGAAGGTGCAGCCAACAAATCTGCAATAATTGTGTGATGCTGTCGTGTCCATATGGACCCAAGTTTCACACACCTTGCTGAATCTATGCCACAGGGCGGTCCAACCCAGTACTGGCAAGCTGTACCTAATAGAGTGGCCAGTGACTGAATGGCATTTTCTTTGTGAAGGCACAATCCTTTTTATTTTTTGGCCTTGATTTCTTTAGACCAAGAGAATAACACAACTTTTGCCAGTGAATTCACCACCTTGATTTCTTACTTTAATACTTGCACAAATAAAGGATGCTGATTGTTGGAGACCTGCTCAGAGGCAACATAAAATATTTCCTCCGAAGAATAACGCAGATTGAACCCCTATTCAGCTCAACACAAATGGAATCAATTAATAATTGGCTTCATCTGTGGGGAAGATTAGTTATTTCATGTTAGCTTTGTGTGATGGTGATTTTTTGCTTCACTACCTGGAAATGTATTCTTAATTACCCAAGAACCTCGTTATACCTGGAGCGGTAAAACGCTAGGATGGAAATAATTCCAAATCATTTCCCCACTCCGAGCAAAAAAATAAAAACGCGAGTGAATAACAAATATGTTTTTCCCTCAATCACAGAGACAGCAGGTGCCCTTCATCATTTTATCCCACTTTGTGCACCAGTGACATCTTTTGGAAATGTAGCAAAAATCCTACAAAATACTTTTAAACATGTCTATTCACCATATCCTGTAACAGGATCTACAAGGCAGCCCATCACTACTCGGAACCTATGGACTGGAGGTTAACCCTGAAGGGTACTATTCAAATAATGATGCATGTGATAAATAGCACTGAGGTGAGATTTTAATTTATTTTGTGATCCTGCAGACCTTACAGTGTATGTTTATGGGCTACACTTGTGATTGGCTTCAGGGATTTGGATTGAACCAGTCATTGGAAAACAGTAATTTTGAATTTTAAATCACTAGAGCTCTTCGTAGTTAGATTTGAGGTGTACTTGTGAAAATTGTCTTGCTGAGAGTGATGGCCATTACCTCCTGGCAGAGAGAACCAGGTTATCAGCACAATGTCTGGATGCTCACTACAGTTCGGGGATCCTCTGAGCTCAGTTAAATCAACCACCATATTTCCTTGCAGGTATATTATTTTTGAGATAAACCTCCTTCTAGCAATAAGCCCAGAACTTTCCATGTGCATGGTGTCTTGTCAGAACATTTTACTAACTTCTTTTGATGTTTTTCCTGGTTATCCTTTAAAAAATTAGTGTGGCAACATCATCTAGTAAGTTTGAAGGCTTTAGAATGCAGTGAGGCTTGTGTGTGGAGAAGATGGTGGAGCTTCAGGATGCAGTGAAGCTTGTGTGTGGAGAAGAGGGCGGAGCTTCAGGTTGCAGAGAAGCTAGCGTGTGGAGAAGAGGGTGGAGCTTCAGGATGTAGTGAAGCTTGTGTGTGGAGAAGAGGGCAGGGCTTCAGGATGCAGTGACGCTTGTGTGTGGAGAAGAGGGCGGAGCTTCAGGTTGCAGTGAAGCTTGTGTGTGGAGAAGAGGGCGGAGCTTCAGGTTGCAGTGAAGCTTGTGTGTGGAGAAGAGGGTGGAGCTTCAGGTTGCAGTGAAGCTTGTGTGTGGAGAAGAGGGCGGAGCTTCAGCCTCCTGGGCAGCTCACTAACACTTCAGTGGATTTTTGACCATGTGACCCTGAGTCTAGGTTGTTAATTCTGATTCATTTTTGCTAAATCCCATTTAAAGAATAATTGTGATGCATATTTTTAAAAAAGATTAGTTTTTAAAATTTTTCTTTTCCTCAGCAATTGTGTTAGAGTAATATTGCCCATTTGTGGCCATAAATGTAGACTATTTGTTGTTTTATTTATTGTTCACAGCATTTTTTGTTCATATCTGAATATCTTGGAGTTTACCACATACATGGCGGTAACTTATCTGTTGTAATGCAATATCTGGACCAATAATGATGGCTTGTCAGTTTAATAAAAATGAAACTTGGAAATTTTCATAAAAAAGAGAGATAAAACAGCTGCAGTGTTTTTGTCAGAGTGAAAATGAGTACACGTTTCATGCATTACAATTATGGCCAATTACAAGAAGTCAGTGTGCCTGAGCTGGGAGATTTAAAATATCCACTGCTGGTTTTGCTAATGTGTTTAACTGACAGCTGAGATTTATTCTCATGGCAGAGAGAACAGCAATGGGACCAGAGTCTCAGTGTCATGATGCACGGCTGTAGATTGCCCAAGGGGACACTCCATTAGGCCAGCGTCTTCAACGACCCCCCAACAGTACACAGTTTTGGACCCTCCCTACTGGGAGCGGGGTGGGAGCATAAGTGTGGGCTGTCTGGCTTTGAGGGAGCAAAAATGTGGACTGCCTGGGGTCACTGAAGATCCAGTTTAGAATCACTGCTTTAATTGCTGCAGCATGCAGCCCCTCCTACAGCAGCCCCCATGCTGTGCATCCTGTGATGTCCTGCAGTGCCAGGGCTCCCCTGCACAACATCAGGATTAAATGGATGATATAAGGATTATGGGACAGCACATGCCAGAGACACCAGAATAAAAACTCCAAGAGGAAGATTTTAAAAGTAGAAAGCCGCCTGACCCACGTATCAGTTCATTCTTTTGTCACATTACATATAGAAATAGAATCATTTGTGATCTGTCTGTGTCAATATTGTCATATTCTTGTTTGGCCAGTAGAGGTTGCTGTTCATCCCATTTCCTTCCCCTCTGGTTCCTGATTACCTTCACGTGTTTCCTATTACCTGTGGTTTCTAGTATTTGATGTATTGTCAATGACCCACACTTGTTCCTAATCTACCCTCATATTCTCCTTATGTATATAAGTGCCTGCGCACACCAAGTTCCTTAGTCAGTCATTGATAGTGCTCAGTATTGCTTTCTGCTCCTGGTTTGTGTCAGTGTTATCAGTTATAGTTTTACCCATGCCTTTCCTGTGTTCAGGTCAGCCCTTGTCCCTACTGAATTTTCCTCCCGACCTCCTGTTTTGACCCTAGTCCTTTGGTTTGTGCTTTTGTCTATTTGTTTTGGTGTGGAAATGAAGTCCCCTTTACCTTAAGCTGCACTTGGATTGGCACACCTTCTCCACGTTTAGTTGTGACACTACTGAGTAACATCCGATTATATTTATGACCGATAAGAGCTTTTCTAGCATTGATCAAGACATAGTGGATGTTAGCAGATGTATCTTACCTCGTGTGTGGCATGCGGCAAGAACCAAAACAAACTGACTGCCTGGCATGATAGAGGTTTAGTGAAATGTTTGTGATATTGTATCTTATGTTATGCTGTATGTCTGACCTCTCTCCTATAATAATAATAATGCAACTCACTTGATATCTGTATAGAAAGTACAAGACAATTTGATGAATTACAAAGTAGCATTAGTGAATTATGGACTCTTTGCAGGAGGGTTTCTCAGACTTTATGTGCCAGTGACAGCATGCAGAATTTAAAGATCTGGGGATGCTTGCATAAAATTTACTTATTTCAAGTTTCAATATTTGGCATGAAGACAAAGAAAGGGTCTGATAAGGCGAGCAACTTTGTGCGATTGTAGGATCAGTGGGTGATCAATTAACTGAAGAAGTGTGTATAGGTGCATGTTGCGGCGCCCTAACGCAAACCCTGCTGATGCAGTACGGGAGCACTGACAGCAGTCACTGCTGGCTTGTGTGTAAGTACAGTGATTTGGATCAGTGCTGCCACAGGGAGTTTTCATTGTATTAGCAGAAACTGCCTACTCAGGGAAGGGTCTGCTCAGGTAACTCCGTACATTAAAGCGCCCATGAACAGCGTTGCCCTCCCCCAGTAGAAAACCATGCCAAGTATGCTGCACCCGCCTGTAATTTGTAATTATTTCATAGTTTAATTATGGGAAACAAAGTTGTGGACTATATGGTAACCCTTTACAACTTAACTGCACCTTCATAATGCCTTGATAATGCATTTGTAGAACATTCAGTGCACCTTTGTAATGCGTAGAACATTCATAAGTAGCATGTAAGTATACCTTCCTATCCTATGTCCTAAAATACCTTAAAAACAAACATTATATGGTTATATGATTCTAATGTTTGTTAATATCATATAATATTTGTTATTAATGTATATTAAAACTTTAAGGATACGTGAATATGTAATAAGCTATACTTACATGCTGCTTATGGATGTTATAAGCCCTATATGAATGCATTATAAATGCATCATGAAGGTAGAGCAAGTATAAAGTGTCAGCTGGCACACTCTTCACTGTCATGGAGCATATTTATTTTGGCATTGGCTGTATCAGTATTATTCGCTATTTCTATAAGCTGACATACTTTTATCGTTAAGATCCTGCATAATTCTGTGCCTTATGTCAAAATGAGAACCCAATGAATAGCAAACTCTTATTTATGCCGATGGACTTCAAATTATGCACTCCAGAAATAGGTAAATACAATAAAGATAAAATCATTTGACTTCCTGCTGAATTCCAAATGGATGGTGAGTTTCATTACTAACATCTTAAACGTGTTCTTGGTCATGAAAGCTTAAAGAAAGGCAGAGGTGGGTAGAATAGCCAAAATATGTAGTCAAGTAAAATACTGTTATTTAAATATAACAACCCAAGTAGGAGTAAAAGTACTCAGAGAGTAATAGAGTATCTAGAAAAAAGAGTACTTGAATAGAGTTAATTTTCAAAACCTGAAGTTCTTATTGACAAATTGTAACAGGATTGCCCAAGCAAGAGTGACAGCCAATCATAAAACAAAATATAAAATTAAAATATACTCTCCCAATAAACCAATGAAACATAAAATGTGCAAATAAAAAACCATTTTTCTGACAATCAAAAACAAACACATGACAGGAAGTGGCCTTAGACACAGGAAAACAACAGCATTGGCTAACAGCCCAGGCAGATATAAACTGTAGCACAAATGTGCAAGACAGCAGAAGGAAGACAGATGTGACGCGTAACATTGTGAAGAATAATAAATGGTCAGGGAAAACTGGCGTTAGCTTTCAATAACGCTGCGTTGTCAGAATTTTAAGTGGTTATTTGAATAAAAAAGTGGGTTTCCTTACAAAAATATGTTCTTTTGATGATCGCAGATTTTTGGACCAAGTAAAATAAAGCTGAAGTTAGGAATGCTCCATGTTATTTGCATTGTTTGATTGATGTTTGATTACTGTTATTGTAGAGAACTTCATGTTTTATGTTTAAATATATATAACAGTGAAAGCCCTACACGGCATGATGGTACAGGGGTCAACACCTCTGGGACCTGGCTTTGAGTCTCCACCATGACTCTAGTCGTGTTGAGTTCTCCATGTTGTTGTTCCACAGTTCAAAAATATGTGGAGATTAATTGGACCTACAAATTGCCCGTAGGTGTGCATTCCAATATTTTCCCAGAAGAGTGGCAGGTGTTTTAGGTGCAAAGGGGGGGTACCAACTCCATATTGATTCCTATGGATCTAGAATGGGATGTCAGAGAACTTCCCGTGAGAGTAATGGCCCAGTGTCCCAGTACTTATGTCTATAGACTATAGAGTGTAAGTATAGCGTTACTACACACCTCTGAATAAATGCTAGCCTACAACACACTAATGGTGTAGTGTCCTTTACAGGAACCCCGGTAACTGTATACACTCATGGGCACTTCCCTGCACAGATTCATTCTTTTCGTTCTTCTGCTTGTCCTCAGAAATATGAGGTGAATGCTGCTTCCCTCCTGGCCAGTGAGAGCCAGTGAGAGCCAGTGAGGCATGTAAGGGAGTACTGTAAGCATGTATACGATTGGCTGGAAGCTAAACTTCAGACTGAATGTATATGCCTACATTGAATAAATGACGAGAGCCTCATTAGGGTCTGCAGATGATTAGTGCAAAACTAGTGCACACTCAACCAATCCAAGAAGCCAAACCACAGACGCTTCATTTAAAATTCACTGACACATCCGATCAGGTTTGTTCAATAGGCATTGATTGGCGTAAACTGCGGAGTGAACTGCGTGCGTGATCATAGCATTATTATTAAAACCTATACTTGATATAGGTTACAACTGAGTCGGCCTGGTAAAAATTGGGTTTGCAGTGCAAAAAAGGTTGAGAACCACTTTAGAGTGAACAAGTTGGTGAGTGTGTGGCTGAAGGAGTGACTCAGATACGGTACTGAACGAGAACGCCATACGTGTGACAACTGAAATACACCATCTACGAGTGTAGTTTATAACAAACATGCGGAGCGACTTCCCATATGGAACAAATTGGTCTTATATGCAATATTTTCACGATTTGAAAATTATTTTAAGCAAGGTTCATTAGCGTTTTGAATCGTTAGCTGACCATGTGATGAGCTGTTACGTTTGTGTTTTTAACTAGCTGATGTGCAGTGTTGCCAAGACTTAGACTGTAATTCAGTAGCAACTATTGTTTTTCTCACCTGACCTAACTTTGCCTATACCTTACTCCTTAACACTATTTAGCATAAATAGTAGGTTGTTAATCTATTTTATGCAAAATAGAAGTGCTACTGAAAGAGATGAACGAATCAGAATCTTTAAGTCAAACGAGCTGTGACCCAGAAAAATTAATTTCGCTCTTAATTATATAATATATTAAATCCCTACTGTCTTAGATCGCTCATGCAAACCATGAATACTTCAAAAGCATTCATAAAGCATTTATTAACGTTGCCATCTAGTGGCCACTATGAGGATGGCCCAAAGCGCACAGCCCTGAAGATTCTCCCCGTCCCGCTTCCTAGTGTTTGTGAAGGACATGTATTGAAGGTGCCGTCCAATTAATACGGTATAGAACAAGCCCTATGCACTGGGGAGCAACTCCACTCTAAAAAAATTCATAGTGGTTGTAGAGGCGTTTCTTCGTTTTCTTTTGTATAACCGCATAAGCTGTCCGGGTATTTGGTTTCTGCATGGAAATAATAATAAATGAGAGTACCTTTTCTGAAGTATCGATTGAACGCTTTTATGGTATTAAATCTTAAGCGCTATCCATTTGATCAGCGGGAAGACAAATAGTTCCAGCTGCTATTTTACGAAATGGAAAATAAGCAGTAACCAGAGCGAGCCTGTGGGGTCAATCACGCCCCAGTGGGCGTCTCCGATGGCGGTTGCCCCCAGTCTATATTTATCGGGCAAGCCCAGCGCCGCGACGGACGAACGTGAGACCTGGCGGACCTCCTGCAAGCGGACCCAGTGTCAGCTTTTTTTCCCCTCAGTTCGGGATCAAGCGCCTGTATATCAACACAATACAAATACGCTCTTTTGGATAATGTCCTCCATGGCATGTCATGCTGGCAAACTTACTCTGCAATTGCCTACGTGTCTGCGAAAACAAATCAGTTACTAGTGATATGCAGTTAAAAAAAATATTTCAAATGTCCTCTCCAGAGTATTACCCTGCCTTGTGTGATCTGTTTCTTTGGATAGGCTGCAGGTGTGCCCGGACTCTGTGCCTTATGAACAGTTATAGTGGATGGATGGATGGACAGAGGGAGGGAGAGAGGGAGCCAGCTTGCCACCCTGTCCCGTGTGCAGTACAGCTTTGTGTGTCCCTATTCCTGTAAGAGGGATAAGCAGCAATATGTTTCAGCAACATCGAGATACAGTTAAATATCATTTGAGACAAATAATCCTTTAAAATAGCAATTTGATATTTATTTTTAAAGATATAAGCACAGTAGTCTAAAGGGATTTGAAATTCAGTCATCAAGAGTTAAATTATTCATGTAGTCCCCGGAATTCATATTTCACTCTGAAGTGCTACTTTGAAATGATTTAACGCCTTGATGTCCTTAAAGAAGTGAGATATCAATCAGATTTCAGTGTTCAAAGTCAGTATTGTTATCAAAACGGCCACACATTTGATGCATTTAACCCTAATATGTCAATATCCTTCATTTCCTCCAAACTTTGACACGCTACATCATCATCACAAGCTTACAAACAAAGCTCTAAAAAAGCCTGAAATGTAACTTCCAGGTTTTAGTTTTTCTTGTATCTTCCTTTAATTTCTTTAAAGCGTATTGGTGACATAGGTCCTTAGCAGTATGCGTGTCACTGCCATGGTGCTTGGAAGGCGAATCTCAGTAATCGATCAGTTTTGGCTAAACCCCCACCCTACCTCTAAAAAGGCTGCTTTACTCTTTCACTTCAAACTGCAGCTCATAGTCCAGCAGTCTGTGTTCAATGTAATGAAAACACAGGATTGGGTTTAATTCCCCCCCATGCAAATGTACAAACCAGCCAGTAATAAGAAAGAGGACAGCAGTCTGTGTTCAATGTAATGAAAACACAGGATTGGGTTTAATTCCCCCCCCATGCAAATGTACAAACCAGCCAGTAATAAGAAAGAGGACAGCAGTCTGCTGACCTTGACAGGCACCGACAGGGAACGCGAAGCACGCAAGTGTGACAAGTCAGACATGTCATTCACTGATGCCGCCGGCCAGATGGAGGGGGGGGGGAACTCCTATGACCGGTCACAGGGCTGCACCACTTCCCTGCCAGACCTATGCAGGGGCGATAGCAGGATGCCATCCGTGGGGGGGCATTGGGCCATGTTGGCTACTCACCAGTGTTCAAATTGTGTCAGATGTCTTGGGGGATTGTCAACCGAGGGGGCAGGAACTGTTTGGGTGGGCAGACGATCTGTTTGTGCAGTGGCCACTCATAGCCACTGCGAGTGCTCTCTGCATCAGACCTATAGCCACTGCGAGTGCTCTCTGCATCAGACCTATAGCCACTGCGAGTGCTCTCTGCATCAGACCTATAGCCACTGCGAGTGCTCTCTGCATCAGACC
>JAODUD010000002.1:14761543-14772787 GCA_026784285.1 Stomatorhinus walkeri
CCGTACCAGCTGGGATACAGGGAGCCTAGTGCCGGCTGGGATACATGGAGTCCGTACCAGCTGGGATACAGGGAGCCAGTGCTGGCTGGGATACATGGAGTTCGTACCAGCTGGGATACAGGGAGCCTAGTGCCGGCTGGGATACAGAAATTCATCCATAAAATAGACTCGATGGGCTGGTGGTTTGAACAGAATGTCTAACTGACACAACAGACAGCTGTAGCTGTCCACTTCCTTTGAAATGGTATTCTGCATGTTTCCTGTTGTCTTGGATCCTCTTTCATGGTCACCTATGGTACCAGGTGATTTTTTTGTTACATCTATGGTTCTGATATTAATATTGTTCAGCAGCTTGGAGAAACATCAAAGGGCCAATTCTAAAGGTATGGCGACGGCTGGGTCTATATCCGTCTGTCGTGTTGACTTTCACCAATGAAAGTTATATGCTTTTAGCTCGATTTAAAAGCTATTATTTCGATTGATGAAAGCTGAAAGAGCCATCATTTCAGAGACATGACAGGCTTACCAAGAATAAAGTGAAGCTAATAAGACAATGTCGCCATTTCACCGCTTCCTGTGACGACAGTAAACTAGATGTGGAGTCAGAGTTTCACATGTTGCCAGTACTGGCTCACATATACGCTCTGTTCTTAATGCCTGTCGATGGGATTTATTTCATTTGCTGTCTGGCATTAAATTATTAGGCATTGGGGGGGTTGACTTAGATTGGTGGGTATCTACACAGTTTTGGCTCAGGAATGAACCTGTCATGTTATTTATTTTGAGCAGCATAGCAGAATGTGAGTTGAGCGTCCATCCCAACATGGCCCAAGAGCTTAACAAGCAACACAGCAGCCCAGTACACAGACAGATTGAGAAAGAAAAGCTTTGCAAGTGTATGCTATGGTTGGATGGTGAAATTCTGTTTACATAAGCTTGTTTTTTGTTGTGGGGTAACTGGAGACTTGCATTGAATGGCGATCGTTGATTTCTTGCTTGTAAGCTTCTTTGTTGTTGCCTTCCTCTTGTATTTAGATGATTTTTTTCAGTTCTTGTCAAAATAGCTTTGATGCGTAAAGTATAGACCATGGGTGGGCAGTCTTATCTGCAAAGGGCCGGTGTGTGTGCAGGTTTTTGGGATAACCTGTAGGTCAGCTGTTCAAACCCAGGTGTGAGGACTCTTCAGCCAATCAGTCCTCTAATTAGTAATCTAATTAGGGAGCTGCAGCGAAAATCCACATACACATCGGCCCTTTGCGGATAAGATTGCTCACCCCTGGTAGCTGCTGATAATGTGTTTAAAGTGTGCAGTGTGAGAACTGTTGAGACTGTTGGTACCTGAGTGCAAATGTATTATTCTGAATAAAGCACTGTTGTTATTTTGGTCAGAACTACCTCTCATGTCCAGCTTGATCCAAAATACACTTTACAGCAGGGTTATCAGACTAACATAAAACATAATAAACATAAATAATTAAAGAGCAAAAAACTTTACTTGAGATGATTATTGATCTGACATCTATCATCCTAGCTGCAGTTTTTATCTAATAATGCCGCACACTGGTGTCTGATTCAACAACAACCCCTGATCAAATCAAAGATCTGGGGGCAGTTGTGCGACAGCGACATCCATCACAGGTGACACATCAAACAGAACCAGAGAAAAGCACCTTTTAATGTGGGAGAACGAAGATTACGCCTGATCCATTACTGTTTATATTTCTGTGTGCGTCTCACATACCCTGATGTTTAAATGAAGCTGTCATATGAGCCTGTAATTTGCATAGCAGTGGATGGATACATTCCTTCCAACCTGCTGTGATTCACCTGCCCAACAAATTTCCCCTGTGACCAGCCACGCCTCTAAGCACTCCGTACTGCGTGTGCTCTTCCCCAAGGCTCACGAACACGTGGCCTCCTTTCTGCAGACGTGCCATCCTGAATCTTGTTTAGGCTCATAAGGTGAAGGAAGGCGGAGAGGAAGTGAGCAAGCATGCACTGAGGGCTTCCTGCACCAGGTAATAAGACGTACATGTCAGTCAAAGGTACAGGCACACCTCCGGTTTGTACCATTCACCTCCGGTTTGTACCACTTCTCCATTTATTTCATAAATTGCATTTAATTCTTTTTAAGCATTGGAAATTGAGTGAACAACTATAAATGAAAATATAAGCCAAATAAAACAATTTTCCCTTATAACATGGAAAGAGTATGTGACAGTGCTTCCCTTACATCTTTTTAACTGGCTGTGTGCTGATGGCAGAGTTACATTCTAGGCTGTCCTTTAACTCGTTGACCATTTCACCCCATGAAAGAGAACACTATTTACTTTCCCCTGTAGAAAGAATGTCTCGCATTTTCTCTGCTGATATAACTGCTAGAGGAGTTTACTTTGATGAATCAAAGATATGACATTTTTGTTAATAAAGGTACTCAAATAATGAACATACTGTAAATTTATTTGTTAACAAAGAATATATAGAATGTATTTTTAGTAAATGTAGCAGATCTCAGTGTGTGTCTCTGCAGAGGGAAGCCTGACAGCAAGGTGGTCCAGTGAGTGTCCTGTGGGGCTCAGTCTGCTCACTAGCTGTCCACGTAGACCCCAACCCTCAGCTCCAATCTGCACCTGAGACTGAGTATGGGTCCCTCCCAAGGCCGATCTTGCGTCAGGCTGTTTACTTCGTAAATATTGATAGGAGGGGGGGGGCAATTAAAATCCATACACTGTGTCAGCAACCATTTTCAAATGCTTTGGAGTTATTTTCTTAGATGATAAAATATCTTATTTCAGGGTTGGCCCCATAAAGATTTTTCTTATATTAGCAATGAGGTTTATGTCATCCTGCTACCCCGTATGCCAGCTAGGGTTTGATCCTTGGGGATCATCACAGAGGATCACTACAGCTAGGGTACGATCCTTGGGGATCATCACAGAGGATCACTCCAGCTAGGGTTTGATCCTTAGGGATTGTCACAGAGGATCACTCCAGCTTGGGTATCATCCCTAGTGATCATCACAGAGGATCACCCTAAGCTACCATTCCAGGAGATCGTTAGAAAGGAAATCCACAATGGATCATCCAAGGGGATCATCCTAAAGAGTATAGTCCCAGAGGACCATCACAGAGGATCATTTCAGGCTGACCTCTATGCTTAAATGACATTAATGGGGCTGTGCTGTAGTGGGGCCAGTGTAGCCCTGCACACTGTGTCACTTAGGCTCAATGATTATTACAGTTATTTAAAAAAAATGTTTATCTATAGCCATCGTTTTGTTTGAGGTCGCAGCAGACAAGCGGACGATGCCATTATTTTGTGAGCAGAGTCATAGCTCGATAAAAACATGGAGCCCAGTGATTTATTCTGCCGTCCGCGGGACTCTGGGCATGAATCACTAACCTCACCTGTCGTTTTCATTTATTTATGTGTGCCATTATTTATAAGCCGTCTTCCCAGATAATCAATATTCTTAATTTTAATTGCATTTTGCTGCTTGCCACTCCGTGTCAGACGGCATGCGTTTGTGTCGAAAATGTTAATTAAAGCTGAGGGACGACGATGGGAGGGTGGGGCAGCTTTATTTAAGGAGCGGGTGTGCGGGGGGCCGAGTACCCACCTACTCAGATGATGAAGTGTTTCAGTCACTTGATTAAGCTTCCTGTCAAACGATCAAGCGTCTCTGTTAGATGATGTCGACATGCGGTCAGTGGTAGTCAGTGTGGCGAGAAGGTGCAAGAGCACTACATGCTGCCCACGGGTCAGACATAAATGCTGCACTTAAACAGGAAAACGATGTTCAGTGTGTAACTCATCCTGTGCTGTGCATCTTATCGGGCATGTGGACTGTGTCTGACGAATGATTACTGATGATATTTAGTTTCCTTTTGATAGGAATAGTAGATAATCCTGATTTATGTTGTTGCTTCCAGAAACTTTCACATCGAGTTTTGACGGGAAAATATAAATTTGAACTGAAGCCTTAGTGCTGATTTTCGTTCTGGAACCCTGGCACAAGGTTTTCGTCTTCGATGGTGACAATCGCGTCTCACGTCACCAACAGCACGTGAAAGGGGCTGGGGGGGGGCAGGCTTGGGGCTTTGCAGTTGTTGCCGGGTGGCCATGTTTGTCGGGGGCACACGGCGCTCTGGATGTTTGCCGGGGAACGGGGTAGCAGGATGACAGGCGGAGGCATGTTTGCGGTGGGGAGGGCGAGCAGGCATCTAATCCTAGCACTCGGCAAGCTGACAGGGAAATGAACGGGGCCATGCGCTAATCCTGGACTTCGCAGCCAGACGGGGGTGGGCGGTGAAAAGTGCAAAGTCAACAGCAGCTGCCAGGGAGATCGTACTCAGCGGCAAAGCGAGCTCTGTGGCAGGTAGGCTTGCCTCTTTTCACCACTTTGTGTTTTCATTATCGTATTTATACAGAAGCAGCTTCCTGCTGCTGTGTCGTTCTGCCTTCACGAAACATCCACCACGCCCCAACTGCACATTACTGTCAAAATGACAATAGTCTGATTTACCATTAAATCACTTCAGTTCACTGATAACACCTCCCGCTAATCACCCCCCTCGTAAGAAAAGGGGAAAAAAAACTTGTTAATTTGATAATCTGTCTACAGATGCTTCTGTAGGCGTGCAATATGCCCGGATTCATCACTCTATCTCTCGCTCTCTAAACGTGTTTTTAACTAGTAGATCATTGTTACAATCCTCGAGGGGCTGGACTGTCTGGGGAGCCAGAATGAGGCATTGCTCCTGTCTGCTGCATTGATTCCAAACAGCTTCATTTACTGGCCTATGGATTCCTTTGGGCACGTGCATATCAGAGGTGTGCAGTTGCCAGGAAAACCTGTTGTCCTGAAAGCTGGCAGAAGCATTTCAAACCAGCCATTGCCCTGGAGCTAGCGATGCAGAAGTCGTGGTTGGGAAGGCGAGGTCGCTACAGTCCTTGCTTATCTCTTACTACAGCTAGGCTGCTCCGGCCAGCTCTCTCCCTCACCCTGCACACACTGCCTCATGGTAATGAACTGCCTGCTGCCTCGCCTCACTCCCACCTCTTCATGGGTCTCTGAAGGACTCGCCACTTCACTGAGCACCTGGGTCCTCGCACACACGTTCAACAGCCCCAGACGAGCCTGTCTGCTTGCCTTTAACCAAAGACAGCATTATGTTTGCCTCCTGTCCTTTGAGACAGCCCTGAACATGCTCACAGGCACAGATGTGCCCCTATTTTTAATCCATTTGCTCTAGCTAGATATCTGTCCCACTATGTCTATGGCAGCTAGCACTTTCAGTAACCAAACAGGTGGGCGCCTTTAAATGGATGTTCTCAGCAGAGATCGGAGGAGGATTTGTTTTGTACCGTTTTACACAATTGAATCTGATTTAATCCACACTAAGATTCGTATCAGTGTCCTTTGTTCACAGGAAAATAATGGATGAATCGATACTTTTGTTGTCTGGTTCATTTACCTAGAAATCAAGCTGACGTTGTGGTTGTAATGTCTGCCGACAGACCGGATGTTTAGGCATCACCATACGGTGTCGACGGAATCATTCATCTGTCAGCCTTTCAACAGATCAGTTATCAGATAACTCCACCTTAAATGTCAGACACAACAACAGCAACAAGCACGACAGCTGCATTCATTCATCTCCCATAAGCACTGAGCAAGGATGTGGAGGCCTGGAGCTCATTCTGGGGAGTGCAGTGCATGTGGGCAGAGCCGGCCTGAACGGGAGTCCGGCCATCTCAGGGCACTCACAGAATGAGCAATCAGAGACACCTGCAAGATAACCTGCACAAGACGCACACACCCCTCCAGGGGTCATCCTGCTCCCCATTGGTTGCCAGGCAACCTTTGTTGTTTTATTATTATTGGATGGTATTTTGACCTCACAGCTCTAGGGTGTGCAGACTCTCCTGCTTTTGGCCAGTGACAGGTTCTGGGATAAGTTCCCTTGCATGACTGCACACATGTGCCTCTGGCTGGTACCCTCTTCAGGGCATCCTGCCCAGTGCCCCAAGCCTTCCCTGACAGGCTCCATCGCTCAGCAGCTCTGCTGATTAGATTGATTATTGTTCTTGTCCTTAATGTGGGCGAGTCTTTTTAATGGCAGGCTGATCTGTTAACATCACAATCACCGCCATATTTCCGGTCCTCTACTTTTCGCATGTCTTACAAGTGAATCAATGGTTCTTCTCATCGCTACCTGCCTTACTTCGGCCCTCCCGCTGAGGAGTGCAGGCTGGTTCCACTCTATACCCTCCCTTCCCAAGTCACGCTATACGAATAGCACCATGATCCCGCAAGGTAAATCCAGCAGTCAGATAGTGGAAAGTGATGAACGCTGAAATCTGGGTAGCAGGCCCCAAAATTCTCAGGTGTCTCCCAGCATGCACTGCTCTTTGGGTCGATGGTGGGAGATGAAGCGTGTCCTCTGGTTATGCTGGGACAGGCACTTTTCCCAGAGGACTCGGCAAGCTAGGGTGGAAGGGAGGGCATGATGGACAGGTCTGGGGGGCCACACCATCCCCTGTGGGCAGGGCCTTCACTCAGAGACTCTCTCTGCTTTGAAGAAGGCGAGATGAAACGGCCAAGAATAGCTTTCATTTAATGGGTTTTTGTGAAATGAGAAAGAACGGAATTGCCTTGGACTGGCTATATCTGCCCCCCACCTAGACTGTGGAATTTCAGATTTGCTTATTACTGACGGATCTTCAAAACACTTAATACGGATGGCATAACAGTAGAAAAGAACGAGTTTTGCTTGTTTAGAGCTGTTTTTCTTTTCTTACCGAAAGCTCACATGTGGAGCGGTTTGTAAACACGGATTTTCCTGCAACCTGTCTGTCTACATCTGAGAACCACCCGAATCGCTCAGCAGCACATTTAACCAAAGAACATATCTAGTCACAAGCAGATGCAGGGAGCGACTGTATCCTGTCTCCTTCCTATACAGAGCTGTGCCTCAAGGCTGCTTGCAGTTTTCCATAATGGCCAGCGGGGGCAGTATTGAATCAGAAATGCTGTCCTTCAGTGAGCAATCATTGCTCACCTGTTCCTTTGGAAAATGTGGAACGCTGACACGAAATTCGAATTGTAAACAGAAGCATTCAGCAGGCAAAGGTTCAGCAGAAATATAGAGGTGGAGGCGGAGCTCTCTTTGAGCATACTATACACGCCACGGTGAAAGCCAGCTAAAGACGGCTTGCGTTATGGGGCATGCAGGCGAGGTGCGGCTTCTGAAAGTCTGCCTGCTTCTGTTCCTTCCACACCGTGTGACTTCACATTGAATAATGGATCACCATATGTTCAGGAGAACTTTCGTCACACGGCCAAGCTTTCTCGTAACGTCATCGATCTATCCACCGAACCTCCTCTAGAGCAATTTTCTGCCCGCAAGGGCGCCATTAAACTGGTCCATTCACACTGTGTGGCTTTAAGTCCCCGGACCTTGGCAACTGCTGAGCCTCTTTCCGTGGAGCCCTACACGGTTTTACCTTGCCTCTAAATTCCGTTTGATCCTTTCCCACTTTGTAAAACAGAGCAGAAGCTGTCAGATCACAGAGCCGCGGGCCTGGAATAAACCTCCTAAAAGGTGACTCGGGTCCTTCAGCGGCCAGTCAGGCTGTGAATTATTAACCTGAGCAATGACTCTCCCTGCAGAGTCGGCTGCGGAGGACACGGCTGGAGAACTGACACGGTGGGGACCTCCAGGAGCCTAAACAGAGCTAAACAACATTCTTCTCAAACACAAAATGAAAGGAGGGCAAAAAATAATGGAGGAAGAGGACTTCACCCATGTGTCCACAGATGTAATTATGTTGTGTTTGGAGAATATAAGAATGTCATCACAGGCCTGCAGTGACCCCACAGCTCGCAATATAGAGGTCAGCTTTTAAATCCAGCCGTGAATTAAGCCTCTCCTGGCCTTTTCTCCAGTAGTGGAGAAGAAGCCATCATTCAGCCCTTGATGTGTGGCGCTGACTCCCCTGCAACAGTGACCCCATTGACCTCCTTGCTGGTGTCGCTGAGCTGCTCATCTCGGTCAGCGGGACTGGACCGGCCCAGTTATTAAAAGGCTTCTGCTGCTGTCGCTCAGCCTCCGCTTCGCTCCCCCCCACAGCCGCTCACCTGTAATTGCCCCACTGATTGCTGTTTTCTCACTGGCTGCGGCACAAGGCAAGCGGCCCGTCCCTGTCCAGGCACCTGCGGCACAGGCCGGCCTGCACTCCCTTTGGCGGTGGGGGCTTGGGGGGGGGTATCCTTCTCCACAGCTTTTCCAGTTTTCAGACTCTTTTGTTATACAGGCCAGTCTCATGCCTCAGTGGCCTTTTAAAATAATTTACAATGAACCGCTGGGGGTTCGTACTCAGCCAGGTCCCTTTGTTGATTTAAAACCACCGACAATTCAGCCGCGCGGCACTCAGACGGAGCCAGAAACGCAGAGACGGTGAATTCTCTCTCCTGGGGGCAAGGAGTCGGGGGGTGTCCTCGCTTTTCTCCCATCAGCAGTTTTGTGTCTGTGACTTGGGCGTCAGCCATGGGGACCCAAGAAAAAGGTGCCTTCACAGACAGTGGCTGGGAGGGGCGGCTTGGGGGGGTCGCTTCGGCAGTGTTTCGGAGGTGAGGTAATGCTAGGCTGATATCGATTAGAAAAAGTCACTTGGTTCTGCAGGAGGTGTAAGTTCAGCTCATCTAGCTGACTGCCAGGTCCCACCTCTCGCCTTTTTAATTGCAGGAAGGTCAATGACGATAACGTGACAACTTATTAGAGCCCACATTTGATAGTGCTGATTTCATACCTCACTTTGCACAGTGCCTAGTTTTGAGGCAATTACCAGCCGTGCTATTTATTAATTTCATGGTTCACGGAGCATCAGACGCTATAAATAGCTGAAGCTGACAGATCCTTTGTAGTGTTAACAGCTGCTTTTGATTTCTGCCCAGATCCATGGGCAGGTAGAATAAGGCCCTTTGAACCCCCACCCTCACTAATACATACACATGCATACATGTTTGTATTCATGTCTTTGTGGGGACTCTACATTCATTTCTATGGGACACAATTAACCAAAAAGTAACCAAACAAAATACAAGGCTTTTGGCATTTTTAGTTTTTTGATTATAGTCACGAATTTTATAAAATTTAGTTTCCTCTTGTGTGGACCGAAAAGGTGGTCCCCACAACATCAGAATAATAGGTTTTTAATCTCATTGTGGGGAAATCTGGTCCCAACAATGTAATAATTACAAAAATGTGCACATGCACACCCCTTTGAGGAAACCCCGCACGTGTGTGTGGGGACTGGAGAGGGACAGGTGACGGGCAGACAGGCCACTCACAGACTTGCCCCCTGACTGAACCACAAACTGAAATGTGTTTGTTGTCACTTAGAGCTAAATGTTGCGTGACTGTCTAGCCCACCAATGCAGCCACTGTACATTTGTCACATGTGGATAGACTTATTGCAGGCGTTTATGCCACTACAACGAAGATGGAATTTGGGAATTGTGGACTCCTTCCGGTAGTTTGCCGTTCCCACATTGCCAGCTTCCACACTGTGAAATCACAATCGGTGTTTTGCTTGCAAGACTCTTTCTTGGCCAAGAAATGAGCACATTAATTAATTGCACCTTGTTTAGAGGGGAGGAAAACTCTAAGTAATGAGTCTTGTTTGAAAACAATAGGCTAAATTAATTAGCGACAAGCAGCAGTTAAGCCTACCTGAAGCGGAGGAGGTAGGCTGTATGTCCGCATGTGCTGCGATGGGAGATGCAGAGGGCGTGGAAATGCAGTGGGGCCTTGCACATGGTCATGCAAGCGATGCATCACGAGGGATCCTGTTAGTCCCTCATCTCAGATTTCCTTCGACAGACAGGAGGATCCCTTCTGATAAATATCATTACAAATGACATCTTCATTGAAGGGGTGAGAAGATAAGTTGTACTGTACAGGTATGTCATGTGACAGCTCAAGTGATGAGATCACTCCCGTTACTAAGAGAACTTCAGTGTTCATTTATATAATCCCACACCCTTGCAGTTATTGTTTTTTGTAGATGACATTGATTTTTTCATTTTTTTCCAGGGAGGGGGGAGGGTGGTGAAAAGGTTATTAAAATCAAATGAATCCCATAAATGAATTCCTACTTTACAACCCAAAAGGCTGTTACGATGTGTGACGCCTAGTATATTGACTTATTTGGAGCAGGAAATATAATACCAGTCTGTCACCTTTGTCTGTGTGTATAGATTTAGCTTCCCCCCCACCACCAACAGCCGCTTATCCACAATGACAAATGGCCCAGGCAGAGGCGTTCGTATTCCTACAAAGGGGTCAGTTTCAATCAGGTATCAAGTAGACATCCAGGAGTGACCCAGATGGTCCCCACAGGGATTTGAATACAAACGTGTGTGTCTTCTGTGTATATGTGCAGGTGAGTGTGCATCTATGTGTGTGTGTGTCCAGGTATGTGTGTGCCTTATGGGGTGCAAATGTCCCCACAATGTGATGCATACCCATTTTTTGACCTTATGACAATTACCAGTGGTGATCAGGAAGCAGATCCTCTTGGCAGTGATCAGGGAGTAGGTCCTCTCAGCAGTGCTGCAGGAATGAGTCCTCTCAGGAGTGATCTGGGAGTGGGTCCTCTCGGTGGTGATCTGGGAGTAGGTCCTCTCAGCAGTGCTGCAGGAATGAGTCCTCTCAGGAGTGATCTGGGAGTGGGTCCTCTCGACGGTGATCCGGGAGTAGGTCCTCTCAGCAGTGATCAAGGAATGGGTCCTCTCAGGAGTGTTCTGAGAGTGGGTCCTCTCGGTGGTGATCTGGGAGTAGGTCCTCTCAGCAGTGCTGCAGGAATGAGTCCTCTCAGGGGTGATCTGGGAGTGGGTCCTCTCGGCGGTGATCTGGGAGTAGGTCCTCTCAGCAGTGATCAAAGAATGGGTCCTCTCAGGAGTGATCTGGGAGTGGGTCCTCTCGGTGGTGATCTTGGAGTAGGTCCTCTCAGCAGTGCTGCAGGAATGAGTCCTCTCAGCGATGATCTGGGAGTGGGTCCTCTCGACGGTGATCTGGGAGTAGGTCCTCTCAGCAGTGATCCAGGAATGAGTCCTCTCAGGAGTGATCTGGGAGTGGGTCCTCTCGGCGGTGATCCGGAAGTAGGTCCTCTCAGCAGTGATCCAGGAATGGGTCCTCTCAGGAGTGATCTGGGAGTGGGTCCTCTCGGCGGTGATC
>JAODUD010000002.1:14809731-14822468 GCA_026784285.1 Stomatorhinus walkeri
ATGAGGCTGTCCTGAGCCGGCTGTCCTGAGCCGGCTGTCCTGAGCCGGCTGTCCTGAGCCGGCTGTCCTGAGCCGGCTGTCCTGAGCCGGCCGCCGCGAAACGCAGCGCAGATGGTGTCCGATTTGCTGGCTTCCGTGCAACCTCGGCTGCTAATGATCGGGCTTAATATCGTCCTTTTCACGGTAACTCGCCCAGTCTCTCTGTATTGGTCAAAAGTCTGTTGTAGATTCCAGTATCTGCAGTTCTGGGAAAAGGCCAAGTAAGCCTAGCCTATACTCAAAAAATAATGAATGGTAATTTACGCCCTACGTTTTTTTTTTTTAATCATTACTAAGGGGTGTCGGGGTGTGATACGCAATACAGTATAACTCAGTCGCTTCCGGTACTGCATCATGCCTTCATCGTGAAAACTCATCTAAGCTATATTGAAACACTTAATATTAAGTCTGGCAGATGTCATAAGGACAAAGTTTCAAATTTACTGAGAATATGGTTTTGATGATTATGTACTTGTCTGTTGTTTCATGCCAGCAAACTAAATTTAAATTACACTAGCCGATCTCGTTCTTAGGGAAAATACAGCAGTGATCGAGTACAGGGCTCCCCAAGTTGTGCCATTTTGTAAATATAATACACTTGTATTGATATAGCTTGTTTTAAATATGAACATTTGCAAAATGAAGTACTGATTATTTCAGAGTAACCTTTACAAGTGTCCCCGATCTTGAACGGATGGCCAGTAACGTCATAGCCGCTTTGAGGCAAAATGCCTTGGAAACAGTTTTTCGTTCACAGATAATTGTGTGGGCGAAGCTTTGACAGCAAAACTCAGGCTGCCCACGATCGCAAACACTTCCAGACATGCGATTCTATATCATCGCGAAAACGGAACGGATTCCACTAAATGAATAAAAGTGTAAAATAGAGTAAAAATTGAGACCTATGTCGACATAACTTGATGGCAGTTGTCAGATCAATAATAACTTGATCAGATCATACCAATTGGTCCTTTAAAACGTCATTTGTAATAAAAGCGAAATTTTATTTTATTGCTGATATTGGGAACGTGGATCACCTCCAATACTGCTATAATAATGGTAGTAATAACATAAACAACATTTTAGTAATGATGTTTTTAAAACGGTATAAAATTTAAAGGAGAGGTCTTCAAAACTAATTTTGAGCGATTATAATGCAGACCGCAATGTAAATGTACAGTATTCAGGGCCGGTGAATAGCCTACTACTAGCGACATAGGCGGCCGCCAACATCGGTTTCACTTTGTCTCTGAGGCGATGTTCCCTTGCGGCTCGCCCGACTCTCACCGGTACTGCATGTATTGACGAAACTGAGGAATCTCGTAAAGCCTTTCTTTGTAGCCTTCCTTATGTTGTTGATTTGTTTGATGTATAATTAATGTAGTAGCTTCTGCACGTAGTATATCTATTTTATGTGTTCCGAGTACTTAAGCATGATACATCTCTAGTTGGGTTAACCTGTAGTTTGTGTTAGGGTGTTTTCGAATGCATGGCATCTATGGAATCGGTGACTACAGGTGACATGAGATGCAGAAGGAGGAACTTCAGAATTCAGACGATCGCGGATTGTGCTCAGCGTAGACGTCCGCTGCCTGATGACACAAAAAAGAACAAATATTAGTTTTCGGAAGAGGCGCTCAAGCCATGTGGCATAATTTTGACATTAATGAGGTACTGCATTATTCATAGCGCCTTTTGTTTTAATGCACGGGTAAGATAATGCGTTTCTGTTTTCAACGCAAACCTGTTTTACCTGAAAGACTCATAAGAAATCAAACAACACTTTCAGTGCCTAAATGCAGCAGGCTGATTGTCCCTGTCCCAGTACACCTGCAGTGAAAATCTCTGAAAGCCTTACATGCCGCTTTAACATTAATTTAGGCGTTTAATCCCCGTCTCATTGCTTTCTTAATACCTTGCATTTTCAGGATGGAGCTTATTTAGTCAGAAAATACACTTAAGCACTCCAAAACAGAAGATGGATTGTCTTGTTCTTTGAGTGAGATGTTCTCAGTTGTACTAAGGATGATGTAATCACTTTCCCCCTTTCTCAGTGGAATAGAAACACTACTTGTTTGTTTATGGGTGCATTAATATTTGAGTGTGGAGCTTGTGTGAGGATTTTTGGGGTGCAGACGGTGTGATCACATGTGGAGATCCCTTGAGACCTTCTGAAGGTATGGGGTCTCTAATATACCACCTGAGTGGTCCACCCCCAGATGGGTGTGTGGGGGTTGGGGTGGATTCTCAACAGATTGGTGGAAGAAGGAAGGGGTTAGTGATGTGGCACGATAATGCAGCACCACAGCACGTTGGGTGTCATGGAACATGATGGAGGGGGCTATCTGCCCTTGGAGGCAGATAGGATGGGGGGGAGGAACAGCTTGTACTCTGATACTCCTTCTGCTCTGTGGCGAAGGCGACACGGAGGGCAGGAGTGAGAGAGGCTCGCAGACTAAGTGCTGTCGATAGCAGAAACCTCCAACACATTAGCCTCCAAACTGTTTATGGAGGACACGCTTATTATGGGCGGTAAATGTGCCGGTTTAATGTTGCAGCACGATAGAGACACAGCCGAAGTAAGGTGTAAGCCCAGCTCTGTTTTCTGGTTTATATGCAATCTGTTTGCATGGTGATAAAGTGAAGGCTAAGCTTTTAAAGCGATCTGTCTTTGTGTGTGTATTTATATGCATGCAGAAACACACGTGTGTGTGTGTATTTATATGCATGCAGAAACACACGTGTGTGTGTGTATTTATATGCATGCAGAAACGCGTGTGTGTAATAAATAAAACTACAGATGTAACAAAAGGCAGAGGAGAGGATTGTAAGGAGAATGCTTTTTAACTTTCTCAGGAAAGCAGGCTGGATGCAGAATAAACACACACCCACCCACCCCCCCAGGACCCTCACAGTATTTACTCCCCCACCAAGGGAGCTGTGCAGTCAAGGATGTCATCTGCACCCCGCTCTCTGGACCACTCAAAAAGCATTTCTGTGTCACGCCCCCATTTTCCAATATCCCATGTTTCTGCCAGGATTTTCCTTTATTATTAAAGCTGTCCTTGACAACCTTGTGGTCCCCACTGAATGTTTCACCAGACAAAGCCATTTTTTACTTTTAATCTTTTTTTGTCTGTGTCCAATTTAAAAAAGATGGTAATAATCTCCTTTTCGTTTTCTTTGGAAATGCAAATGTCGGCCCACAATAGTCACAGTCGTTCTTCTGTTCCTTCAGCAATATCTCAATAATTGGTCATTTCGTAATAAGCACGCTGAATTATGCTCGGGTAATAATTTGCCCAGTTAAGGTATTTTTGTCATCGTTTCCGAATCTAATTTATGATACTAAATATACAGTTGCAGCTGGGTAGGAAAGGTACCATAGATTAAACCATCCCGTTGTGAATTCATTTAAATTCTCTTGCAGCTTTTCATCCTTTTCCCTTAACTGCTTGTGGGAACCTGTAATATTTCATTAGGTGTTGAAGTTGTCTTAAGAAGGGGCTTAGGATATTTAAGGTGGTTTTCTGGCTTCAGGTTGAGAAGTGGGGGGTGGAGGTTGCTGTTTTTATTTAGTACAATATATAAGCAATAAAAGGGGTGTTACGGGGGAAAGTGCCAAAAAATATTTAGGCCTAAATTACAACAGTTCAGCCCAGTTAAACTCCAGCTTTTTGTATAAGGCCGCAATGGGTGTTGTGTGAAATGAAATGGGACTTTGGTTGTGCTCGAAGACCTCGTGTGTCACTGATACTGAGTCCTTCCCTGGAGATGTGCTCTGTAAGACTTGTAGGGCCATGTCAGCGAGGCTGCTTCTGCTAGCTCGGAGTTTAGTGTCACTGTGATTTTTGCGGGTTTTACATTTTGACTCTGTGTGTATGATGTAATATTCTCTCCATACGCTGGACATGGAACATTGATAGCATCTTGGGGGCTAATAAATCTTTAATCTTTCCCAGTTTTAATTGGATATCATGTTGATTTGCATTCCCATATTAGATCTGTAAAGCAATGCCTGCGCTGTCTGTAGATGTTTCCTGATTATGTTGATTTCTGTCATTAGACGTGCCAGTGATTATCTGCCCCTGATAGATGGTGCTCTGTAGCAGCTTAGTATTTCCCGAGCCTTGTTCCCTCAGCACCGCGACTCTTTTTGACGGGCATCATCTGTGAGACCCTCCACGTTTAAGGACACTTCGAACCGCAGCAGAATGCAAACTCTTTGTCACTCAGAAGCAGAATGGCAGTATCGATTTGGGTACCTGCCATGAATAAATGTGTGTATACTGAGAGCAGGATGAAATGCGACTTTGTGAGTTTCTGATATGCGACCAGAGAAGATATGCAGTGCCTGCTGTGTCTACCTGAATGTCTTACCCATGCAGCATTTCAGCTCTCTGTATGCCTACACCAGTGATCGGGAAGTCCATCCAGAAAGGATGGGTTCACTCAAGGTCAGGATCTCTCCTTTTCCTTGAATCTTCCTATCAGTAGAGGAACACCACAGGTGTTGGGCGAGGGGAGCGACGGGGAAGGAGGAAAGAGATTTAAAGGGTATAGGTGAGCAGCTGGGGCAATACTGAGTGGCGGTGAGGTTGTGGGGGATAGACATTGAGCTTGGCAGGGAGAGAGCGCGTACTAAATTTTGTCGCACAGGGATATGGAATATGGAGGTTTTATTTTTTTTTTTTCCTTTTTGGGACAATATGTTGACTGGGGGCGGGGCTGTATTTGGCTCACAGACCCCCATCTCACTTGGCTCAGCATGCGGTGAGGCAGAGCTGAATGTTTTCCTATCTGCTATCGTGCGGTATGAGCAGGGAGGTGCTGGAGTTCCAGGCGGTTATGGCGGCAGTGTGGAAGGCGCAGAAATGAGCTGGCTGACCCGCACTGTGCTGGCTGTGCCCATAGCTGGCTTGTGTTCCCGATTGTTCGTTCACACGCATGTGGCAGAGGTGTGAATGAGTGAGCACGGCTCACGGTATGAGTGTGAACGGGCTCTGTTGTGATGGGACGCTTGAGCCAGTCTGCAGTCACGCCTCCACTCTTACCAGGAAACAGGATTGGCTCAGGCTTCAGTCATTGGGGAGAGAGCAGCGAGGCCCAGAGGAACAGTGTGACACTATCCAAAATGGCTGTTAACAACCCCACCCCCAAAAACTTTAAGTGACTAAATTTTGAGGCAATTTCCTGAAAGTATTAAATGATGATGATGATTCTTATCAATACTCTTATTCATAATCATCATCATCGTCATGCATCTTCACTTGGCTGTTTTAAAGCCACCCGTGCTGTAGTCCCGTAGGAACCAGGACCAGCTGAAACCTGGTAGGACTTCAGAAATGGTGAAGCCCAGTCTGGCTTTCCTGACAAATGCTTTATATTATATTTCTGTTCAGTTTGCCTGTAGCTCCTTTTCCATCTAACCAGCAGGCCTGGCGAGCAAGTTCATAATCTGCCCCCGATTCCTGCCTTACCATTCCCGTCAAATCCTCGTGCCTCGTATCGTACCATAGAATCACAGCTTTACATGCCCTCACTGAATCGCAGAAAACTTGGAACTTGCCTGTTTGGTATTTTCTGTTGGGAGTTTGAAGCGTGTGGATGACTGTCAGTTTCTGTCAGGGAGTTTGTAACGCCCCAGTACTGCTTGTCAGACTTTGCTATATAAATGGCTTATATGAGACTACAAAGTTACTGTCTGGCCCAAACTGAGATGGAGAGAAATGTTTACAACAATGTAACATTCAAGAGAAAAAAGTGGATAAAAAGCTGGGTTAAAGACATGTAAATACTCTAGGGTCATGGAATGAGAGAATGGGTACATGTGCGTGTTGAAGGAGGCACTTGTGCGGAGAGCACTCTTATCACCAGGCGTCAGCCTAAGAGTGCTGTGTCTCACACTTATCATCTCACCACCAGATAGGAGCTGTCATAAATAGAGCAGAATTGGATTTGAGGGAACTAGCTCCACAATGAATCCCCAATGGGGGGGGGGGGTGCTTATTGGGCTTTATAAACAGCCAGATGCGCATGGCAAGCTGTGAGGGGGAGGCTGCCACAAGCGGGGGCAGTTACCAGATGCCAGCGTGGGTGGGGGTAGGTGCATGTATGATGTGAGCAGACATTCACACGGCCCTTCCCTAAAATGGGCCCTCGTGGACAGTGTGGAGTCAGGGGCCATCGAGGCGCACTATTGGTAAGAAATGTTTCTGCTAGATAAAATAATGGCCGTGTTGAAAACAGAGAGCCGTGTCCTCTCTTCAAGGTTGAGCATGTTCAGTTGGTCTTTTGTCATACCCGTGCTGTTGTGGACCACTCCATGACTGTTTTCACGCAGGAACAGTCAATACTCTTGGGTCTGGAGCCAGCAGTCTGTGGACTCAAGTGCTCATCCTCAGAGCACAGGCGTGACTGTAATTGTTTTATCTGAGTGATGGCTGTGTGCGATTGGTATATACACCCACAGAGTGCGTTCCCCCCAACTCCGAGTGAGTTGACTGAGGAATGTGGTTCATATTCATGAGGCTGCTGTCCTTCCTGGGCCCCGTCGCCCGGCACAGATAGGACCCCGCGGTTGGCTGCACCAAAGTCTGTCCCTCCCCTGTAATTCATTCCCTCAATCTTGTTGCGTGATTCTGGCCCTTTTCTAGAACCCTTTCCCGTGCTTCGCCTCGCTGTGAAATATGGATGCTTAAACAAATGGATACGTGCCTGATCGCTACAGGGCATCCCGGGACCATTTAATACTGCGCTAAGTACAAAGAGTCAAAAAAGAAATGTAAAAGAAAGGGACATAAAAAAGAGCAGCCTTCTGCCCGGACACCAGAACCTCCATTATGCATTTGCAGGATCATTTATTTCTACAAAGAAGTCTCCCCGGGAGAGATTCATTCAAATGCACATGTCAGGAACAACTAACTACACCCCCCTCCCTCTTTATCCTGAGTCGCCGCAGCTGCCGCCATGGGTGACATCGGCCTCATATTTTTGTGCTTAAAGAGCAGGAGCTAAGTGTCAGGGACACATTATATGTAAATTTGTCTCCGTTAGCAGAACCAGGGTGCTGGGGGCTGGTGCGTATTGATACAGCTGTTTGAGCGGGATGTTCTCCATTCACATCCCCCCACCCGGCTACTTATAGCCCATCCCTCCTCATGTAATACCTTAAATTTTTCGATAGTTTTTTCCCCTCCCCATTGTAGTTTTTCAAGATGCTGTGTACGAATGGTTTGCAGCTCCTTCGAGCAGCTGAGATGTGCACATGAAGCAGGACAGGAAAAGGCCTTGCTCCCCTCCCTTTGTATTCCCTCCTTCTTTCGGGCTATGGTGGTTACCTGCAAGACTCTGCCATTCATGGACGCTCCCACATTTGGCCCAATAAAGTCTGCCCATTACGCACCCCTCAGGTCCACTTCCCACCTTAGACTGGTTGAGTCCCCCTGGCATGGTACAGGAGAGCCACTACAGCGAGTGCTCAGAGGGGCCCTAATATGGCAGCTGCAGGAGAAACCGTTGACAACCCTTAGCTCTCCCAAGGAAGAACATGCCCAGTTTGACTCCACCACAGCAGAGCTCCTGAGAGAAGTTATCCGATGACATACCCAAGATGTCAAGCATGGTCTGGGCAGTGGAATGTTCTGTGAAGCTGGGCTGAGCTCCTTGGCTGTCCATCCCAAAGCTATTCAGGTGCTTTGAAAACACCTGGACACTCAACTAGTAGTCAGTCGGTCATTTCAAGGAGACGCTTCAGCTTACTTTACAGTTTCTTTGAAGGCCCTCCATAACTGACATCTAACTTCTCAGCTCCATGTGTCTTTGTGTCTGCCCATGATGCTTTTGCATAAAGTTGAGCCATAATCAAAACATTCTAGCCCCTTTTCTTTCCAAGGTATGTAGATCTACCAAGTCTGCCTTTATACCTGTTCTCCGGGAGTATTTGCTAATTAGCAATTAGCAACCCTAGCAACACATTTTTATTAATCCGGTTCAGTTTTCCACATAAGCTGAGGGCTGCTCCTGTCAATTTTCATCCTGATAGACTTTGATGACAGTGGAGCCTTTGAAGAGTTGATCAAAGGGAGTCTTTGATGATGTTTGGACTCGGAGGGTGCTTGGAGGGATGGGATTCCTTCCATTTTCACATACAAGTCCACAATCTTCCCCTATCTGAGTCTGTGCAGATCCTCTCCATCCAATCATGTCAGTCTCACTTTTGGCTTACTGTGTGTGTGTGTGTGTGTGTGTTGGTGTGTTTGTGTCAACGCCTGTGATTTGTTGTATGCAGAGAATACACAAATTAATAATTCAGTGTAATTTATCCATTAGCGCAGCTCAGTGTATCTCTCAGCCAGGCTCTCAGCTGGGAAAGTTGTCCGGGGCAGTGGGGGAGGCCCAGGAGAGAGGTGATCATCATGTGGGGACCCCACTGAAATTATTTTGTCCCAGGCCCAGGCTTTGTCAACTGAAGACAAAACAGAAGTGGAACTGGAGAAAGAGATGACATTTGTGCCTGAGTTGGAGAGTGGGCAGGTGCTGGACTGGGTGTCCCACAGGGTCCTGGGACACTGTCTAGAAGGGGACGGTGCCCAGCATCACACAGCACAGTCACCACAGCTACCAGCAAGTCTCATTACTGACCTACAACAGTCTGCTGAATTATGCCTTTGCAAGAAACATGAAGAAACAAACCGATACCGTTGCGTCTGGGGCCTGTATGTACATATAACATTGAGTACCTTCTTACTGTACTAGGCTTCTCCAGGATAAATGGTTAGGAAGGAAGGCAGACAAAATGGGAAGGAGGAGAACAAGTTGACCTCTGTGGCTCCCCCATGCTCCTGCATCCCTTTAATGGGTGTTTTAACCTTACCTTGTTGCTATTGACCTGCTGCAACAAGGCAATGGAGTAGTACTAAAATATTCAGGAGAGTCTGCGATCTCACCAGCGACACCAGGGTGCTCTCCATGCTGTGCCCAGAACCATACTTAATTGCAGACGAATGGCTGCTCTTGCCACTTAAAGCCCCCGGGAGCTCCTGCCTTTGAAGTTTGAAGCACACAAAACTTGTTACTCTGACCCAGATCGCAGGTGAGAAAATAGCAGTCTGGGTCTCAGACCAGCCATGTGAATCAAAACATTAGTATCTTTACCCATCCCCCGACAAAGCCATGTCCTATACTCCAGCCTTTCTAGATCTGCTACAATGGCAAAGCCAATCATGGCAAGAAGGAATTACTCCTGGCATCTGGTAACACGGGGATAGACGTAATAGACTGGTAACTTAAACTGCTGCGAGGACAGAAATGCCGCTTAGACTGGAGAACAGCTGCTAGGTGGGGAAACAGGAGGTGTCTCCTCCTGCTGCTTCACTCTTTATTGCTCTATTAGCAGAGGTACTATATTACTCTGCATTTCTACCTCTGTTGCTCTGTTTTACTACATTAATAGAGGTACTATATTACTCTGCGTTACTCCTCCTGCTGTCTCACTGTTTATTACTCCATTCATAGAGGTACTATATTACTCTGCGTTTCTACCTCTGTTGCTCTGCTGTTTTACTACATTAATAGAGGTACTATATTACTCTGCGTTACTCCTCCTGCTGTCTCACTGTTTATTACTCCAATAATAGAGGTACTAGGTCTATATTTTTTCCTCAGAGTCTAAGTAGGTAATACAGATTCTGCAAAATATTGGGCTACTTGTAGTGCTATTTCAAGTTTCTGCTGTTTAGGATCCATTTCTGCCTCCTTTATACCAGTTCACGTTCCTCCAAAAATTTGCGAATAACTACGGAACAGTAGTTCAATTTGGTAATGTCTGTGTGAGTAATGGCCAAGGTTGCACGGACACGCGGCTTGCTTGGGACTCCATGGATATGATGACCCATCAATCATCATTTAAGTTTCATATGGCTTCTGTCAACAAAGATGAGCTTCATGGTCTACCTGCAAGTTATGGTTTTTTAAACATCTTAAAATCTGACACAGGACTTATTCAAGTTCTAAAGAATTCTGTCATTATGCAGTGGCTTCTGGTATTTGCTCTGTGGTGTAGCATAAGAAATCACATCAGACGAGGTGCTGATGGTAACAGTGTATGTAGGGTGGTCTTCCTGCTTTGTGTTGTGACGGCCTTTCTTGTACGCGGGTGATCTTCCCGCTTTGTGTTATGACGGCCTTTCTTGTGTGTGGGTAGTCTTCCTGGCTTGCTTTTTGAAGCCTTTTCTGTGTGTAGGTGGTCTTTCCACTTTGTATTGTAACGGCCTTTCCTATGTGCCGGTAGTCTTTGCTTTGCGAAGCCTTTTCTGTGTACGGGTGGTCTTTCCGCTTTGCTTTGTGACAGCCTTTCTTGTGTGCGAATAGTCTTCCCACTTTGCTTCGTGGAGACTTTTATATGTGTGTGTGGTCTTCCCACTTTGCATTGTGACTGTTTTTCCTGTGTGCTGGTGATCTTCCTGCTCTGCGTTGTGATGACCTTTCCGCTGTGCCTTTCCTCTCACAGAGTTGGTTCCCCGTCCACAAGCAAGGAGCTGCTGTACGTTTTTCACCTTGTTATTAAATTGAGTGGAGTGCAGGCTCTGCTGGAACCCACGGTGCAAACCTCCCCTGCTTTTGATGGCCCTTGCTTCTCTCTGTGGCCCTTGGGAGGTGCCTGAAACAAAGGCCTCTTTCCAATTAAATGGGCCTGTCAGAGCCAGGCCGCTGGCATGTAATGCAGTGACGGACTGGCCAGCTGGCCCTCCCCACACGGGCCTGACTTTCGCCTCACTGCAGGGCAGAGATCCCACTTAGAGCTCCAACGTCTCTGTGGTATTAATCTCCCCCTCGTCTGGCTGTGCACTGCAGTGTTGCCCTCAGTTACACATCTTTTTTTCCCCACTTTAATTGCAGAATTATTTTTCTTGTTTCATTTCTAATGATGCTGAAGGTTGTCCAGCACAGCAGTCTTCTCTAGCAAATTATTTTTTAAATAATGCATTTGGGTACCTCCCTGTCATTGACACAGGTAAATTGCAGCCTTATTTATTTAACATTTTTCTCTGCACAGTAATGTGCATTTCCTTCAGCATTGTGACTGAGAAATGCTTGTGGAATCCTCATTTAAAAAGTTTAAATATTTAACCCGCCCCCCACACCCCTGATTTTATCATTGGAGACAACTTTATTTTCAGTCATTTTTATTCACTTCACCACAGTTTTTAACCTAGCTACAGAACTGTAACTTAGTCAGGCCTTAAGACATAATTATATACTTTCTTGATGAGGTTTATCGATAGGAATGCTAGCCATATAGTTTTGAAATGCTTCTTGTACAGTATGATACCTATGAACGTGACAACTACTCATATCCACAACATGTTCCTGAATTATGATGCAGAAGAATGCGGTCTCACCTGTCCATCTTTGGCTAATTGTAGATTGATGCCAACGTGTCAAAAGGTGGTTCAACTTGTGACAATTGGTCAGTTTGTAGACTGAGCTGTATGCTTTTTTTTTTATCCACTTAAATGTTTACAGAGTATGTTAGACCTGGAGACTGCGTCTACTGTAACTCAGGTCTGTGCACCTGCAGGGGCAGCTTCGAATTTCTTCCTGCAGGCGGTTTCTCCCCCCACTCCTCTGTTCATCTCTTCAGGGTCTGCAGAACCAACCTCAGGCAGCTATCTTGAGGCAAGGACACACGGTAGTCAAAACAGTCGCTTCTTGCCTAAGGTCTAAGACATAACAGACCCACTATGCTTCCCCTCCCAGGCCTACCAATGTCAAATTTTCTTTCCATGCTGCTAAATGACTCTTGTTATTGGCCGAGTGTTTGGGTGGCTGGCTGGCTGTGGGTTGCCGCTCTCTGGCAGTATGATCAGTCTGCCCCATGTATTGCATAGATCCGCACGGGAGCAGGGACCCCACGCCCTCCCACTCACCCAGAACCTGCTGACTCCCTCAGCCCTGCAGCCTCAGTCGCTTCATTATTCGCGCTAGTTGGATTAGAAGTAAATCTTCCCTACAGGCTTAATTAATCACTTGCTAATTGAAAAGTGACTGGCGCCCCCTGTGTGTGCGGGCTCTCCTGCAGTGGGCGGCATGTGGGGAGCACAGACTGCTCTCTGGCGGAGTCGCACTCCAACCCCCACACTCTTAGACAACTCCTGCCTTTGCCCCATGCCTCGCGTTGAGGTTGTTCTCCAGCTCTCCCTACGCCATCCCTGTCACCCCCTACCCCATCTGCACACTGGGGGAGGGGGGATGCTACAACTTAATAATCGGCACTCTAGATTGGCAAAGCAGCGGTAGTCTTGCTGGAGGTAGCAGCTGCTCCTGTGCTCCCTTGCTTTTGCACTTGTTTGGCCTTGCCTGCTCACTCCCACACTGTCACTCCCATTTTCCCTTGCTTTTGTGCCTGCTCACTCCCACACTTCCTCGCTCCTGTGCTCCCTCACTTTTGCACTTGTGTTTGGCCTCGCCTACTCGCTCCCGCACATCTTCACTCCTGTGCTCCCTCACTTTTGCGCTTGTGTTTGGCCTCGCCTACTCGCTCCCGCGCTTCCTCGCTCCTGTGCTCCCTCACTTTTGCGCGTGTGTTTGGCCTCGCCTACTCGCTCCCGCGCTTCCTCGCTCCTGTGCTCCCTCACTTTTGCGCTTGTGTTTGGCCTCGCCTACTCGCTCCCGCGCTTCCTCGCTCCTGTGCTCCC
>JAODUD010000002.1:14873546-14883829 GCA_026784285.1 Stomatorhinus walkeri
GTGCAGGGCCACTCAGAGAGGAGGGAGTGCAGGGCCACTCAGAGAGGAGGGAGTGCAGGGCCACTCAGAGAGGAGGGTGTGCAGGGCCACTCGGCGAGGAGGGTGTGCAGGGCCACTCAGAGCGGAAGGTGTGCAGGGCCACTCGGCGAGGAGGGTGGCTGATTCTCAGGGGTGAGCTACGGCTCTGTAGCGTTAGCTCTGTGCACTGTCAGTCGCTTCACACAGCTTTGGTATAAATCCAGCCTCCCCACGACAGGCATGTTCGTGACCTTGTCCCTGCCGAGCTCATGCCATGGCCGCTGACAGTCTGCTTCTGTTGGGAGTGAATGCTCCAGAAGGATGCCAATGGTTTTGCTGCTTAGCCAATATCTTCCTCCCTGAGAGTATTCATCTCTTCCTTCCAGAGACCCAGATGTGGGCTCCCTTTACACCCTGAAGCAGGCCGCCTCTTTAGTAAACAGTGCAGTGCATCATGCTTTCTGGTATCCATGGAAACCTTCCGTGCGCCTTTACGGGACCTCTCGTGTTCTCTAATGGGCCCTTGTATTATTCTCCAGGAACCAGCCCGCTCACTCCCTGTGAATGGGATAAAATCTCCACCATTGAAGTTTTTCAATAATTGTAGCAAGCAAGAGTTTTGCTCTCTAGAACCGCTCTTTTGCTCTCTCTCTCTAGCTCCTCTTCCCTCTTGCGGCCAATTTTTCCTGCGCCTCCTCCCTCTTGCGCCTCCTCCCTCTTGTGCCTTCTCTGTCTTGCACACCCAGTTCTACTTCCTTCATTTACCTTCCACATGGTGCACCATTCTTCCTTTGTGGATCCCCCGTGAACTAGCAGAGACTACATTCCCTCTCGAGCTTCTCAGCATAAAACATTCTTAAGTGTCATTTATTACTGTCCATCAGTCATCTAATAACATATATTGAGCAAAACAGGAAGGATGGACCATTCCCTTCCATTAGCAGAAGGGCATCAAAATGGTTGCTAAGATATGAAATCAACATGCTATTTTCCTCTGCAATGTCGTTACTTGAAAAACTTTTTTGCTTTTTATGTATATTTGTATGATAATATGAATAAGCAAGACAACAGCTCTATTTCCCATTATTTCATTTCGTTGAAAAGTTGCTCAGAATTCTGGGTAATGAGTTAGGATAATTGAGCCCTGATAAATCTTGTTAAATAACACCTTCCATAAACATGTACTTAAGGTGACTCTTGAATTCCTTTATAGTCTAGTGCATCTAAGTATTCCTCTACCTCCTTAAATATTTTGCAGCTATCATTAAATCTGGTAGATTGAAATAAGTGACAAACACCTTTCAGATGCATTTCATTAAAGCATCATTGTTAGTGCGAGTGATAAGTAAAGATTGCTATTCGTTAGGCACCGTGAACGGAATGTGTTTGCTAAATGTCTTCCTTACGAGATGCTTTTGAGACAGCTCAGTTCGCTGCTAGTTAACTGAAAGACTTAAACAGGTCTTTCAGAATGACGGATGCATGTTGTTATCTCTGAGACAGACATTTACTTCAGGCTATGGAGAACAGAAATTAAAAACTATCATGTCTAATCTTGAGATCTAAATGATCCAGTTAACTGAAAATAGCTATGTGTCCTGCTATGTATTTCTGCTCCCTCATTTTCATACACTGGCAGGCAAGCCCCCCTGTCCAAAGTGATGCGGTAGGTGGAGGCCCCCTGTATTCTTGAAAGGATTGAAGGCCCCCTGTATTCTTGAAAGGATTGAAGGCCCCCTGTATTCTTGAAAGGATTGAAAACCAAAGCAGGCTGACAAGTTTCATCCCAACATACGTTTTCTCCCGGTTGGTCAAGGGCCGTCACCCTTCCGTTATTCATCTGTTTATTTATGTCATCACAAAGGACAGCGGCCCGCACTGAAGGAGTAGGGAGTGTATCCGAAGGAATTTAATAAGAAAGCGGATCTTGATGGATTAGCCGGCACATCTCCACCTGAGACTTTTCTGGAATGATGAATCACAAGGGAGCTTCCTCCTGCTTTTTCAGTCGCGGGAGATTACGGGACCGTGGTAGGATTTAGTCCCATCGAGTACTTTTATTAATATTTATATGGATATAAAAACAAGCAGGTCTGAGCTCGGGGAGCATTCGCCTCTCGCTGCTTTTGGCGCAGGGCGTGAAGCACGTCCTGGGTGTTCCAAGGGCCTTTAACCGAGGGGGGGGGGGGGGGACAAGCAGGGCAATGCTTGGTCTCTGGGTGCCACCCAGATGGCGACGGCGTATAATCCCGGTGGGCCCACCCCGCCATAGTGCCTGAGAGCGCTAATGAGGCCTCCGCTGTGTAGCACCCTGGGCAGGCAAGGCAGGGGCCTAATCCTTCATACATAATGGATACCCAAATCCCGGGCAGTCGGGTGACATCTGAGAGGTCTGTTCATATCAAATAAGGGGCGAGTCCTCACCTATACGGTACTCTGCTAGGAGCACGGGCAAGGCACACGGCAGCGGCTCCGTGAAGGGCCCCCTCCAGCCGCTCTGTTAAGGGCCCCCTCCAGCCGCTCCGTGAAGGGCCCCCCTCCAGCCGCTCCGTGAAGGGCCCCCCTCCAGCGGCTCCGTGAAGGGCCCCCTCCAGCGACTTCGTGAAGGGCCCCCTCCAGCCGCTCCGTGAAGGGCCCCCCTCCAGCGGCTTCGTGAAGGGCCCCCTCCAGCCGCTCTGTGAAGGGCCCCCTCCAGCCGCTCTGTGATGGGCCCCCTCCAGCCGCTCTGTGATGGGCCCCCTCCAGCCGCTCTGTGATGGGCCCCCTCCAGACGCTCCGTGAAGGGCCCCCCTCCAGACGCTCCGTGAAGGGCCCCCCTCCAGACGCATCCCTTGGGGATACTTGGTCCGGAGGCCTTCCGGAACCAAGCTGCCCTTCAACGAATCAACTATGTTTACCATGCTAAAAATCTGTTTCTCTCCTCTGATTTTAAACTTTCAATCCGATGCAGCTTTTGCTATGAATTTTGTGATGAATATCTTTTTTAAATATGCTTATTGAAGGATTTGCAGTGCCCAGTGTGCCCAGTCTGACCAGTACAATCTGTCTAAGGCACATACCTCTCCACCCTGTTAAGCTAATCAGCGGAGGCTCAAGCTGCTCGAGCGCAGTGCTCTGACTCTGCCCGCACGTTTCCTGGACGGCAACATTTAAGACTGGAGAAACTTTAACCCCCCCATCCTGACCACTACATAATCCTGCCTTGCCGACAGTTTGGGAAAGCGATAATGAAGGCATTCGCAGCCTCTTTGCCTGGGGGGCTGCAGTGCGATCTTCTGGTGTCGTGCGGCCAATCCGCCAGTGTGATGCCCTGGACAAACACGGGGATGTACGAATTCCCAGGTTCTGACAGGGAAGGACGGGGTGCAGGCTGTATGCGTGATGAAGAGCAGTGTGTCCCATAGGGTGATTCAGTCTTTCCAGCAGCACTTTCGGAAAAAGCAAACTAAGGCCTAAGATCCTTTATAAGGCTGCTGGTGAAAACGCACACAAACAGTGGAACGTGATGATGGAAGGAAAAGCAGCAGGGCCTAATTAAAAACGCCCCCCACTGTATTTGCCCACACTCTTTCTGAAATTCATCCTTGCATTAATGTTTTTTTTTTTTTTTTTTTTGCTTTGCCGCTAAGCTAATTGTGTGTTTAATTATTATTTGCTTGGTGGCACACCGTCCTGGGCAAGACAGGATAAACCCTTTTGATTTCCTTCTTGAGAGTTGTCAATTTCTCATTAAGGATTTAACGGATTAAGGATTAAAGGGGAGGGAGGGGGAAATTAAGAAGGGTCATGATGACCCTTGTTCCTGTTTCAAGAGGAGGATGTGGAGGTGCCATTTACCGCAGAGGATAAATTGGAATCGTGGTTGAAGATGCCATTCCATAAAAGAAATGTTTATTTTTAGCAGTTTTTGCTAACACTGTCTGGGTTAGCCTGACTGTATTGATGCTAGTGGTTTTAGCTCTGCTATATTTGAGTCTTCAGTAACTGATTTCTTATACTATTCGCAAATGGAAATGCTGGTTCAGTTTAAACGGACCTGTTCTTCATCCAGGAACAGAGTAAGACTAAAGTGTGTCTCCATGCCTTTCTCATAAGGAATTCTAGGAGGGATTCTAGTTCCTCACAAGGCCTGTCTCCTAAAGTTGCTCACCTTTCTGGTCCCTCCTGCTGTCTTTTCTGAGGGCGTACTCACACTTGGCCTGATTGTGCGATCCGCCCTCACTGATCTGCGCTCACATAGCACTTAATGTTCCAGGCCTTAGCACGCTTCCATTATCACGGCACAGCTTTTTGTGTTTAAGAAAACATAAATAGGAAAGCGCTATCACGCACCTCAGTGGAGTTCATGATTGATGTCTCATTCTTTACTTCAATTACCCACCCAAATCTACAAGGCAGAGCGCCCCGTCACCCAACCCCCCCATTGTGTCTGCCCCTGGAGCAGACCGGAGAGCCGTGGGCAGACTGGCCAGGGAGTCGTGTGAGAAACCCTGCGGCTTTAAGACGCGTGTTTGCGCAGCCCTGAATTTCCGATCGGTGGGGCGATGTCAGTGGCAGCAAGTTTATGGCCCCTCTCCCACAGGACTGGCATCCATGACAACATTTTTAACTGTTTGACACATTTCTTTGTTTTTCCTTAGACCCTGTGTTTCACTCTCTCAAAGCACAATTACACACCATAGTGATCTCAGTGTGTGAGCCAGCACTGGCTCAGCCTGGCTGCTAGTGAGCCAATCAAGCTGTACTTGCAAAACAGACGGACCCACACCATCCTCTCTGCTTTGCTCAACCTGTTATTCCAGCCATTTGGAGGCGTCTGCACGTGCATCTACAGACACGCTCTAAGGGGCCGGCATGCGCCACATCCCATATGGACACCCCCCAGGCAACACCCTCGCCTCCGCTGAGCAGTTGACGCCTGTGTGGTACATGAGTTTATAGAAGCCAGCATATGGTGCAGTGGTAGGATGGTCTGTACACTCAAGGGTTAAGCCATGTCCCACGTGGAATTCCAAGACTCCTCTTACTGAAATAGCTAGCTCCTTCACTTAGACTGAAATACTGAAATACAAATTTAGTAGTGCACTTCAGTCAGGAATCCAATGGCATTAACCAGAGGTAGATATTTCAGGTGCAAAAAGTACAAATCCAGACCAAGATTTTGTTTTGACCAGCCAGCTGAGTACCTGTGACTGCTTTCCACATCTGGTGTTCCCTAGAGTCCAGCGAAGTAGCAGCAGAAGATAGCGAGGGCGAATGCTTAGCATTTCCTGGTGACCCAGCAGAAAGCAGAAAGTCCTTCCTGATAGGAACTGACCCGTCTCAAACTTGTAGAGGTATCCGTATAGGAGATTTAACAACAAATGCTAATGTGCCCATAAGGATGCAGCACACGTGCGATCTCTGATTCCGGAGTGTACTTGACGGGAACGTGATGGTTACGCAGGCCTACAGAAGTACCCCAAATCGGCATTTGATGATGCTCCGCTGTGCTAGGGGTCACGCATCTATGCTGGAAAGTGCAATTTTTCCAGCATTAATATTTTATTCATATTTTATGTTATTAATATTGCAATATTGTCTTGTTTCGTCATCTTTCTTCTTCTCAGTGTCTTGCGGCTTTCGGCAGGAGGTCGCTGTTTACATCACACAAAGCTCATTCTGATAGCTTGGCATCTATAGTTTGGCCGCTCATGTTTCCTGCTATCCTCATTCTGATAGCTTGGCATCTATAGTTTGGCCGCTCATGTTTCCTGCTATCCTCATTCTGATAGCTTGGCATCTATAGTTTGGCCGCTCATGTTTCCTGCTATTCTACAATAGCTGTTCATCCCAGAATGTGTCCCGGTCCTGCTAACAGGACCCGCTCTCAGCAGATCTAACTCTGCTGAATCCAGAGTGAGTTTGCATTATCCCTGCCAGTGTGGCTTTGGTAGAGCTGCCGGCTGGCTCCTCTTGGTATGACCTTTGACCTTACTCATAAGGACAGGTGCACTCTGCCACGCTCCACTCTACCCAGCCAATATGCTCTCAAAGAAAACACAGGAGAAAGCCGCAGTGCGGGATGTGGCTCTGTAGGGAGCATTCCAGCCGCCGCCATGCTCGCAGTGCGGGATGTGGCTCTGTGAGCAGCATTCCAGCCGCCGCCGTGCTCGCAGTGCGGGATGTGGCTCTGAGCAGCATTCCAGCCGCCGCCGTGCTCGCAGTGCGGGATGTGGCTCTGTGAGCAGCATTCCAGCCGCCGCCGTGCTCGCAGTGCTCAGTGCTGGTGCTGAACCTGGCGCCTGCTACTCGGAAAACTCAGCCAGCTCTTTGTGTTTGTAGGTTGCTGGGCTTCATTCAGTCATGCGGACAAAACTGACCCAAATGCACTGGGGCAACAAGCTGGAAAGTGCTGGGCCTGGCCAGTTTTGACTTGAAATCTGTTAGCCTTGGAGCTGACATCAGTGCGTCTGCTCTCAGCCGTGATCTGAGGAAACGGAGCTTCTCTGGGTCCCTGGAATTATCCGGAACAGATGTTAGATAAGTGTCGCACATGGTCACAATTCTGCTGCTGTGATTGGTCTCAGGTTATGCACTGTGCACTCACCGTCCACCTGCTCGTTCTGAAGCTCGCTGCACCATATGAACCGTTTAAAATTAGATTTAATAAACAATCAAAGGCAAACCTTACAGCACGCTCTGTCTATCATGCCCTTGATCTTGACTCCGTGGTATTTCACCAAGAGACTCTCTCATCCCAGGCCCATGATGACAGAAGTCTGATCACTGTTCCCAGGCTCCAACAGCATTGAGAGGGTAGCTGTAATTGCCTCTGTTTGACTTAGTGAGGCACTTCCATCTAAATGCAATAATATCAACGTGGTAATCGCTTGGAGGTTAAAGGTGGCTTTTTCTAGTTTGAGTTTCAGAATGTGCCCTCCAGGAACCACCGAATTGGTTCCCAGGAGACGTGACGCCGGCCACCGCATCGTCCAGACCTGAGTGCTTCTAGTTTGTTGTAGACTGGCAATTTTCAGCTTAATTTTTTATGTCAGGAGGAAAAAAAACACACAAAATCCTTCTTTATACCGAACTACCCTCTGGCAATTCCGTAATGAGTTAGTGTAATGTGTTATTTCGTAAAAAAACAAACAACCACAAATCAGTTTTTTCAGCTGAAGTAGAACAAAGAATGAGCTCTACATGTCAGCCAACACCCACAGTTCAACAACGAGAGCAGCATGCATACATTACATGATATACAAGCCTGACGTTTCATTTTGCTAAGTTCTCGGGGGAAACTTGTCCGTGATTGTTGTTTAAGAGATTAATTTATCTACATCCCCAGGAAAAATATAACATCTGGTCTCTTGATGGTGTTAGCTAGCACAATAACATCTACTATCAGAATGCAGATAAAGAGCTAACCAAGCCATTAAATGCCCGTGTTTTATTGAATGCACGTGATAGCAGTGACCATATTGTGTTTACAGCTGTAGAGAAACATCTGGAATCCTCAGTGCATCAGGGAGTGCTTCTGAGCCTGTTTCTGTCAGTTCTGCAGATTTGTGCATGGGTTTGCTCACGAGGATCCCTGACTGATAGATGGTTCTCTCTCTCCATCTAGGACCTTCTGGCCATTCAGGTGTGAACCAGGCTATGGATCCGCTTTAACTGTACTACTCTCCTTGTCGCCACAGTGACAGCAAAACTTCCAACAGATGTCCGTTGGTTTTATGAGCCGTTTATACGCCATTAATGTTCTGTGGAATAAGCTGCCCTTCAGAAGCATAACCGGAGCAGGAGGCCCTATGGGCCCAAGTTTTTATACAAAGAAAAGGCGCCGTGATGCAGCACAATACCAAAGGACCTCACAGGCCAGGTGTCATTTTCACTCTCATTTAATGATCGTTATAAATAGCTATTGGTTGTGTGATTAACAAGGTGAAACATGAACAGCTAACACATGGTTTGCCAGATTTCTCATGCATATGTGATTGGATTCACCTCCATAAAGACATCGCAGGTTGTCCACGCCCCGCTGCTTTCAGAGTTTGGCCGGGCTAAACGGCCGTTGACATGTTACTGGGAATGGCATCAGGGGTCCAGCTTAACACTGGTCCAGCGCTGGAGCATTTTCACCAGCCTCAGCATGGGGTCTAGCAGTAAAACTCGGTGTGGTGAGGGACAGCTTTGATACTTTGGCTCGGGTGTGCGTTGGCTTGAAATCCCATTTCCTCTGCACCTTGAGAATTTATAGGCTTATTAACTGCACGATAGTCTGCATAACGTACTCCCATACTCACTCGCTCTGTAATATGCACACAAAGGCTGATACAACATCAACACAATGAAAGAGATAAGCATATAACTACAGCTAACTCCATGTTTTTTTTTTAATAGAGAGGCATCTTTAAATCCAAGCACAGACTAAACACCTGGGCAGATTCATCGTTCTTAGAATAGCAATGTGAGGCAGTCAGGAGTCCTTCTATGATAAATAATGAATGTTAATAACAGACATTAGACCAGGAAACGAATGTAATGGGCAGAGTCAGAATGTGCAACTTTCTTTATGACAGATGATGCTGATTAAGACTGCAGGCTGCACTGGGAACCCAGTGTCTCAGCCCAGCGCATCAGCCCAGTGTCTCAGCCCAGTGCATCAGCCCAGCGTCTCAGCTCAGTGTCTCAGCCCAGCGTCTCAGCCCAGCGTCTCAGCTCAGTGTCTCAGCCCAGCGTCTCAGCTCAGTGCATCAGCCCAGTGTCTCAGCCCAGCGCATCAGCCCAGCGTCTCAGCTCAGTGTCTCAGCCCAGTGTCTCAGCTCAGCGCATCTGCCCAGTGTCTCAGCCCAGTGCCTCAGCCCAGTGTCTCAGCCCAGCGCCCACAAAATAACTGTTTGGAGGAGACCCGTATTCTGCTGCTAGGTGATGTGGGCCAGTAGTCAGTAGAGTAAAAATTCTAATATTCAGGTGCACCCTGTTTCAGAATGGGGGCATTAAAGGCAGTTAATCACAAATTGGTCAGCGTAAATCTGGCAACATAAATGGCTAAAGTGGGAGACCACGTGGGGGGCGGGATGTGGAAGGAAGTGCGCGCTTGTCACCGTAGCACATGCTGAGACGGTCGTGGGGGGAGTATTAAGCCAGAGGCCGTGTGTTGTTAGGAATGACACTTCAAACAGAGGATGGCTGGTGACTGGCATTAGCGTGTCCTGCTGGGGGCCATTTGCTCTGTCTGTAAGTGTGCTGGATTAGGGCTAGAGTGACAGCCATCATTATACTGAGGGTGAGCAGTACCATTAACACAAAGTCGCTGTGGGCTTGATTTGAACTGCTGCATTCAGTTCCTCTATCCTCAATTCCTGTATCCATTACAAGCAGAGCGGGGGGGTGTCAAATGTCGCTGGAAGGTGCCACCTCCTGTAAGCAGACGTAATGAAGGCAGTCCAGCCCACATGGATCCCACAACTGATCTTTGATGGATCCTGCTGGACATGACGTTGGCAGGCTGCAGAAATCGAGCCCCGTCCCCCCCCCCAATACACACACACACACAGCCCTCTCTGACATGGGGCCATTGTATTTGTTTGACAGGAAAGCCTTCCAGCTGATCTCTCCCCCTGAACCACCTCCAACAGCCGTTTCAATCAGCCGCTACCCAGGTGATGAATATCTAACATAGGGATTAGGTCAGTTTTGGGCAGCGAGGTCAAGTGAAAAAGAAACGTAAACAAGCTTTGGGGAATTCAGAGCAGCATCTGCGCCCCCCCCCTCCCCCGCAGGCGTGTGTCTCTACACCCCTGACCTTGCCGTAGACTAATCTTTCCAATCCCTCTCTTCTGTGTATCGCCGTCTTGCATCTTCGCCCAGGAGATAAGGCTGCCTTTTCTCGAATCTCATCTCGGGCAGTTCTGTACAGCACACACCTCAGCTTGTGTGTTCTGTGTCATACCGTGGTTAAATATGTGAAGGGGTTGGGACTGAACCATGCAGCATACTGATGCATTATCAGATGAGCTGTGACTGAACCGTGTAACATACTGACACATTATCGGATGAGTTGGGTCTCAACCATGTAACGTACAGACACATTAGCGGATAAGCTGGAACTGAACCGTGTGACATACTGAAGCATTATCAGAAGTGCTGGGACCGAATCGTGTAACATACTGATGCATTGATGGATATGCTGGGACCGAATCATGTAACATACTGCCGCATTAGTGGGTAAGCTGAGACAACCATGTAATGTGCTGACACATTGTCAGATAACCTGGGAC
>JAODUD010000002.1:14940536-14954706 GCA_026784285.1 Stomatorhinus walkeri
TGTGTCCGCGTGTGTGTATCAGTCTTTCAGTTTCTGCATTTCTGTGTCCGCGTGTGTGTATCAGTCTGTCAGTTTCTGCATTTCTGTGTCCGCGTGTGTGAATCAGTCTGTGTGACTGTGTGGCTTCACTAGCCTGTGTCCTGATCTTCGAGTTCCATTCCCCCTGGGGATGGCCATCTTCCATGCGCCCGTTCCTGTCTGTCTGCCATGGAGCACAGCCTGGGGGGGGTAGAGGCTCTTTCCGCGGTGGCTGTAACCAAGCAGAGGCATTGCTGTCACCATGCTGCTGTGGGCTGACGAGCAGAAGGCTGGAGGATGATCCCACTGCCGTCCTGACTGGCCCTGGGGACCTTTGCAGGTTTCAGGGGGCCAAAGGGAGGTGGGCCCAACCCTGACCCCATATACTGAAATCTAGGGGCCCCTGAAAAGCACCTTTAAACAGAGCCAGTTTGCTGTGGGGGCTTACTGTCCCCCTCCCCCTTCTGAAATCCTTAGTCCTCCCACATCACTACTGAACCTCACCATTACAGGATGTTCTAGCCACCCCTCCACTTGCCCTGAAACACCCCTGGCCCGTGGCCACGGAGACAAGGGCAGAACCCTAGCAGATGGAGTCGATCCGCCCAGGGCCATGAGAGGCAGCAGGAAGCCCTCCTCACCACATGGGGCGCTATCAGCTGTGGGGAGAGTTGTCCGCTTAGCCCTGCCCTCGTGACTGCACTGCGCTCGGGGTGTGCACTCCTGCGTCCCCTGCCGGATGGTGCGTAGGTGTGCCTGTAACTCACCACCTCTGGCAGTTATGCTTTATTTTCCAGAGGGATGAGCCGCTTGCTGTCTTTCAGCTCGGACCTCTTTCTTGAGGCTGAGTGCACACTCGCTGTCACAGGTGTCCCTGGGTACATATGGGGAGGCAAAGGTCGTCAGGGCCTTAACTTCAGGGGCGGGTGCTTGTGTGGGGGGGCAGCCTGCTAGGCTGTGCCACCTGTGCTCTGCAGGACAGGGTCACTCTGGTGCCCATCAAGGTCTCACCAACATTCATTGGGGTCTGACTTGTATCTGCCGGGGTGTCACCACACCTATCTGGGTCTTCCCTGTGTCCAACTGGTCTCCCCTGCACCCGTTGGGGTCTGACTTGTACCTGCCGGGGTGTCACCACACCTATCTGGGTCTTCCCTGTATCCAACTGGTCTCCCCTGCACCCGTTGGAGTCTGACTTGTACCTGCCGGGGTCTGACTTGTACCTGCCGGGGTGTCACCACACCTATCTGGGTCTTCCCTGTATCCAACTGGTCTCCCCTGCACCCGTTGGGGTCTGACTTGTACCTGCTGGGGTTTCACTACACCTATCTGGGTCTCCCCTGCTCCCATCGGGGTCTGACTTGTACCTGCCGGGGTGTCACCACACCTATCTGGGTCTCCCCTGTGCCCGTCTGGTCTCCCCTGTGCCCGTCTGGTCTCCCCTGTGCATTGGTCACAAATAACTGTGAATGAGACGAACAGCTACTGGGAGGGGGCGGGCTGTTGTTAATCTTGCAGTAAGGCTTTAATATAGCTCTTAGCTGATCTATCTCTGAGGAGACGTATGTGTTTGGGGAGGGGGGAAACAGTGTTGCCTCACATGCAGAGATGGCCTGGTTTCTCAGCACACCTTTGCAAGAGTTTAAATTTTGTCACCTATGTGACACTTTACTCCAGAAATTTTTTTTATTTCCTCTTTCTCCTAGACTTTGTTCTGACCTTTTAAGGCAGTTGTTGTCATTTTTGGACTCAAACCTGCAACCTTCTGGGTCACAACTCATTGTTCTAAACTTGCAGCCCATATAAGACGGATTGGGGAATAGGGCTGCATCCCTGTATTTGGTGCAGCAACCTTTCACTGGTTCCTTGAAACTTGATGCTGTAATTCAAGAATGTTACAGTACTTGCTCAGCTGTTCGTATTTCCTCTAAGATTTCATGGTTTTGTTTGTACAAATGTTGTGTCTTCAGTAGTAGTTTGGGAAAACAATCTGTGTAAAGGAAGACGATTAGTTTGAGATCGTTTAAATGAGCAATTATGCCGTCTATGTCTCATGAAACTGTACAGCTCTGGCAAAAATTAAGAGACCATAGCAACATTTCCCATTTCACTCTTTTCGCACCTGTGTAAAATACACATTTTTGTTTGCAAACTGCAGCCTGGTGCTTGCCCGCTTCTCACTGATGAAGGGCTTCTTTCCTGTTTTATGGGACTTCTGTCCTGCTTCTAGGAGCCTGATACAAACTGTCCCAGCAGTGCACTTCACATCACTCAATGTTTTCCTTTCTTTTTTAAGGTCACTTGAGGTCACCCCCCGATTTGTGACACACTGCTGGCTAAGTTGACAGTCTGGCAGTAGGAAGTTGCTCCCACCCTGGCTGGTTTTTGGTTATTGCCAGTGTCTCCTGCTTCGCCTTATTTTTCTGCACTGCTGCTTAGAGATTTTGAGCCTAGAAGCTGCCTGCCTCACAGTGTAGCCTTCTGCCGGCAGAACCGGGATTAAACCACCTCCCCTACCATTATATTAGTTGGGGTGCCCCCCCCCACCCCAACGGCACCTCCCCCCCTGAAGGTCAAGTTAATTTCATAAAATTTTATTTTCTATATAGTGCCAGATCACAACAGAAGTCATTTAAGGTTACCTTTCCTATAGAACCGGTCTATACATTGTCCTTTTATTAAACAAACTAAATAGCCTTATAATATATAATGTATCATATTGACACAACAGCTTGTCATTTTTGTCTCTACACGGTCGCGCGTTCACCATTCTCCTCCGCTCTCTGTATCGCGCATGGCGGAGTTCCACCCTGATGCGCACGCACAGATACACGCACACACACAGGTGAGCACACTTCCACCAGCGGACAGAGACCACGTGTCGGAAAATGTGTCGCATCAATCACCTGTAAAGCAGACAAAAATGAATAGGGTAATAAGTATGTTCCACAATGAGTTTTTCTGCTTTAAACTATCACCATTTTAACCAGCTATCACTTTTAAAGCCTAACAGTTAATGTATTTGCAGATCAAGACAAACATCCGCAATATGCTGCAAGGAGACCATCTTTGCAGCCTGCATGCGGATCTCAATAATTGGGCCAGACGTTTCTGACTTCCCATACCAAGAGGCTCTAGAAATGTTCTTCCAGAAGCCCAGGGAGATACACTGAAGTGACAAAAGCTGCACTTTGTGGATAACTGTCATAAAAATAAATGTTCAGATGTTTAGTTCAGTTGTTATATTGGCTGTTGTCATTAAAAGAAACGCATGAATACCACGAATCCTGTCAGTGTTCATCTGCGCCTAAAAATGCAAAAAATGAAATAATGTATAATGGTTTCTTTATTTTTTTCTAGAGCTGTATATTTTAAAGGACATATCATACAAAAAGTCCGCCAGTTTAGCAAAAGAGGAAGACTGGCTCTGTAATTAACATGAAGCTACAGTGAGCTGGTGGCCAGTCATTCTCGAGTTTCTAGAAGGTTCTCCGGTGATATGCAGCACAGATTTTAAGGTGACCTTTTGTCCTCCCGCTAATTGCCTGTCATCTCACACATGATGAGAACCAATAGGTTGATCACTTGGTCATTTTCACATCAGTGGTGGTCCATCTGTACCTGTGTGTGTGTGTGTGTGTGTGTGTCTGCAAACATCATTGTTCTTCTGAAATGGAACTGAATTATAGTAAGATAAAAATTACCAAATGTCATTTATCTAAATCCTTCATTACATCTGAATCTTTTTCTGAGTGCATTTATTCATTTTCTGGCTAGATCTACCATTTCCGATCAAAAGCCGACTTTTTAATTGCTGGATTTCACTGAATAGCTCTGCTTTGAAAGTGAACTGTCTTCAAAACCTTTCTTAGCCACTGACTTTGCTGTCTGTTATTTGATAATGTTTGAAATGCATGCAATGAAACAAATGCATCGTTTAACATCTTTCAAGTGTAAACTCGGGTGAGAAAATTATTAAAATACACATGTTGATGCTGAATTTTAGCTAATTGATTGTTTGGCTAGCTAATGGACGCTAGTTAGCATGTCTGCTTAAGTTAGATGGGTTTATAATGGGAGAAATCAGCGAAGGCTAATTTACTGTTAGCAACCATCCCAGCCCAGTGACTGATTTGTCTAAGTAATTCCAAAAACATTTTAATGAGGACGTCCTGGGAAGCTCGTGGATTCAGTCGAACTTGCCTCCGCTTCGGAGGCCCGCATGGGGTAACCATCGGGAATGCTGAAAGGTGATGCCCATCGGTGACTGACAGCAGGCAGTAGCCCTGGCCACCATGGGTTTTTCAGAGCTAATTTTCCCATGTCTGTGTCCTGGGGGCACTGTGATGATCCAGCTCTGTAAAGATCCCAAAGTGAGCGTGAACAGAAAGCGGGTGGGAGCAGGCAGGACCTCGCCGGCGTGAACAGAAAGCGGGTGGGAGCAGGCAGGACCTCGCCGGTGTGAACAGAAAGCGGGTGGGAGCAGGCAGGACCTCGCCGGCGTGAACAGAAAGCGGGTGGGAGCAGGCAGGACCTCGCCGGTGTGAGCAGAAAGCGTGTGGGAGCAGGCAGGACCTCGCCGGTGTGAGCAGAAAGCGGGTGTGAGCAGGCCGGACCTCGCCAGTGTGAGCAGAAAACGGGTGGGAGCAGGCAGGACCACCCCGGCGTGAGCAGAAAGCGCGTGGGAGCAGGCAGGACCACCCCGGCGTGAGCAGAAAGCGGGTGGGAGCAGGCAGGACCTCGCCGGTGTGAGCAGAAAGCGGGGGAGCAGGCAGGACCTCGCCGGCATGAGCAGCACTAACAGGGCCACGGACACACAAGCGCTTCTCACCAATACAGACCATGGCTTCCAGCATTAACGGCTGTTAAGAAGTTAACATTCATCGTTCCCTCATTTACCTTTCAGCTCTCCTTTTCCCTCCTTTTTTCCTCCCAGTGGACTCGGTATGCAATTACTGAACGGCCCCTTTGATGAAGCGGAGGTTTTGAGAGTCACGCACGCTTGGGCTTGCGTGAAGGCTGTTATTGCATTTAGCCTGTGCTGGGAAGGTTCCGGGCTGATTGGAATTATGATTCATAGGAGGATGGTGGAGTAATTCCCCGACTACCCCTTAAATTACTTTCCTCCTATTCTCCATACAAGGCAGCGACAGGCTGGGTGAGACGCTGTTCGTCCCACTACTCATTCCTCAAGTTCCCCATGTCTGGTCTTGACGAAAGAGTAAGTAAAGTCTCGGCGTGTTTAATTAAGCTGTTCATGGTCCGATTTCATGGCCGCTTTCCAAATAAATGCCAGGCATGGAAAGTCTTTAAGACCCCAGAAGGTGATGTGTAAAGATCCAGGGCAGAGTCGTAGAGCTGTCTTTCAATAATAACAGAACTTAATACCTCAGTATCTAAATATAATATAGAAAAACACGCAAAACCCGTCTTTTATAGCCTCGTGAAGATTTGTGACTTTACTTACTGTTAGATCAGCAAGCTCCATATTGACGTCAAGCTGCATCTTACAGAGTATGACAGAAAACCTAATGTTGTACTGCAGCATTGCTGAAGATCTAAAGCATATTTCAATTCTATTGTGGCTTGTTGATTAAAGAATCATCCAGAAGGTTATGGCCCTCAATCAAAGTCTGCACAAACAAGGGCTGTATGTGTACAACGCAGAATGCAGATACCTGCCAATATCTGTAAAATGCCTTCAAAGCCTACATGCACATAGTACTTTCAGAACAAATCTATAAAAACGTGGTACTTTAAAATAACCGAAAAATGCTTTTAAAAAGCTGTATGTATAAGGAACTTCTTTTGAGATGGAAAAGAGAGAGAGCCATGCTGAAATTATAAATCTGCATTTCACGTTTCATTAAATGCACATTTGATAAATAGAAAAATAAAAAGGTTATGACTAGCTGGAAATGAAATATTGCTTAAATGCAGTCTAGGGAATCCATGCTCTAACATTTTTCCGTATAATTAATTCTTAGAAATGACTACAGTTAACCTACTTCTAAGTGGTCTACACACTTGGTCTGTTTTTGACCTTTTTTGCGAGATGTGTCTCTCCTGGCCCTAGCAGAAGGTGTTGCAGCTACCCTGGGGTCATGGCCTCGGACCTTGGCCGTACAAACGGAACGTGCTCCCAGAGGCGCTCCAGCCGGCTTCTCTTTCCCGCCCCAAATGGGAAATGAGAAGCCCGGCAAGGCACGGCTAGTGAGCTGCGGTGCAGACGTCTGGAGGGCAGCCCAGCTCCGTAATCCCAAAGATAAACCAGTGCGTTTGAGAGAGGTCACTGCCGATGACCGCCGCCTGCGGCTGTGGGAACACGCAGACGCCCGCGGGCTGACGGGAGCGGCATCAGGCAGCAGCGCAATTTCACACGTGCTGCTCATTCACATTGCACAAGAGGAATAGATCGTTGGTCGGACCCCATGTAGGGCTACAGCATGCAGGTACTATCCAATGAGGACCTCACTTTGCCAGGAGGCAGATCAAAAGTCAACCAATCATGTTGATTTTTGTTGATCAGTGTAAATCAGAAGGGAGCAAGCCGGATTTCTCTGTTAAAAAGGAAAGACTGGAACCCCCCCAGGGAATGCGGTGCCCCATCCTGCACCGTGCAGCTGAGCCTGCTGCTGTCCATTCCCTCCTTAAGGAGCAGCGCCCATGAGCAACGCCCATGAGCAGCGCCTGTTGAGCAGCTTGTAGTACACATGCCTGTCTCCTCATTAAGACGCCGTCCTGTGAGCCCAGTCTGCACCCCGATGTTTGTTTCTGGTGCCTAGTGCCGCTCTCATTTTACTGGACTTTTATTGCCACGCAAACCAGAGCAGAGAGTGAGTTGGCACAAGCTGTATACCTGTAAAACACATTGAATCTGTAAAACAATGTCAGGAATTTCAGGGCAAAAGTGATTGTTAAACTGAGATTGAACTTCTTAGTGAATGGCATTATGTGATCTGCCTGGCCAGCAGGCCCAATGTCCTATGGTCTGTTCCGGACCTCGTTGAGGAAACTCCATGGCCCCTTGCCCTGTCCCTCCGTCCCTGTATTGTAAATATTTTACAGCTGCCCCAATAGGACAGACTCTGTGAGGAACCCCTATTTTGTTTCTGCCGGGGCACGTTTTCCCTCTAATGTTCACTATCGGTAGGACAGGCGACTGAGTGACTGAGGTCGCTGCTTAACAGGCTTACCATACAGCTGCTATACTGACTGCCATCGCACCTGGATCACACAGTCAACAGGCGGTGGCCAATAATCCTCGCTGACAGAAAAAGTGGATGTCTTTTGTGCAGAAGGCAGTGGGACATCCAGATCTTTGCACAATCTGTGAGATTGGAGGTCAGCCTGAGGGCTTAGTGCACCAAAGCAGGGTTCATGTCTCCCGCTCTGTCCCTGTGAGTGCACCAAAGTGGGGCTCCAGTCTCCCGCTCCATCCCGGTTAGTGCCCCAAAGCGGGGCTCCTGTCAACTGCTCCATCCCGGTTAGTGCCCCAAAGCGGGGCTCCTGTCAACTGCTCCATCCCCGTTAGTGCCCCAAAGTGGGGCTCCTGTCAACTGCTCCATCCCCGTTAGTGCCCCAAAGCGGGGCTCCTGTCAACTGCTCCATCCCGGTGAGTGCCCCAAAGCAGGGCTCCAGTCTCCCGCTCCGTTCCAGTGAGTGGACCAAAGCAGAGCGCATATCCTGCTCCGTCCCGGTGAGTCCCCCAAAGCAAGGCGCATATCCTGCTCCGTCCCGGTGAGTGCCCCAAAGCGGGGTTCCAGTCTCCCACTCCATCCCTGTGAGTGCACCAAAGTGGGGCTCCAGTCTCCCGCTCCATTCCGGTGAGCGGACCAAATCAGACGTCCTGTCTCCTGCTCTGTCCCCGCAAGCACCTGGTGATGGTGACTTCCTCCCTGCCATGGCCATTGCTTATTTCTTACTAATAGGACATGGTGTTAAATCCGGCAGTATTTAAAGAGGCATACCCAGCGGCGAGATCCGCAAAGCGGGGCATGTTAATGAAGGTAGCGGGGCACGACTGAGACACAGTCAGGCTGATTGTCTAGAGAGGCGGCTCGCTAAGCCATGGGAGGGAGAGGGCTTCAATTTGTTCCAGTTTCCGCAGAGGGACGCCTTCGATGCCCCTGACTCTCAGGTGCTGCTGTATACTCACTCTTCCACCATTTAACCTTACACTTAATTTGGGCCATAATTAACTCGATCTTAAAACGCCTCCCATGATTTTTCCAACACAATGGTCTAGCGGTTTGGCGGTCTCTCCTCACACGAAGCCCATAATAAGCTTATGTGAAATCCACCATCCACTGAGCCTTTGTCATCACAATACAACTGGTAGTCCTTTGGAATAGGCTCCCGGTGCCGCTCTGAGTAACACATTTACACCCCGTCATTACAAGTCTGAATAGCAAAAGAGAAATTCCATTTTCCCTACAAGAGGCATTGGCACAGATGTGGCGGGCTCCCTGCTCGCTCCCGGTTAATCACCGGGATTGACATTTCTGCGTCAAACTGGGGGGTGGCTGGGGGGGGCGGTGGATTGGGAGTCGCAGAGCCACAGCCGTCTGCGCAGGTTGTCATAGCGATGGTGAAGTTGCAGTGAATTCGTGTTATTTCTGTTCTTTGTTTAAATTGCAGTTTTGAAGGCTTCTACTTAATTACATTCTTACTCAAACAGAAGTTGGAGGAAGAAAGTGTGGTAGTAAATTAAGTTAGCCACCGCAGATGCAGAGAATACTCTTCTTAGAACAAGTATTTTAATCCCACCCCCTCCCTGCATTCATATTAAGGCAATAACCCTCTCTCCCACTCCTGGGCAGGTTATCCCAGTCTCATTAAACAGACCCCCTTGCACCTTAGTTTGTCTTTTTTCCAGCAACTTCTTAGTGTTTTTTCTCTTATTATATTGTCATCTGCTCTTGTTTACAAAAATCAAAGGCCCCCGTTGACTAGTACCTAAAACGAGGAGATTACTTGAGCACACAGCACACCCCGACTTTTTCTCAACGCCCGTTCAGTGTTTTTGCTTTCAGGAGGGTGGCGTGGCGTGGGGTGGGGAGTGTGTGTTTCCTCTGTCCCACCTCTCTGCTACAGTCAGTGACTGAGGGTCCATAAAGGACCTCTGCGCTACAGGAAGCCTGCATGTGGGTCGTAGGAGGAGAACTGGTGTGATGGCTCACACTGGACATTAATGAGGTCTTCCTGCTTCCACGGGCCACAGCAGAATGTAGTGATGACTCGCATAGGGTTGCAGCATGTATGTAAAGGGAGACTGTCATCCTGGTAATTCAACTCTCCAAACGTGAGGAATGATTGGCAGGTGAAAACGATGCAAATCAGCCTTCTTAATTAAATAAAGGCAGTGGACTGTTTAACATGAGGCTTCCAGGGGCGAGGCTGGCTATTGACAAAATCTTTGTAAATGTCAGACTTCCAGGTGCATTTTTATGTTCTATAGTTTATAAATGTTGTCAGGTTCAGTAGCACCACCGGGGCCCGTGGGGGCCAGGGTGAGTGGGACCTGGATAAGCGCAGCAGCGCGCCGTTAGCATGTCTGCAGTGTGCCGTCTCCCCCTTACTGTTCCCCGCTCCCTTGTCTCAGTCTCCATCTTTAGGATTGGACGGGCTGAGAGGATCCTGAGCCTCCGCGAGCCGTAGTTACAGGCAAGAGGCCTGCTGGCAGAGCTTTTTAATTTGCAGTGTTGTCCTCTCTGGATGTTATCAGACTTTATTTATTTGCCTGTCTGATGCCTCTGCCCCAAGCTCCACATATGCCTTACATTATACCTGCTTATTGGCCCAGCTCTCTGAATAATTAGACAGCAGGTGGTTTACTGCTTAAGGATGCAAACTGGTGACCAAAACGTTGCCCGTCACGTCCCAACAAGTAAACAGTAGGAAGCTCAATGTTTAAGGACTCAAACTAGTTACCAAAACGTTGTCCGTCACATTCCAACAGGTGGATAGCGGGTTTAAGGGCCTGAATTAGTACTTTGCTGTTCTAGCCTTGAGAAAGGGACTTAACTCGAATGGCTCATCAAAGCATTACCAAAGGGTAAATACTTCTTCTATAGCCCTCTTTTGCATACAAGCTAAACCAGTAAATAATTAAAGATGTTCTGCATAGAGAGCTTTCCTGAGGCAGTTATACCTTCCTTCCTCCAGGGCACAAGATCCACTTTTGGCATATAAACCTGCAATCTTCTGATATCACGTCCATTACTGAAGTTGCATCGTAAAAACAGTAGCATGGTTACTCGAGCCTCAAATTATATTTTGATGCAATATTAGGTGTTTATTTTTCCCATCATGCTGTCCAGAAGTGGTACTGGCGTTGGGCAAGGTGCTGTGTACAGAATAATGTCATGCGGAAGGCAGACGGGCATAGCTGAGAAGCGACATAACATTACATGGGTCTTGTTAGACATCACTGTGACACTGGTGAAAATGGGGCGGTATGTAAAAAGATGGCTGTGGTGCACTGACAAGTAGGGCTGCAACAACTAATCGATATAATCGATTATAATCCAACATTAAAATAGTTGCCAACTAATTTACTATTCGATTAGTCACATTGCTTGTCATTACGTACACAAATGTTGTTGGTATTTCATACTACACATTTCTATCATGCATCTTCATCACGATGCAGACACATCAGCACAGTTATGGCAACCTCACGTATCTAAAGTGATATTCATGCTTTCAGACTCACGCTCATGCAAGAAATCTTATGGTAAATCTATATTGCTCCATTATAAACCTAAAATTAGCTACATCAAAAGCATTGGGTAGTTTGCAAACCCTACAGACTATTTACAGGGTAATAAAGCTGTAATATTCATGTAAATACATGTGCATGTGTGTGCAGACTCATCACAAATTGAACATTTCACTGCAGCCAGCTGGCCAGAGTTGGCAGCCCTGACAGTGTGTGAGCATTTCACACTAAAGAGCACAAATAAGGTTATGAGGTGTGGTACACTGGCCTCTCCTGGCATGCCGGAACATCTTTGCATGAGCATTTAAAAAGAAAACATCTTGGCTTGACAGACGAGGAAGATCCAGGATGATAAGTTAACAGTTCAACATTAAGAACAAAATTTAAAGGAGCAGTGTTAAACAGGAGTGATATAATCTTAACATGACTTATGTGAAATGATGGATGATACAACTGATGCGAAAAGTGATTGAAATCAATGACATACATTTATCCTGCAGTGGCTCGCGTAAACTAGATTTGACGGGAAAGCAGTCAGAAATTTCTGCCTTGTCTTGAATCCTCTCTGTACATAAACTCATTATGTTATGTGATTTAACATTACCATAGTGAATCTTGGTCAAACTATGCTTATGTCACTGTTTCCATAGATTTTATTAATTAGTGTCACAAGCAGGAACGGACAGGAGAATGCAGTTCACTTTCCCTTCTTTAAATGCTTTCATGCAGGGGTGTCAAACTGCAGTCCTGGGGGGTCGGGACCCTGCACAGATTTCGGTTTCCCCTCATTTAACGCACCTGATTCCACTCCCTGTGCTAATTACCACACAGCTCTTGAGCTGAATCATTTGTGGTGGAACAGGAAAAGAACTAAGCTACACAGAGCTCCAGCCCCCCAGGACTGGAGTGTGACACCCCTGCTTTAATGCTTTATTCTGAACTGTTAACTGACTGTTCTGGATCTTCCTCACGTTGAGTCAACATTTTCTCTTTTTAAACAGCAAGTCTTAGCTCAGAGAATCTTGACAAGCTGACATTTTTGCATGCAAATGAAGTTTCTCTAAAGTGTGTGTGTCTGTATGCTTTTTATGCATGCTAGTGTTTACAATGTGCTAATGACAGTGAAAATCATGTTCACAAGTGTACAAAACACAATATCAGTTTTGTTTTTTGTATTTTTCATTTATACTTAATAATTATTCTGATATTGTCTTAAAGGACCACAAAGATTTATTAAAGAGTATATTTCTCTGTTCAAGAAAACACAGTGATCCTCTATCAAACTCTTTTTCACGAAAGCCTGAAATGTGGAGCTGTACTTCATGAGTAAATATTTTATGCATTTCTTTTTCTCCGTCTATTTTAAAACAACCAACTAATCGATTAATTGGGGATAAAATGACTGATTAGTCAATCATCAAAATCATTAGTTGCAGCCGAGGTAGGGAGGGGAATGAATAGAAGGCGTGTGAAGGGTGAGGAACAATGCAGCTTTGTGGTGGGGGGAGGGCTGGTTTGTGAAGCTGTGAAGATGCTGGTGACAGTTCTCTTTGCGATGTGATGATGGGTTTGCATGTAGGGAGGAGGGAGTGTGTGTGGGACCGGGGGGGCTTTCCTCTCTGCGAAATCCTCCAGTCATTAAGTGAATTAAACTCTGGAGTACTAAGCAGACGGAAATTAGCTGAGCGAGAATCGGCACGGGATACCTGTGTGCGGTGAGCATGAGAAACCCCTCCCCCTACCCCCCCATGCCATTCCCCCTAAGCACCTGCTACCTCTGTCTTCGTAGTCGACGGTTCCTTCAGAAACTCAATGAGACAATGCCAGCAACTCCCTTGTTAAGATGAAGAATGCGAAGCGGCACTCAAGCTCCGGGAAGAAGAAGCAGGCGTACAGCAAGAACAACGTTTAAGCAGACGCTGATGCTGAACAGTGCTCGCTAACCGGCCCCGGGGGCCTGTCTCTCAAAGGCGAGCTGACAGTGTCACTGTATACGTACAGGGGCGGCAACTGCCTTGGCAGCTTTTGGAAGATGGCCTCGCCCATAGGAGGGCCTGTCCTGTCTCTCTGATGGGGAGAAACCATCACTGTCAGGGATATGCCATTAATTCTCTGTCCGTTTGTCCAGAGACACTGATTTGAGGCTCAGACCCATCACTGTAGGTATCATTGTTAGCTACAGAGTCAGCATCTTTTACAGTTAGGTATTATTGCCTGCCCCCGCATAGCCATGCTGCTATGACCAGAGCATGCTTTCAAGGTCCCAGTGAAGACAGTGCTGCTACCGTGTACCTAATGCAACCCCCCAGCCTGTAGGCTGCTCCTGTGCGTGTGTGTGTGTGTGTGTGAAGTTATCCCCACAAGGATAACCTCAGTTTTATAAATATCTGTGATTATAATAAAAAAACTAAAAATGTGAAAAAGGGCTGGGTAGGGGTTAAGGTTGTCTGTGGGCTCTTGAACGTGGCTCTCTCCCCCCCCCCCCCCCAACCTCAGGGGTGCCGCTCATCAGCTGACCCTGTGCTGTGACCCACAAGCTACGAAGCGCAAGATGTAGTTGGCGATGAGAAGCATTCCAATGTACTTGTGCAAAGTGTGTGTGTTTATAAGAGTGTATCTACGTGTGTGTGTGCTCCCCTGCTCTGTGTCTGCACTGACACCTTGCTGCTCTGTCACCCATGCGACCCCTCCCGCTGGCCTGGGGGGGGTCCAATTTGTGGAGAGCCAAACAAACAGCTCTCCTGCTTCTTGGATTTAATTACACACACAGTCTGCTGTTGGTCAAGGGCGTGCTGGAAAAGGCCAAACAGAGGAGGATTATCATTCTACTCCTTCATCGTGTCTCCTGTGTGTTAGATATAATCGACCACGAGGAGGCAAATTTGATCCGCTTTCTAGATGCTTCAGATCTGCGGGAAAAATCGTTACAGTCTTGCTGAACGGCGGTCTGTCCTAGCCAGGGTGGCTTCACCTTCAATGGACATGACATGGCTGTGATCCCTGAGGACGCACACACATTACGCCCACGTACATACAGACGCACGCACGATACGCCCTCGTGCATACAGACGCACGCACGATACGCCCTCGTGCATGCAGACGCGCGCCCGATGCGCCCACGTGCATGCAGACGCGCGCACGATGCGCCCTCGTGCATGCAGACGCGCACCCGATGCGCCCACGTGCATGCAGACGCGCGCACGATGCGCCCTCGTGCATGCAGACGCACGCACGATACGCCCTCGTGCATACAGACGCGCGCACGATACGCCCTCGTGCATACAGACGCGCGCACGATACGCCCTCGTGCATGCAGACGCGCGCCCGATGCGCCCACGTGCATGCAAACGCGCGCACGATACGCCCTCGTGCATACAGACGCGCGCACGATACGCCCTCGTGCATACAGACGCGCGCACGATACGCCCT
>JAODUD010000002.1:15153504-15169556 GCA_026784285.1 Stomatorhinus walkeri
TCCTGGCGGTGTCCGTCTGCACCCCCAAATCGCCCCCCCCCCCCCCCCCCAAGCTGTAAACCTAAGGGAAACACTGCTTAGGTTTCTTGGTTATCCAAGTATTTTAATAAATGCGGGTATTTTGTAACCTGCCTCTTCCCTCTGACTGCTTTAGGCACATGGCAGGAACCTTCTATCTATTGACTTTGACCGAAACACCCGGACAGAAAAGATATACGATGACCACCGCAAGTTTACATTGCGCATCATGTATGACACCCAAGGACGTCCGGCTATGTGGCTGCCCAGCAGCAGCTTGGCTGTGGTCAATGTGTCTTATTCCAGCACCGGCCAGCTCGTCGGCCTGCAACGGGGCAGCATGAGTGAGAGGACAGAATTGGACCCCTACGGACGCATCCTGTCACGTTCTTTTGTTGACGGCAAGGTTTGGAGCTACAGCTACCTGGACAAGGTGAGTAGCCAGTGAATTGCGTGAATCCCCAAACTATAACCCTGAATATTGTGAATTAGTAGCGTGTTGGTAACGTGGTCAGAAATCAACATGCCATCATTTCTCACATAGTACGGCAATGAAGACAATGACAGTAGTGCTGATGTATCTTTTTCTTTTCACAGTCCATGGTTCTACTGTTGCAGAGTCAGAGACAATACGTCTTTGAGTTTGACAGCTCTGGGCGTGTTACGGCTGTCACCATGCCCAGTGTTGCACGTCACACTATGTCCACCCACGTGTCCATTGGATACATCCGCAATACGTACAGCCCACCTGAGAGCAATGCCTCAGTCATCCACGATTTCAATGAGGATGGCCACCCTCAGGCCACATTCTTCCTGGGGACCGGTAGGCGGGTCCTCTACAAGTATGGCAAGTTAGCTAAACTGTCAGAGGTCCTGTATGATAGCACGGCTGTTACATTTGGCTATGACGAGACCACTGGCGTCCTGAAAATGGTCAACCTACAGAGTGGCAGCTTCTCATGCACCATACGCTACCGCAAGATGGGCCCACTTGTAGACAAGCAGATCTACCGCTTCTCCGAGGAAGGCATGGTCAACGCCCGCTTTGACTACACCTACCATGACAACAGCTTCCGTATTGCCAGCATGAAGCCTGTCATTAGTGAGACACCACTGCCCGTTGATCTCTATCGCTATGATGAGATATCCGGCAAAGTCGAGCACTTTGGAAAGTTTGGTGTCATATACTATGACATCAACCAGATCATCACCACAGCCGTGATGACCCTGAGCAAGCACTTTGACACCCACGGGCGCATCAAGGAGGTGCAGTATGAGATCTTCCGCTCCCTCATGTACTGGATGACAGTGCAGTATGACAGCATGGGACGCGTCATCAAGCGAGAACTGAAAATTGGGCCATACGCCAACACCACACAGTACCGTTACGAGTATGATGGCGATGGACAGCTAAGTGGCGTCAAGGTGAATGACTGGTCCGCCTGGCGCTACAGTTATGACTTGAATGGCAACCTGCACCTGCTGAATCCAGGTAACAGTGCCCGCCTACTGCCATTGCGCTATGACCTCCGCGATCGAATAACCCGGCTGGGCGATGTGCAGTACCGCCTTGACGAGGATGGAATCCTGAGCCAGCGTGGCTCCGATGTCTTTGAGTACAACTCCAAAGGTCTGCTGGTGCGGGCCTACAGTCGGACGCCTGGAGGCTGGAGTGTGCAGTACCATTATGATGGATTGGGCCGACGGGTCTCCAGCAAGACAAGCCTGGGCCAACACTTGCAGTTCTTTTACGCTGACCTGAACAACCCGGCCCGGGTCAGCCATGTGTTCAACCACTCCAGCTCGGAGATCACCTCGCTGTACTACGACCTGCAGGGCCACCTGTTTGCCATGGAGCTGAGCAGCGGGGAGGAGTTCTACATCGCCTCGGACAACATCGGCACACCCCTCGCCGTCTTCAGCAGCAACGGGCAGATGGTCAAGCAAGTGCAGTACACAGCATACGGCGAGATTTACCACGATTCCAACCCCGAGTTTCAGTTGGTGGTTGGCTTTCATGGAGGACTGTATGACCCTCTCACCAAGCTAGTGCACTTCACCCAGCGTGACTATGACGTCCTTGCAGGCAGGTGGACCACCCCAGACTACTCACTTTGGCAGAAGATTGGCAAGGACCCAGCCCCCTTCAACTTGTACATGTTTAAGAACAACAATCCCCTCAGTGATATGCTGGACATCAAAAATTATGTCACAGGTAAGGAGAGCGTTAAAGGGGAGAATTTACTTTATTTAAAAGGATGGTGAGCTTAGTTATATTCTCAAGTAACAGCTGCTCCTAATTTGCTGTACAACAGAGACACACTATTGTTGTCTATTTTGGGAGATTAACAATATTTGCAAGATATTTTACTTCTATGTATAATGGGTCATAAACTCATTAGCCATCTAAAATGTTTTTAATATGTTTTTTATTAATCTAGAAATCCTTTGAAGTCTTTTATAGTCCTAAAAGTTGTGTGAGCTTTTCCATATATATATCACGTGGGCTCTCGGTTATAGACGAGTGGGCAGATAGCAGCTATCTTAACCTTCTATCCTTCTCTGTTCCAGATGTTAAGAGCTGGTTGGTGATGTTTGGCTTCCAGCTCAGCAACATCATCCCAGGCTTCTCCAAACAGACTGTGTATTTTGTGGAGCCACCCTACGAACTGCTTGCCACCCAGGACTGTGAGAATGGGCAGGTGAGTTCCTATCGCAACAAAGAGAATGCTACTGATCCCATGGCAACACTCACCTTGCAGACACACACACTGTCACCAAAATGCAGGGCACATGTACAATAGGCATCTCATCCCTGGTATAAGTCTCCCCATCACTGGCACCCTAATGACCTTCTACCATGTCCATGCAGCTGATTACCGGCGTGCAGCAGGCTGCAGAGCGACACAACCAGGCTTTCATGGCCCTGGAGGGGCGGTTGCTCAACAAAGGCCGTCGGACCAAGCAGGATAAGCCCGGGTATTGGTTTGGAACCAACACCCCCATCATCGGGAGGGGCGTGATGATATCCATGAAGGAGGGCCGCGTGGTGACCGCCGCGTCGGGTATGGCTAGCGAGGACAGCCGCAAGGTGGCCCTGGTGCTGAACAATGCCATGTACCTGGAGGGGACGCATTACACACAGGATGGGCGCGACTGCCACTTCTTCGTCAAGGTGGGCTCTGCAGACGGGGACCTGCAGGCGCTGGGGCTGACTAACGGGCGCAAGATGCTGGAGAGTGGGGTGAACGTGACGGTCAGCGGGCGATCACGACGTGGGGCCACTGTGGAGTTCCGCGCCACCTCACTCTTGCTGAGCGTGCGCTATGCCTTGGGTGCCGACGTGCTGGATGAGGAACGCACACGGCTACTGGAACTCGCTCACCAGAGGGCGCTTTGGGGTGCCTGGGCACGAGAGCAGCAGCGCGTGCGGGATGGCAAAGAGGGCAGCCGGCTGTGGACTGACGGGGAGCGGCAGCAGCTTCTCAGCACGGGGAAGGTGCAGGGCTACGACGGGTACTATGTGCTGGCCGTTGAGCAGTACCCCGAGCTGGCGGACAGCAGCACCAACATCCAATTCCTGAGACAGAATGAAATGGGCAGGAGGTAACAGACCACAGCATCCCAAAGACTCTCCTCTCCCCCTCTCGCTGCCCCTTCTTTCTCCAGCTTTCCTCTCCTACGGAGAATAAAATAACAAATGGGATAACACTCTGAATGCTGCAGGGACATTTCAAATAACAAAAACAATTATATTTAAATGGTAACTGCCACAGGCAAAAAAAATCAGGACCAGGAAATCGAGATAAACAAAGTTGTTCTTGTTTCAAAAAAGCATCCCCTTTTTAAAAAAGAATATTTTCACCCATATTTTTTGGGTTGTGTAGTTAAGAGGACATAAAAGACAGGTGGAGAGACCCAGCACTGATCACAGGACCTACTGGGACAGGGAGCAGGCTGTCATGATCTCGGGGTTAGAACAAACAGACACACTGTCTCAGGCATCATGTCCAACAGAATGGAGCCGTAATTCAGGAGGCTCTGTGAACATTTACCAACCTTGAACTCCTTTAGAAGAAAAAAAAATCACGAAATATGTTTTTAAGAGTAAACAGGAAAAAACCACCATGGCTATATTTGCGGCAAATAACGTCTTACATTGTTTTATTTTAGAATGGAAAAAAGTTCTACATTGTGTCAGCAACACAGATGTTCAGGGTGTAGCTTAGATGCGGTAGTTTTGTAAGTTCCCGTTGCAGTAGAATCGTAAGACTTTCACCAGGGCACTCTGTATAGGATGGTCAGATAAAAAACACTCACAGAATAAAGAAAATTAGTATCCAAGTTATTTTTTATTTTTGTGCTTTTTTAATTTATTCCTTTTTTCTTAGAACTATATGACAATCATGAAAGTGTCACTAGTTTTATTGAAGACAAATGAGCATTGATGAGTTAAGTTATTTTACTTTTGTAAAATATGTAATAATTGTTCATTAAGTTTTTTATATTCATTTTAATTTGCTTCTGAGCAAATTATAGTCACGGACAAAAAATTATGTAAAGTGTTTTAAAATGGTTTATACTTTAAATAAAGTCTTTAAAACTGTGAAAACTGTTTTTCAAAATATATCTGTATGTACAGTGTATAGATCTACCTTTATGCAGCACAGTAGAATATTGTTGAAATATCAAGTTTTATATTTCTAACAGGAAGTGGCTTGTTATGTGCAGACATATAGCTGGCATTATTGCTCTAGAATTTTGTGACACTCAGATATCTCAGTTCTCAACTACCCACACTTCATTGTTTTTTACCGTTTGTTTAACATTTGTCTTGGTTTTAGTTTTACCCAGAATTGCTGTTGTAGGACCCTACTGCACAGAAAGGGGTTCCTGACTTGAAATGAGCCTCTATATGGATGTCATGACCTACCAGATGAGTACTGAGAAGTTGTTCTTACACTTACTTGGTTGGTTCCTCTGAAACCTTATAAATAAACAAAAATTGATAAACGTTTGTTTACTTAATGTGGTGATGTGATTTGGGACAGTGGGGATGCTCTGTGCAGGTTGGTACTCTTCTCGATCAAATACTGTCATCATCTTCATTATTGTTGGTTACTTCTGTCAAGGGATACAGCATGATCCCTGTGTGAATGATCCCTAGTATCGTTTTTCCCTGGCAGCAATTTGGAGTTTTTAAAATGTACTTCCATCATTTAAAAAAAAAATTTTTTAAAGCAGCTTCAAGATTATATCACTCAGGGACGGTACACGCTACATTCTGTGTCCACCGCTCACGGACGGTACACGCCACGTTCTGTGTCCACCGCTCAGGGACGGTACACGCCACGTTCTGTGTCCACCGCTCAGGGACGGTACACGCCACGTTCGTTCTCCGTTAATTTGCCAGCCACTAGAGGAATGAGATTCAGACCCTCAGCCCTGGAGGTGTGAGGCCACTATAGCATTCCATTTACATTCTATGTTCTGAATGAATTGTTATTGCTTGAATACTTGTGAACTGAAAAACAACCCCCATCCCACACCTCAGAATGGAAATGTTAATTAAATATAATATGAGGTCATGGGCTTCCAAAAGGCTGACCAGTCATTTTTCAATATAATTCCACAAAGGTGCATTATCTGCTTTCAAAAGGTGATTTCTCAGTCCTAACCCTAACCCCCATTCAACCCAGAAAATTAGGCTGAATCTGGAGAGCATTTATTAATACAAAATAGTGCAGTTTTTCAATATTCATAAAAACATTTCAAAACCAATTTGTGTAAATTTGTCGTGCTGTAATAAATGAGAAATATATACTTGCTGAATATAAGGTTGCCAGAATTTTATCCCCACCATGACTGCATAACTGAATATCTCAAAGACATCAGGGCGATTAAATGTCATTTCATATGGCAGAGGAAAACAGAATATAGTACTCTCTCTGAACCAATAACATCTCTGCAATGGAAAAAATACTGCTTAGAGTCATGCATACTAAAATAAGGGCTCACAAAAATATATCCCGGTAGATGGAAATAAATACTATAATTCTTAACTGATTGATGCAGTGCAATTTAACATATTTGTAATAAAAGGTTCAGCTGCATTTTACATCACTTTTAGTTCAGTGCTGCAACAAACACAGCTGGACAGCAGATGGCATGGCAGCAAAGGAACTTCCCTCCATAAGTGCAGGAGCTGTAGTAAAGGGTAGACTGTGATACATAAATTAGCATATTGGCTAAGGGTCAAGGCAATGTTTCTCGACCCAGTTGTTGGAGACCCCCAGACAATCCACATTTTTGCTCCCTCCCAGCCAATACACCAGTAGCAGGCTTTTGGCGTTCTTGATTGACTGCTTGTTTGGTTCAGGTGTGAGAGTTGTGCCTAACCCGAAAAATGTTCAATTCAGCCAATACTCAGATTGAGAATACATTTACATGATCTATATCCAATGTTCATCCTGAATGTGGAAATTGATATCAATGTTAACAATTATAGAGTTTTTCAACAATTATGAATTATAAATTATGAATTAATTTTTCAAACTATTCACTATTTAACTCTCTCCCTTTTAAATGCTAATTATATTAAATAAAGGCAGATGTAAAGTAAAATCATTGTAAAAAGCATAGTTTGTAAAACATTAACAAATCGCATTGAAATTGTTTTTGAACCTCATCCAAAAACACACAAACGCCAGACGTAAAACTGCAATGCTTAATTTTAGCCACGAGGGGGAGCCAACACTTCTGCTGTTTGAAGAGAAAAGAGGAAGATGGACTCCATTACTGGAAATCTGCAGCTCCTCAGCACCAGCCATCAACAAGAAGCCGTTATAAGCTAGAAGATTGACACCACAGACCACGCCTGAAGCAAGCTGACTTTCTGCATGAAAGAGCTGCCTGTTAAAGACCCCAGTTCTATATCCAGCCCGGGTAGCTGGTTGTGGGGCACCAGAGGCATTGGGCCTTACACCTGGACTATTAATACTCACTAGAAGTGGAGGGTTAGGTTTCAGTATGCTGAAATCCCAGAATGACCAGTTCAGCTAGACCACCATGTAGGTATGTGTTAGACACACAAAGGAAGCCAAATCCAAACAATTAGTCTTTTGAGAAAGACCAATACAGAAAAACAGAAGTGATAAATATATAAAGTTAAAGCAATTCTGTTGCCACATGGGCTCAAACACACTTTCACATGACTCCAGTCAAAGTATGTTTGGTGGGGACCATGTCACTGTCCCAGCAATCAATATGTGGAGTATGTATGGGCATGAGGCAGCAAAGGTACACTCAAAGCAGATAGATCCATCACTAAGGCAGGAATGAAGATACACAGGTTTAAGAACCACAGACATGAAGTGGTCCTGGCCCTCGGAGTACACGACTTCTGTTCAAGCTTGACTCATGACATCAGGGAACATCAGCCCAGTAATGTAGCACCAAGGTCCCTTTGACAAGTGCAAATAAAAAGATGCTCTGGAAACAGACACATTAAGCACAGAAACTCAAACACACACTCACAGGCACACCAGAGTGGTGATTTCGCAGCAGATCATGAAGGCAACCATCAACACAGATGGACATTAATACAAGTACTCTGAAACAAAAGCAGTTTCTGATGAGGAAGTCCACCATAAACACCAAAATAAATAATTTAAGACTCATTTCTCAGTTTTACAAATAATTTATTCTTTGTGAAACTCTCACATTGAGCACAGGCAAACTATTTCCATTTACAGTTTTAGTTATACAGCATGTAATTTAATAAAGTTGCTCTCTAGGAATGTATTTAAAAGGAGGAGTTCCTGTTTAAAACATTTACTTAACAGAAGAAAAAAATCATTTAGGAAAAGCAATTAATTTAATATATTCTGAGAGGTGTGACTTTAAATCAATGACCAAGCAGATTCCAGCCCCCACTGCCTTCATGCAGAAGAGAGACATTCAGGACCTTTCCGTGAGCTAGCAGTTACAGGGGCTCGGGATCAAGTAGACGGACTGTCATCTGGGTATACAGGTGGCCATGAAAAGGGAGGGGAAAGCCTACCATGGAGTCTTCCTCAGAGCCAGAAGGCTGAGAGTGGCTTGTGGCATTTTTTGGAGTGTGGGGATTAGGTTAGCATGTCCCACAGGCAGCAGCAACAGAGGGCCGTCCAGCAGGCAGTCAGGCAGGTGTCCGCCGTGTCGTCTCGTCTTCGCTCTTCCACCACGTACACTGAGACGGACAGAGACCAAGAGAGGCGTCAGTGCTGATTGTACACCTGCCCCCAGTGCACTTTGACGGGTCACCAATGGCTCACTTCCCAGAAAAAAGCCACTAAGTCAGCTCCACAGAAAGGCAGAGTTACAGGCCTGGGGGCGGGGAGGGAGGTGCCATGTTCTCTCATTACATTAAGTCACAGACATTTTTGTTCGTTATCAAAAGGTACACATGAACATGGAAAATAAACCCACTTCAGACAATGCTTTCCTCACAACAAGTCACTGTAAATACCTGGTCACGTGGCTCTGTTGCCTGGAAACCACAAAACCTCACCCCAAATCTGGGATGAGGGGGGCTGGGTGTTGTTATGGCTGACAGAAAGGCTAGCCTTGTCACACAGCATGAGCTAGGCTTGGTGAATGTTCAAACACAAACTTAAGAGCAGAAGGGCAGGTGGTGCACTGTGACTGTCAACATTACCTTTAGAAACACTGGCCAAGCAGGTAGCGTCGCTAGCTTCATTATAATAAATCCCCAGGGTTGGGGAAGCACGATTTAAGTTTTATTTGAAATTCTGTTTAGTTTTAGTCTTCAAGATGTTGTTTAAAGGTAATATAAAACCAACATTTATAATGAGTTTTAGTAATTTTATTACTAGGAATCCTGTGTCTGGGTTTTAGAGAAACTAATTACTTTACCTAAATAGTATTAAAGACTAACGGGAAGTATTTGACATGCTTTATTTCCACATGTTTTGTATGCAGTATTTATAGTTTGTTTAGATATAGCTTGTAATTTTTTGTACCTTATTTTATTTCAGTCTTGGGAAAATGTTTTCTTGTACTTCTAGTTAGTTGAGGAGAATAAGCCTGTCATGCTAAAAGTCAATAGCTGCCAGCGAGTCCCAAGCAAAGACTCTTTCCTAGAAGTGCCGCTCCCTAAATAGAGGACACAGTTTCTACAGAGAACGGCCTGTATCGCATTACAAAGTCATAGTGCATAAGGGATACAGCGCGAAACGTGTGGGAAGCATAACAGCAAGTCAGGTGAAACGCAAAGGGAAGATGGGCACACTGCGGGGAGAGGGATCCAAAACAAATCACTGTAGCAGTTTACCTCTTAGTAATGGTGAAATGGCTGAATTCAAACTACCCAGCATCTGGCATTTCACTGATTTAAGGGTGATGTGCATCATACATTTACATATGCAGTTTGAACATTTGATAACAGCCTAGCCCATCAGAAACTCTGATGATGACCGATTGCGGGACTAAAGTTCAAAGCCCATCAGACTTCAAACACAGCTTAGGATCAGTTTCATAGTTGAATATTCCTTTCTCTACACGAAAGCAGAGAGAGTGAGTGAGTATCTAAAACCTGAACTTCCCACATTCACAGGCTGTCACTGCACAATTTAAAAAGGTTTAAAATTTAAGAAACTTCTAAACTGTGAATATAACTGGATGATCTAATTCTGAGAACCTGTTTCATTTTATTACATAACCATGACCGTATCTAAATCCATTCTGGGTAGTAAACGTTGGCACATTGCACGGGGGGGGGGACAAACTAGATGCCAATTACAGGCAGACAAGTTTTTCAAGCACCAAAACTATTCAGTTACCCCTTTACCATAAGGCTGATACAAAAATACCTCAAGAGCTCTAGATAAATGGCATGAGCCTGTGCTTGAACCACAAGCTTCACTCTCAGCTGAATAACATAGCATGGTTTGGGGTCCAAGCATTCCATTGTACTTGCTGCTTAATTTGCCTTTTTCACATTTCGTAAACTGAACTAACACAAAAATACACATTAAGAAACAGCTTGCTTCTGGTTCTCATGGGATGTTTAGATCTTATAGGGTTCTTATCACATGATCAATAATTAATGCGTCAGTTGATGGGATACTCAGTATATACCAGAGCTCTCTGGGAAATGCAGTATTAGACAGGCTCACAAAAACAGTGATGGCAAAATGCAAACCAGGGCTGCACAATATTGAAAAAATGTCAAGAAACAATATGATTTTTTGCAAAAGAAATTGTGATGTATAAAGCAAAAGAGCAGTTAAAAAATTTACCCAAAATAAACTATAGCCAAATAGAACTTATCTACCAACAGAGTCCATAAATATTTCTATACCACAAAAGGTGAATTTTTTTTGTTAAAGTTTCTCTCAAATGCTAGGAGTGATTTAAACAGCAAAAGATGAAAATTAATAATTATGGTTCAGAGTGTATGCAGAGCTCAGGCAAAAACCATTGGTGGCAGGGAAGTTGCTAGAAATTCTGGACCCATCCTGCCCATATTTTACATATAATTTTATGTATTCAAGGGCCCCTGACAAATGCTGGCCCCCTTGAATCTGTTAGGGTATCCACACCCCTCCAACCCCTCTCATTGGTGGTAAGCCCTGTTGTTTTAACATACACTAGATTGTTCCTTTTCAAGACTACCATTAAAACTGGATAGCCTGCTAAGTGTTTCCTTTAATGTCTGTAATTCCTGTAATCATGGGAGTAGTTCAAATCATCCCAAAACAAAAAGGTGGCTTTACATCGTTCAATGGCATAGTACAGTGGCACTAGTGCTATGCACCAGTGCCTGAAAAGAAACTTTAATCAGTAAAAAGTAGAGCCCCATCACGACGTCTTTTTACCTAGTTTAACCACAATAACTTTAAAGACTGTGGTTGCTAAGCGGTCCCTGTCTTCACCGCCGCTGAATTATAAAATCAGTAGCATGGGGCGCTCTGCTAAACGAATTTATTAGCATAAGGATACACAGACTTTATACAGGTTACTAACTTTTGGGCATCACAATACGCATCTCATTAATATTTTTAGGTGTACTGTTAATCGAACTGTGGGCGAAAATAAAGTCTGCATAATGCCAATTATCTAAAGTCCTTCGATAAGTTTTTTTATATTATTTTGAGAACAACAAACTGAATAGTCTAGTTTTATGGAGGAAGATCGTTTAGATCTTAAAATCGACCAATTTGGTAAAATAGTTGAGAGATAAACCCACAGAATAATTGTTGTTAATGGCAGCCCTAAATATTTTACCAAAACAATCAACCCGAAAAAGGCACGTGGGTGCCCCCTCCAATGGGCTCACCACCTGTAGGAGGGGCCAAAGGGGTCGGGTGCGTTGTAAGTTGGGCGGAAGCCGAAGGCGGGCACCTTGGCGGTCCGATCCCCGGCTACAGAAACTAAACTAGCTCTAGCTCACTACACCCCATGTGCCCGTGGACAGTATGAAACAAAGTATTATTGAAACCCAGCTATTGCAAGGTGAGAATTGCACGTGCAGTGCTTCCGCTGGTAACATTTTTCCTTGGCAACATGCCACGCCAAGATCTTTACCACCACAAGAAAAATACATCAATCAATAATCTGATCAACACCTTGGTGACTCACTCAGGAAGTCCAGTTCACACCCGCAACACCTGTGCACACATTACGGAATACAACTGGTTAGCAGTACTAACTAACTTACTGACATGGCTCCAGCGTCAATGCAAAAACAGCTGGGACTACAAGACACCCGTCCCACAACAAACACGCTAAGTTCGACAGAGTCACATACACGGATAAGCCGTGTGCAGTTATCTGTGTGTGACACTAACTGCACTGTACATGGCTTATCTGTGTATGTGACTCAGCCTAAGCCGTGTGCAGTGCAGTTAGGCTTTATCACTTTATCGAGGGAAGCACTGGAGATGGGCAAACTGTTGAAGACAACTTAGCAATCACAAAAAATGCCTGCCTATATTAAATTCATATGATGTTTGTTTACTTCCACAGAGAGGGGGGACATTTAAAAAACCATCTGGGCGGCATTTTTTTCCAGGAGCATCCCCATCAGTCACACTGCCACCATGCCAAACCTCTTATCCAGAGGAAAGACTGATGTGCGTAACACATGATGTCGATATTAATATTACACATCACCCAGTCCTACACCATCCACCTAAAACCCTTAAATCAGAAAATATTAACTTGGAGATTAGTCATGGAAAACGTGAGTTTTGTATCAATCAAAACCACAAGTTTGATTTGCCTTACTTGCATATCTTGTGATGTAATTACTATGCATGCACACAACACGATGATGATGCTGAAGCGATACATTGTTCAGACCTAATGTAAACGGCAAATACCTTCCCCAGATATCTTGCACAAAATTACCTGTCACATAATCAATGGTGAATTAATAGGCATTTCCCCCAGACAGACCTTAGCAAAGAGGACCTCTGGCTTCTGACCAAAGAAATGAGTATCAGACTTGTCCAATAAATCAGCTTGTATTGCTGTTCCAATCAATCAATTCAGCATATTGTGAAAATGCACTCATTAAAAGTCTAAATGAAAAAGCATCAGTTATTTTAGTGAACAGATTCTGTCGGAATCCAACTGAAAGGCTTCAATTGTGGCTTTAACCATGTATTTAACACAAAAAGCTGAATTTTAAACAGCTGTGCCCATAAAAAGATTATTACCCAGTAAAAACTACTGAAATACAGGCACAGAACAACAAGCCTTAAGAACAACACTAGACCGTGGGGAAATTCAGATGGTATCTGTAAATTTGTTGATGCACATAGTCCTGTCTATGAGAACAAAGCAGGTCCTTTTCCATATTTCAAAGCAACTAAATTGTGCTGTCATTGGAAATCATGTGCTCTCGTACGACAAATCAGGCACCACTTTGGGGCACAGCCAGCCAGATGGGTCACCGTAGATATCAGGCCAGCTGTAAAAGCAAAAGCAGCCCCAAACTGCAGTGACAGCTTATGTTAGGCATGAAACGGAGAGAATCCCACAGCCCAAATTCTTTAAGAAGATGCGCAGCCATGTGAGAGAGCCATCCCTTACGAGCATTTTTTTAGTTTATCATCATCTTATAGACAGATGGCTACAGTACAAGTGGACTTTGAAGAGTGGTTTTAATTAATTGATAACAGTTTCAGAATAACACAATTGAAATGAGTAGCAAACAAAGTTACTCACGAGATTTTGAAAAGATACAGATTTTATTACTGCCTTCTCCATCCACCTCAGTACATCTGTGATCTCCCATGAAAAAGGCTTAATAGGAAATGGGTCCTTGTTTCTATTGATCACATGACAGAAAGCCTTTAAGATAGATTTATCAAAACAATATTGAAGGCTATCAATTATTTTACCGATTGGTCGATTCATCTAAATGATTAGTTTTCCTCCAGAAAATCAAATTGACCATTTAATTTATGTTATTTTGACAGCAACCATCTGTATGTTACTGCAGGACTTAATGGACGCTGGCTTTTTGGCACTATACGGACATTACTTTGGCCCACAATCCGATAAGCAGGTTAGTAGTATGTCTAAAATATGAGGTGTACAGTGATACCCAATTCTTTATGAATTCAGCATATCCTTATGCTTTTTTAATTCATTCAGCAAAGCCCCACATGCAACTGTTTTGTTATATCATGAAACCAACAAGTACTGAAGTCACGTGAAGAAAGGAACAGCTCAGCATCTTTTAAAAAAGGAAATATTGTGGTGGTTAAACAAGGTAAAAATATGATAGTAGTGTGGTGGTACTTATTCAATGGGAATTCTAAGGTAGCAGGCAGACAACTTCATGGATTTAACAATGAGTGTATTTAGCTGGTACATGGACAATATATTAAAAAGCTCTCTATATTTCTCCATGTATTTTGGCAGTGTGTTAAAATACAAAAATACTGGAAAGATTTGCACCTTGTTATTCAATCTATGACTGGCAAACAATTTCTCTTGTCGCCAAGGTTTAATATACCGAATGGTCTTGCTGAGACTATTTTTGATGCCGACACAAACTCCCTGCTTTATATTTTACTATTAGGGTCTCCCCCAAATATGCCAACCAAGGATATGTGGTTGAGTCAGTTCTCTTGTCCTTTCCTTGGAGAAGCTGTCTTATTATCTTAATCATGGTTCAGCTAAATTCTCTAGAGTTTGATCCCCCGTTTGTGTATACTTGCAAAGACCAATAGATTTTTTTTTTGAGGCAACACCCAGGATGGGGGTTTCTTTGTGTACGTAATGGTGCTTTCGAAAAAACAAAACATAAAATCTCTATACTAATAGTAATTTAATAAACATGAATATCCAACACAGTGGTTTTGCCTATTTTGGTGTCCCATCATTCAGAAGAGCACCCGTGCATTTTCTCTTCAGGTGCTCATGCATAACACTGAGGCCGCTGTGTCATCCAGACTTTACACAGCGTACACACCACCTTTTTGTTTTGTGATAACTATGTGAGTAGCACAAATTATGTAGTGATATTGAAAACGATTTAAAGCGTCTTTGAAAACATTACGGTGCAATGATTTAAAGCGTCAATGTCATCAACTACATCGAGTATCACAACATTGATTGCCCTAATACAGCTACAATTATCAACACTCCCTGGTGATAAAGCAGGTAAAAATTCCCCCTCCCTACTCACCTGTGTTTTTTGGGGGCTCGCCACAAACAGGTGGGGGAACATTCTGCCAGCCATATGGGCCCTGGGGGGGAACAGGGTATCCCTGGTATCCTGGCTGCCCGGGTTCAGGGTAGGGCCCTCCTGGTCCAGGTGGATAGTTGGGGTAGCCGGGGTTCTGCATAGGATAGCCGGGGTTCTGCATAGGATAGCCGGGATTGGGTGGCCCCATGTTGACAGGGTACCCTGGAGCAGTTGGACCCGGGTACGGGGGGGGCTGTTCAAAATTCATTTAGACACAGCAGTGGCACCTGTCACAAGAAAAAGGAGAGACTGAGCACCACAGCTCAGACACAGCACACTCTCAGACACTGTCATCTCACATTTGCATCTGTAATAGGAGCAACTTTCAGCAACAGGAAATTGGCCAGTCAAAGTAAATATGGGCTGAAAGCTTCTCTTCTCTCATATAATACATACACCAGATACACACTTCAACCAAAGCCCGCAAACCTCACACTGTCCATCACTCGGGTCCCTATAAGCCAGTAACACAGTAGACCATTTGAGGAAACAGATGAGGTGGGGCTCCAGCAGCGTCCTTACCAAACATGCAGGTAAAAGGGCAAGACAGCATTTCAGGCACATTTCATTTCAAGTGTTCGATAAGATAAGCACATATTCTGCACAAAGAACACGACAGATCATAATAAGAGTTGCCTGGCAGTGAATAAGTAAACATACCTTTAAACCTTTAAAAAACAGGCAATGCCTCGGCTACCCTTTCATGATAAAACCAGAGAACTAGAGGACTCATACTCTCGTTAAGAGATAATCCTGTTTGATCTGTCATGGTTATCAAACATCAGACAGCTAAGTATAAAAGACTAGGGAGAGAGGGTCCCTCCTTTTTTCAACTAGCTAGCTGACAATCAACAGAAAGCCCAACTTTGTCCCTCATCATACTTCAACATGAATGCAACTTTAATCTCCCCAAGTGTAGATACAAAAACACATTTTAAGTTATGATGTTAATGATTTTTTTTAATCCTTCCTGAAATTTTCATTATACCGGTTGTGGGTAGAGGAGCAACCATATAGAACAGAAAACCACGTGTGTGGGCACTTTTAAACATGTTTTGCTTGTCATCTAAGGCCCATTAATTATTATTATTATTATTATTATTATTATTATTGCCCACCACCCCCCCACCCCCTTCGGAGGACAACTTTATTTTACATTAAATTCAAGAGTAAAGAGTGTGGCCGCTCCAAACTCACCCCTCCTAGTACCGTGATTAAAAAACAAAAAAAAGAGAAGGGAGGGGGGGGGACACAGAAACATCAACCG
>JAODUD010000002.1:15208594-15220122 GCA_026784285.1 Stomatorhinus walkeri
CCCCCCCCCCCCCCCCCCCCCCCCCCCCCCCCCCCCCCCCCCCCCCCCCCCCCCAAAGGTGCTCGGGCATGGTATGGATCCCCTAATGTGAGTTAATTGGGGAACACCCTAAGAGTGCAGATTAGAGACAAAGCAGATGCTATTTGAGCCTCCTACCTTGTCAACAATTGTGGCAATGTATCTCATGCATTCAATGTCAGAGGGAAACTGACTGACTTCCTTCACCAGGTACTGTGCAACCTTCACATGACCCTGTGGACAGAGGGAAGGAGGAACTAGAGATGTTCATAAGTCACAAAATTAGAGTCCAAGTAAAGTCTCAAGTATCCACCGTGGTTCCAATATGACATTACTATTTATAAAAAATGCCTAAGTGTTTTTTTCCTATTAGTAACAGAAAATGGGAATCATCATTTGAACAGTTCAAAAACTGCATGCCTCAGTTTCTTAGGCTTATACTGTATACAATTTTAAAGTACTATTTCAAATGTCTTTGAAGCAATAAAATTTTTGTATGAACTGAAGCACTTGCGTAACTTTCTCAAAAATAACATTATGATAAAGACATCCCTTGCAAAAAATTTTGGCATAAATTGCACGTGTACACACAAACTGCTGTGCTGAAATCATGTCAGACCTGCTCTGCTCAGGAGCCAGACCAAACCATGCCAGACTCCGTCCACAACTAGGTTAGAATGATGTGATTGGCTACTGAATGAGTATAACCCAAACCCCATTTGTCGTGCTGCTATAGTAAATGCATGTTAAAGTAAATCACGATTTTCATTGTTACACATCATTCTAAAGCAAAAACTCCAATTAATGGATAAAATAGACTCGTCTCAGTGCATGTGTGGGTACAAGTAAAAGGATTATGCAAGTAACAGGCAAGCTGCATGTTAAAAAGTAAAAATGTGAGCAGTCATGCTGCTGTTTTAGTTATGGGAGAGTGATATTACTGTTCAATTGAATTATTAGCTGGCGTTTTTATCGTTTTAAAAATCGTTCAGTTTGAATGTGTGACAGAAATCCAAATTAAGTCATAATTCGAGTGGGGCACAATTATACGGTGCAGGTAGTTTTTAAGTTGTAAGAAAATACAGCTTGATTTGGTAGGCTGTGTCAGAAATGAAAAGGTGTTTGAGTCATATCTATTAAATTATCAGATTTATGGCAATCTATGCCGGTCTGTGTCACTGTATTACACAATCTATATACAATTTTAAACACTGGTTGAGCAATGCCCATTTCTAAGTGGTGCAATCTAATGTAAAATAAAACATTCAGAAAATCCTGCACTTTGTCAGATCGGGTCCACAGTTTGTACTAGTGGCAAAACAGGTGTTTTTTCTTTATATCGCCTGGCGTCTCACGTCTCCGGCTCCAGTTCCTATGCTCTGTGCACAGCCGCACATCCTGATGTGTTTAAAGCCTTTAGCATTGGGGGAGAGTTGGGCACTCAATGCCTCACATGTGTAGAAATTTCAGCAGAGCCTTAAAGACTCATTGTTTATGAGTCTTTCAATACTAAGTTGCAAGTTGAGTTAGAAGTCAATTTAAAAGCGACTCGGGTGCAACTGGAGTCCAATTCGCAAACTCGAGTCCCCATCTCTGGGAGGAACATGCAGGCCAAGGACTTAACACAAGCCTGTTGATTACATCCGGTGAGATCCATACAAACCCCAAGCCAAGCCTGTCTGGGTGCCTCTCAGCCAAAGCAGCAAGGGTAGGACAGCTTCAGGGGATTGCAGCCTACCTTGCGGAATGCAGCCATCAGTGGCGTGATCTTGCGGTTGTCAACAGCGTCCACATCAGCACCCGCCTGCACCAGGAGCTGGACCACGTCAAAATGGCCGCCGTTCGCTGCCAGCCACAGAGGTGTGTTCCCCTTCTTGTTGCGCACATCAATGTGGGCCCCTCTGTGGAGAAAGGTGACGTGCTTTCAAGCCACATGGAGGAGTAGCTGATGGCTGATTAAGAAGTATATGGGATTTTCACTGGCATCAGTAAACAACACCATTACGGGCAGACAACTGACCTGCAGCATTTACCTGTTAATGAGGAGCTCACAAAATTTGTAGTGGCCCTTGTCAGCCGCGATGGTGAGGGCGGTGTCCCGAGAAGAGGGGACAGGGGGCGCGTTGACATCGGCCCCTTTATCGAGCAGCACGCGGCCCACTTCGGCGTAGCCTCCAGAAGCAGCCTCCATGAGTGGCGTCAGCCCAGTCTGAGGGGAGAGGGACAGACCAGCTCAGGTCACAAGCCAATAACGGCGGAATAATTCTTGCGTCTTTGGGTAAGGCTGGCAGGCAAACGGATGAGAACATAAAACCTTAATTCCTCTAATTGCCAAGTCTGGAGCCGGCCATGCCAGGCCCTGCCACCGACCTTGGCACGGTGCTCCACGTTGGCCTTGCGATCCAGCAGCAGGCTGACCACCTCGGCTCGGCCCTGGAAGCAGGCCAGCGTCAATGCCGTGTTGCGGTTGGTCTCGATCTGCGCGTTGATGTCTGACCCCATGTCCAGCAGCAGCTTGACTGCAGGAACATGGCCATTCATGGCTGCCAGCATCAGCGGGGAGATCCCCAGCTTGCTGCCAGTCCTGCAGAGATCAAAATGGACATCAGAGGTGAGATGGAAGTAGCAGCGGTGCTGAAGACCAAGAAATGCAGACGAGGTGGGACAAAACCAGACAAGCACATGATCAAATTTTTATGGGCAGAAAACCCAGGTCTATAAGATCCTAACGGGTCTGGATGCTATTCAGCCAAATGGCTATTTCAATATTAGTTTAAATACTAGAACTCGTGGCCATAAGTAGAAATTAGCGGGAGAACATTTTAAACTGAATTTGAGAAAACACTTCTTTACACAGCGTGTAGTTAGAGTATGGAATAGTCTTCCTGCTAGTGTTGCGGAAGCTAAAACCCTGAGTTCCTTTAAATCAGAGCTAGATCAGATTTTAACTGCTCTGAGCTATTAGTTAAGTTCTCCCCAAACAAGCTTGATGGGCCAAATGGCCCCTTCTCGTTTGTAAAGTTCTTATGTTCTCATGATCTAAACAGGCCTTCACTTTGCCACCTGCACCTCGCCCTCAATTCACCTGGAATTCTGTAACTAAAACAGCAAAATTCTTTGAATATTCTGTGAACTGAAATTTAGACCCATTATTTAAAAACTAAAATAAATATTTGTAATTCAGTAATTCAGGGCTCTCGATTTTCTCAAAACCCAGAGCTACACATAAGCACAGAGCCTTCCCCACATGGGGGGGGGGACAGACGGGAATGCAGTAAGAAGCAGAGGGGAGGGGGCCACCTGGAGTTGATCTCGGCACCAGCGTTGAGAAGGATCTTGATGATGTTGACGTAGCCCCCAGAGGCAGCCAGGCTCAGAGGGGTGTAGTCCGAAACGTTGCGGTGCTCCTTATTGGCCCCACGCAGCAGCAGCAGTTCCACCACCTGGGACACAAGCATAGCAAGCTTACAAAGGCCTTCTGGGGTCCCCACTGGACACATGCACCCCACCAGCACTACAGCATGCTGCGCTTGCAGGCGAGAGACACCCACCTCCTGCCGGCCCCCGGAGCAAGCCAGGGAAAGCGGAGTGTCTTTGGTTCTTTCCGACTGGGCCTCAATGTCGCCCCCTTTATCGAGGAGGACTTCCACGACACCCACGTGCCCAGCTGTGGCAGCCAGGATCAAGGGGGTGAAGCCTGTGGGTAAGAAAGGCAGTCAAACTGACATGCGCTCCCCCTGATCGCGAATGACTACCCTGTACCCTGATCTGGCCTCTAGTAGCAGACCCTACCCTTCTTGTCCCGATGCTCGATGTTGGCCCCACGTGCAATCAGCACTGACACCAGCTCTTCGTGGCCCCCAGCACATGCCAGGGTCAGCGCCGTGTCGTGATTGCTGTCCGTCTGCGGATAGAGGCGCAGTCACAGATCTCAGTACCAGCACACAGCTGCAGGAAGACTGACAGGGGCACACAAACGAGGGCTTACGTGTGCGTCAATGTCCACGGACGGGTAGATGGGCAGCATAGAGGGTGGAGACACGGAGCCACTGGGTGCCTGCGTGGGGGGCGGGTGCTGGGGCGTAGGCGAGGTGGCAGTGCTCAGCATAGGCACCCTGCTGCTTACAGCTATCACAGTAAAACAGAAAAGGGGGGGTTAAAGGACCTGACCAGTGGATACAGTGAACCAAATCAACTAACAACGGGGGGAGGTTCTCTGTCCCAGAGCCCCATTACAAGTGATACACGGACACTGCCCCCACAGCCCTAAAGGGTGGTACCCCAAAAAATAATGGCAGTCCAGCAAACAGACACACAAACCCAGCATTTACAGAAGTGACAAGGTTTCTCCGACAGCAGTGTACCAACTGGTGCCCAGATAGGACCTTAGGGCTGACAGGACTCTACCGTCAGCCAGGCCTTAAATGTCTCCCTCAGCACGACAAGAGGAGAAGTATCTGCGGCATTGAGACAGACGGTCCATATATCAGAGGACAAAGCACCACCCAGGGCCCCGTATGGGGTTTGGAAACATAACGGACTGTGATGTGCGACTTTTACAGATACGACACGCAGAGCAGTACAAGTGCACGTGTCTCTCTTACCATCCCATACAGGGACTCCGTATCAAACACCATTAAAACTGAGCCAGACTCTTATGGCCTGGGGGGAGCATATACAGGCCTGAGCTGGTACCCAAGGAGGGAAAGGGCTGGGGCGGTGTGAGCCTCCCACTCAACCCCACAAAAAACAGCCAGAAAATCAGGCATGTCAAGGGACACCAACACTGCTCGATTATGGAAAAAGGGGGTGGGGGGCGTGACTGCCAGCAAGAAGCAGAAAGACTTAAAAGTAGGAAGAGAAAAAACAAAGAAAAAAAGCTGTTTGGTTAACGCACCTGCCATTATGCCATCCAGTGTGTCAGTAAGCGTCTGTGCGGGCGCGGCCACCATGAGGCCGTCGGGCACCTGGGCGAGGAGGCCGTGACCCAAGCCAGACAGCGGCTGGCCTGGCGCCTGCTGACTGAACAGCACCCTTTGCAGGTCGGGGCTGGCGCTGCTGTGGTAGTCGTTGGCGTTGAAGTCAGTGGACTGCTGAGCGGGCAGCGGCTGGATGGGCATGAAAGCAGCCTGAAGTGGGGGAAGGTGGGGGGCATGTGCCTGCTGCACCTGCGACAGGGCCTGCGCATCCCTGCACAGTATGGTGTCCACCTGCGGCAGCTTTGCGTAGCCGTCCTCATCTTCCTCGTCCTCCTCGTCCTCCTCCGTGGGTGACTGCTGGCCGGCTTGCGGCTCGCGAGCACCATCTTCGTCCGTGTCGGAGTCCGGTGCCGCAGGCTGCAGGAGGATGCTGCCACAGGGGGGGGGCAGCGCCTGGCCTGGCTCCTCCGGGCCTGGCTCCTTCAGGCCCTTGGCCTCCATGTACTCTTTGGTGAGTTGCTGCTGCGTCTTGAGCTGCAGCTGACGCTCCACCTTCTGCAGCTCCTTGAGAATTTTCTTCTTCTTCTGCACCTGCTCTTCACGGCTCTTCTTCAGCTCCTCGATCTTGTCTTTGGTGAGCTGCTCGCCTTGGATGAGCTCCAGCGACTGCATCTGGGCCTTTTCAATGGCACTGATGCGCTGGCCCAGCTCATTCAGCTTGCCCTCCGTCTCCTCCACGATGCACTCCAGCGGCTGGTACGGGTGAAAGGGGAGCAGTGCATCCGCATCCGGCCGCCCCCCGCTACCGGGGCTCACCTGCAGGGGGCTCTGCCTTTGTTTAGACACACCTAAGCACACGAAACACAACAAAAACGAAACCAAAAAAAGTTGTGGAAAAAAAATTAAAATGAAAGAAATGGAAGAAAGAAATGGGGTGGGCTGGGATGGTATGGAAATACTGCCAGTGGGAGTGGGGAGGGTGAACGGTAAGAATAAACGCGAGTTTCAGATATGGGCGAAGTTGAGGGTGGTGACAGGGCAGACAATGATGAACCAGGCAACAGCATCACAAGAGAACCGGGGATCCGGGTACAAGAGTCCAAAGCAGCCCTGAATCTGAACTGGCAGGAGGCACCGCTGAGGGACGACAGGAAGGCCGAGGGCAAGGCTGCGACAGGTTCAGCCTGAGCCGGAAGCTCAGGGAGCACTGGGCAGTCCCCCACAGTCTGATGCTGCCAAACAATGATGCACATTTCTCATCCTTACGCTCAACATCTGGAACTTCCTTGCACAAGAGGGGTCAGAGACCCTACCAGCAGACAGAGTCTGAGTGCACACTTTCCCCCTGGGCGGAGTGCCTCAGAGTGGAACACCTGGAGGGGGGAGCCTGACCTAACTAGTCCCACTCAGCCCCTGAAGTAATGCTCATCTGCCCAGCGATGGCAGGAGCCAAAGTGGACATACCCTCACAGAACACACACTGTGGGAGAAGCAAACAAACAAAGCAGCTTGAAATATAGGATTAAGGGCTGCGCAATGATCTCACTCCTCTGGGACAAGGGCTTACCGAGAGTTATAGGCTAGCAGGTCCCGTAAGTGGAGAACAGCCAAAATTAACCTTCTGAGCTTTATCACTCACGGTCCCCAGAAGGCAACTTAAAAATATCACAGCTTGATGTTCTTTATATTCACGCTAAAGGATGCTCTGAAGTCACCCTGAGGCTGGCAACCACAAAGGGTGAGGCCCACGGAGAGCATCACCACTCTGCCAGAGTGCAATGGTGAAGTTAGCGACTATACTGAGGGGTGGGCGAAACGAAAACCGACCACATACCGCCAGAACTCTCAAACATGAAGCAGCACAGTGACACCAAATCAGCAACCCAGTCTCCTACAAAAACCCTCCAAATCTAAATAAAATTCACGTATACACCCGTAACACTACACCAGATACCACAATTTTTAAAACTCTCACATTGTAAAACTGCAACCTGTTCCTGCATTTTAAAAAGCGAGGAAATATCACTGCTCATTTTCTAGTTTAAGTTTGTGAACCTCTTGTCATCGTCTGGCTTTCTGTGTGAACGCAGGTGTGTGGACCTGTATGGCATCAAATCAGACCCACCACAACATGAATTTGAATGTATTTACCCAAATTTGAATGCTAACCTGAACTTGAATTAAAGAACCCCAACTTGAATACATTTAAATTCAAATTTATTTCCCAAAATTGAATTAATGTTGCTTTTGTGGTAATAAAAATTTCAAGAATAATCCTGACCAATAATAAGACGGGTCATTTGGGATGGGTTTGTACATCCGCTATCTTAATACGATGCCTCATAACATGCTGCACATTCAGAAAGCACTTACAAAATCTAATAGACACATGCAAAACAAAAAAAAAAACCTGCAAATCCCCAAATGGAAGTTTCCAGGGGACAATTAAACTAGACAAACCATTTGGGCTGGGTGGCATATTAAATGTTTAAAATATCAATATATTTTCCAAATGGATGACACAATATATGTTTATATGCTTTTATTGTGCACTAAAACTGGGACTCTTAAATATATTAAATAGCGACCAATGACAATCCTTCCAGGTTGTATGCAAATGCGAGAGTTCCAAGGTTCTGCTGTAGCTATACTGAATAGTTGTATACAGTGGTACCTCAGAACTCAAACTTATTCCCTTCAGAACTGATTTCTAAAAAGTTTGAGTTATGATCAAATTTTCCCCATAAGAGAAAGAGCATATACTGTACTAAACACATCTAAGTACATTTATCAAAACGCTAATTTGCAAAGTAAGAAAATAAATGCCAAACAATGTATAAAGTTAAAAAATAAAAATAAAAATTTAAAAAATAAAAATGCCCCGATCTTCCGCTCCTTCCGTGTGCCACACCCTCATTAACCTCATGTGGAATCCCCATGTGATCAGCTGTTTCTGGTTGTTGTCATTAGTCCTGTGTATTTAGTCTGTTTCCCCAGTCTGGTCATTGTACTGTCCATCTGCTTTTTGGCTGCCTTACCTGTAATTAAACCCCGTATTCCCCGATACCCTGACATCTACGCCTTTGTCTCTGTTCCATCCCTGCTCTGCACAACAATATTATTTTATTTAAATGTATTGATGGTTATTTAAGATATCAAAATAATTAATAAGAAATCTTGTTTATTATATCTGTCTATCATTGTCTAAATGTATTTTTACTGTCTAAATATATATATATATATATTCATTCAACTGGTGTAAACACAGCGAATGCAAGGCTGAGATTGAAGTGTTACCCTTTGTTTCTGCTGAGAGACATGCAGTGTCACATTTCCCCACGTGTACAAGTTATCTTAGGTTGGCATTCACGGTTCGCCTTCTGAGATTCAGATCGAGTTGTAGGTCTTTTTTTCCAACTGGTTGGTTTGGCTTTTAAGAAATTCGAGTTCTAATGAGTTTGAGTAGTGAGGTACCACTGTATTTGCAAACAGGGAAAGACGCTTTGTATTTGCATTTTGTTTTGGCTACATATTGTTTTAATAAAACTGGGTTAGGGTTAGTCACATGACATTGTGTATCACTAATCTGCCAAAAAATAACTAATGTTTTGGTCCATATCACCCAGCTCTATGGGCCATACAACAGATGAGGGATATGCAGTTTCCCAGTTCACCAATTGACTATGACTGCGTTTAGATGCGATGGCAATTAAGGTGTGTACATGTGTTAATAACCTGATTATGGCGTTTACATGATTTGCTTGTTAAAAACGCACAAGAACATCTCAAAAAGCAACATACCTTCAAGTTCAGAAATAAATTAAAATTCAATTTTTAAAATTCAGGTAAACGTATTCAAGTTCAAGTTTTTAAATTCAATTTCAGGTGTAAACATTAGGAGTGCAAATCACAGCTTTCCTCATGACACGAGAATATTAATTCCTTAAGCCAACAGTTCGCTTTTTGATACCTTAGAAATTCCCACGATACGATTCAGTTCAATACTGGGGATAGTAGTTGTAATTATGACATTTCACACAATCCTTCACATTTCAATAAATTAAAAAAGGCAAATATGATTAGCATTTTACATATTTTATTGGGAACTAAAAATCTAGCATAGTCCCATAAAATTACAGAATAAAAACAATTAAAAATGGGTGCAATACATTGACATATACTTGCACAAGCTGGGCCAATACCAGAGTGGCTAATCGTTTAACAATTTGGACTAGCCCAATCGTCGCTTTTAATAAATGCTACGGCACAGCTGAAGAGTTGCCTGTCCTACAGGCTCACAAGCTTCATCCATCAATGACCTTGTTTTTCAACAAGGATATGCCAAAGTTGAATATTTCTTTGAAAGGATTTTTTTGAGTCAGTCTAAGTCAGGAACCATTCTTAAATTAATCCAGATAACTCCAAATGGTTCACAAACTTCTTCACGAGCATATATTAAATCACCTGAACACGAACATAGCTGTTTGTTAAATACCCATTTAAGTGATGACCCACAAGCTAAACGTAAGGGTGTTCTCTTAAAATCTTCACGACAGAGCCACAAAAACTCTCTGCTGAGTTCTAGACAAACATCAACCACCCAGCAACCAGCATCTTAACACCGGTGACAGACCAAGCAAGGAATCTCCCAGCGTAGCTAACAGGGCTGCTGTCTGGGCCTGCAGACTGGCCAAAAGAACTAACTCACCTTTGCTCAAGACGAGAGGGGGGGTCACGATGTTGGAGGGAACCCTGTCTGGTTCCTGGGGGGGAACCACCATGGGAAGGGCTTGGAACGGGACACGGGGCACCTGTGTGGGAAGGTGAGGACAGGAAAGTCACAGGGAGGTCATGCTGGTCACTGAAGCTGGGGTGTGGTGAAAGTCTCACCTGAGGGGCGTCGTGACAGGGGGGGGTGAGCTGGGAGAGGTCAGGTGTGGGGACAGAGAGGATGTTGTTGGGGTAGTCCAGCAGGTAGGACACCACGTTGGTGTGGCCACCCTTAGCAGCTTCGATGAGCATGGTGGAGCCATCCTGTAAGAGACAGCTGCGGTCACATCCCTGGTGCCCACAGAACCCGGGCATGGCATTTAGGCAGAGGGGAGTGACAACAGGGAGCGGATGGGGGAGGGAGTGGGGCACACCTTCAGTCTGTGTGTGGGGTCGGCCCCGTGGGCCAGGAGTAGCTCGACGACGGCCAGGTGGCCCCCCGCGCAGGCCAGCGACACCACCGTGTGATCATTGTTGCCTGTGGCTCGGTTCACGTTGGCACCTGTGGGGCAGGACGACATCCTCAATGGGTGGCAGCAGAGGCGGGAAGCACTGTGCGGCTTCTGGGTGCAGCATACTCACCTTTGCTGATGAGAAACTGCACAGTGCAGAGGTGGCCCGCTCTGGCAGCCTTCATCAGGGGGGTCCTGCCTCCCTCTGACTCGTGTTCCTAGGACAGACGCAGGGGTCAGGGGCACGCTGCCATTTGGGAGCAGTGGGGGGGTGCGGGGAGGCAGGGGGATACTCACCAGATCAGCCCCGGCCTGCAACAGCACATCGGCCACATCCGTGTGGCCATTCTCACACGCGTACGTCAGCGCCGTGTCCCCTGTGGCTGTCGTGGCATGGTAATTCGCACCTGAAAAAAAGAGGCGGGCAAACGTGTAACCTCAGCAGGACAGCAGCAAGGCTGGCATGCGCCTGCAGGACAGGGGCCTTACCAGCAGCCAGGAGGTACTTGACGAGCTCCAGGTGGCCCTCCTGTGCGGCCTCCATCAGCGGCGTGGAGCAGCCAAGCTCGATATCAGCACCGGCCTTGATGAGGAAGTCGGCCACCTCCAAGAAGCCCCCGCAACAGGCCAGCGTCAGCGCCGTCTCCTGCGTCTCCTCTGTCTGGGCGTTGATGTTGGCACCTGGCAGGGGAGCACAGCAGCAGTGTGGACAGCTCACTTTACACAGGTCACCTGCACACTTGGCTCATGTGTTCTATGTCAGGTGGGCAGGGTATCTGTTGCCAGCAATTGATTGGCCAATCTCAGTGACTGACAGCATAGGATTTCCCCGCCCACCAGTTTTTTGATGTTGAGCTTTCCATCGGCATTGGCATGAGCAGAGGGGGTGGGGGGCCTCACCCTGCGCCAACAGTAGCGCCACCATCTCCTCGTGGCCCTCGCGGGCTGCCTCCATCAGCGGCGTGTAGCCCTCATCGTTGACCTCCTCCAGGTTTGCTCCACGCTCGATGAGCAGGGCAGCCAGCTCCACGTGGCCCCCGCAGGCTGCCAGTGTCAATGGCGACTCAAATGAATCCGCCGGCATGTTCACCTGTGCCCCGCTGTCCAGGAGCAGCCGTGCCACCTCTACGTGCCCATCCTGGGACAGGGGGTCGAGAGGGGGAGATAAGCACCTACGTGCCGGCCCAGGGGCCCAAAACATATTCTCTATTCATTCCCTATCAATGGGGTAACTGGCATCTGCGCAGGTGGCTCGTTTGTGGAGTGGATTAAAAGGCAGGGCGGCTGGTTGCAGGGCAAGCACCTCCTGCCGGAGCCTCACCATGCAGGCCTCCATCAGAGCTGTGTGCATCTCGTCCGTCTTGTGCTC
>JAODUD010000002.1:15231788-15246247 GCA_026784285.1 Stomatorhinus walkeri
GAGGGACCAGACTCAAAGGGGGAGCCCATCCTCCAGGGGCCGGCAGGGAGAGTCACAATAGAGTATGAGGACATTAAAAACAAAATGCTGTAAACGTAAGACAAACTTTAATTTGTGTACGCCAATGAATATTAACAGGAATGTTAAGTCTGCATTAGCATAATTTCAAACTTATGCTGGACTTTTATCTTTAATTGATTGCTCTTTTTTCTCCCACAGTGCTGAAATTGAACCATTTGTATTTTGTAATTGCATTTGTTTCGCTCAATTAAAAAAGGGAGTTATATTTCAAGTAAAGTTTGAATCTGAATCTGTGTAGTTTGAATTGGGGAGCTCAATAATGTTCCTATATAGAAAAGGGGGGCCCTGCAGAGAATGTTTTGGAACCGCTGGCTTACACCATGTGCATTAGAAATAAATAGATGAAATAGTTGTCTGGAAGTGGAAACTGTTAGCTATTTGTGAAACGGTGCAGATTTTATGAATTAACTGCAGTTTGTAGTTAATTCAGTGACATTTTCACAGGATGCTTTAAGAAAAGCAGTAAAGCATTCCATTAGACATGTACAGATGAACACATTCCATGAAATTTGCAGTGACACCCTTCATATATTGTGCAGATATTTATCTTCAATCTTGGTTGCAATTAGGTCTCTCTAAATTACCAAGTTTGTCAGCTGGAGTGAGATTTTCAGTTCTAGGCAAGTCTACACACTCTCTCATATGTATGTAACATTATCATTACCTTTTAAATAGTATACAAGGTTTGCAAAATACCCTAGCACATCTGATGCAGCCCATTTAAATTTTAAATAGAATAATACAGATTTGTCATAAGATTTCTTACGTGAGCCCGAGTTTATGAACAATTGAGTGTCACGGCACATGCGTGAGAGTTGGCAATCCTGTATGTTGTACCCTACGATGGAATAGTATTCCATAATAGGCTCCAGGCTCACAGCGATCGTGCACTGGATAAGCGATTAAAAGATATCTATATTAATAAAGCTGCTGCACTAGGTTTTAGAAAAAAGAGTTGATTATACACATTTCTTTCTTTTGATTTATCTAAGACATTAATGAAACTACCCGGTGTAGGCTATGTATTTGGGTGAATAGATTCCATTTATTCTTACTTTTTTGTTTCTAACCTCAACAGTTAAAAAGCTATAGTAAGTATTGACAAACATACCTTCATGTCTGTTTCACTCACTGCAAGCCTTATGGCAGTGTCATGTTACGCTTTTTGAATTTTTGCATGAAATGCTGTATTGCAAGAAGTAAACTTTAAATGTTTTGTAAAAATATGTAAAAGGGAGATAACTTTAGCTTAATGTTTGTTTTATATAAGATTTATATTACTATGATTAATGGTGACTTAATCATAGTAAAGACATGTTTTAAAGATAATTATAAAGATAATTGCAATGATTTTTGAGGTTGAGTAAATGTGGAACAAAGATTGCATTAAAACATTGAAATGTCTTAAAAGTAATTTCATCTATGTAAGTAATGGAGTCAAAGCACATGTTTAAGAGAAATTGTAATGAATATGACCTGAAACTGCATTTATTTTGTACACTTACAGATTTTCATTAAAGTCTGCCATCTACACAACATATTCAACTTCGAAAAGGATTGGACCTTCCTTCCAGCCCATTAATGCTTTTGTTTTCATTGTTGATGCCAACATTCACACAGATACTTAAAGTTCTCTTAAGTCAATATATTACTGCTTTTGCTAAAATATACCTAATGTGGGGTGCCACTGCAGTTTTGTGTCCGTCGTTATGGTCTCGCTTGTACTACAGTGCCATGCAGTGGCCACTAACACTCCCTACAACGTACGCAATAAGATGCATGAAGTTAAAACAGCAGCAAAAAACAGTCGGACATTGTACATGCCACAGAACTTGGTGTTTTAATGCCACAATTCAATTTGGGAAATATAGTGGAGAGTATAGAGGGGATGCTTCTTCCTCTGTCATGAGTTAAATCAGAGCACTTCAGTTAAAGAGGGTGGACGGAAAACATTTATCACTGCAGCTCCTGTGCCATTTACAGCACCCATGTCCACATCTGTGCACTCTTCATTCATGTGCACACACTACTGCCAAATATGTGTAAGCAATTTCCACCTCTTGATGTGACCTCATGGGCCAGAGGGTTGTAGGCTTACATTGTGATTGGCTGATATAAGTTGGACTGTGACCAGCCAGTTGATTGTCAAGTAACTCTGATGTTCCAGTAAGTGAACAGCTGGCATGGAATTCCATAACCTTGCATTGGCCACAACAAGCTGTTTCAAAATTTGCTTCATAACCTATAAATCACAAAGTCACAGGTTCAAACCCAGCCTCGCCATATCTGCGGGTCCTTGAGCAAGGCCCGTAACCCTCAGCTCCCTGGGTGCTACCATGGGTGGGTGTCCTTTGCTTACAAAGAGTAAGCTGAGGGAGGTATAAAAAAGACAATTTCTCCACAGGGATTAATAAAGTGATTATTATTACCCATATTTAAAAACAATTGTATGACTATCCTAACATAGAAGCTAATTTATTGAGTTAGCTGAAGGCTACATCTGCATCCACATTAGGCCTCCATTGGTCAAAATCATCTGTACTACTGGGCTAGCTACTGTTTCATCTCTACATGCAAAGATGTGTGTGTGTGCGCAGCATGGCAAACTAATGCAAACTGGGCACACATCTACCGCATAGCAATGGGACCAACCAGCACGACAATGAGAAGTTGGCTCAATATTGTCACTTGGATATCATTAAATCAATCAAACTGAATGTGAAGCACCACCATTACTATTCTTTTACGAATGTATATACAATAGGGTAATTTTAAGCATGAAGTATCACTATCCCTTTATTGCATGCCTACACAAAGTTGATTTAAAGTAGACTTGGCACATCTCACGGTAAAAACAAAAGAAGATGTAGAGCAAATGTACAGGACACAGAGCAGCATAGGATGCTAATGGTAAAGTGCAAATGGAACATTACTGTAAGTCTCCATATACACTGCATGTAAGTTTTTTGACTTTGTATAAGTTTGTAAATTAACTTTTGACAGGGGCAACAGGTTACTTTTGCATAAGTTTCTAAAAGAAACTATTGACAATTAACCATGTACAGTAAAACAATAAAATTACTGGGGTGGGAAGAGGCCCACTGAATTTCCAGATTTCAATATTAAACCACCCCCAAAAAAATGCAGCCCCAACAGTTGACTGTGCTAACAGTTCATTGCCACACAATACCCCAATATGTAACAGTTAACTGTGCTAACAGTTCATTGCCACACAATACCCCAATATGTAACAGTTAACTGTGCTAACAGTTCATTGCCACACGATACCCCAATATGTAACAGTTAACTGTGCTAACAGTTCATTGCCACACAATACCCCAACACTGTATGTGATGAGGAAACTGAACTGCCCTCTTTCTCTTTTTATCCAATCAGATTGGATCTTCTGTACTACTGTGTTCAGGGCTGAGATGCTTATTTGACCCCACTTTGACTGAACAACTGTCCAAAGATGTAGGCTGTAGACGTTTTGCTGGTCTTTTGATGGCTTTAGCATTGTATGCTACAGGATTGGAGGATTTCCCAAAGCCGTGCATCGCAGACAGTAGCTTTGCTGGGTTATCTTTTATGTGACTAAACTGCTTGGCCATAGCAAGCAGCCCAGGACTAAAGTGGTTGTCATCACGAAGCTGAGACAGTCTGTCGATCATGGCCTCAACCAAGTCAGCAGGCATTTCTGTCAAAATAAACCAAAAAGAAAAAGCATATAGGTAACTGAAGTCTAAATGAATGTGAAATACTAAAAGGTTTTTATTGTTTCTTTTTACCTCTGAAATAATGTCCATACTATTTTTACTTGCATACTATGTAAACTGTTCCGTTCACAATATTTTCATGTAACTACTTCTGACAATTTTTTTCATTGAAAAAAACAATGCTTTGAGACTTCACAGTTGGGTATACATAAAAGAAATAAACCAGGGCTCTCATTTATCAACCGTTCACACAAACAGTTTTCTGTGTAAACTGTGTGTTTGAACATTTTTACACATACAATGGTAATTCTCAATTTCTTCCCATGGGTAGAAATGTGCATTTATTTACAAACACTCCACGGGTGATGGAGCTGCACAGTATCACCATCTAGAATGACTGCAATTAGGGATGTTTTGCCTATGATGTCAGCTATGTTACCATGCAGACGTGACACTGACGAGGTGCTTGGACCGCCCCGTGGCATGGATATGGGGTCTGTGCACTGCAATCATGCAAACGTTCTCCTATTGTGCAGTTCGATGAATGTTAATGCAGAAGTTATTCACCCATATATGGTTCATTGAGGGCATATCTTTAACATTTGTTTTGCCTTGCGTGTGCAGTCATATTTATGATGTGTGAATAGAATGTGTGTTAGGGCTGTAAGTATGCATGAGTGAGAAATACCAATTTGCCCATGCCAACCAGCAATTCATATGCGCACTCTGACAAATGAGAGTCCTACTTTCCTGTATATTTTCAAATTTTCTAGTTAAGAACTCTATAGTACGGGAGAGGCAGAGACAGGTGATAAAGAGACAGGCAGAACATTACCATGACTGGCTTCATCATTATGATCTTCAATGATGGGCTGGGCATATGTGGATGCCTGGTCAGCAGTGAGGTCTGTGAAATTATTAATTCAAGAAATTAACACCTTTTAACACCTGACACACACAGACACACAAAAAACACACACAGTCCACACATTCATTTCTTTGTGAGAACTGTCCATTTTTTTTGGGTGCAACTATGACAACCTTAACCCCGCCCTAACATTAACATAAGTAACTAAGACTTAACTGGGTAAATAAAAAAAAAAAAATAAAAATAAAAAAAAAGTAACCAAACAAAATACAAAACATTTGATGTTTTTAATTTTTTGATTGTATTCACAGATTCTTTTTTATAATAATTGCATTTTGCCTTTGTAATATTGTAACATTGTAATATCTACATGACGCAGAGTCCACTTTATTATGTACATCTATTCAACTGCTCATTGAAGCAACTATCTAAGCCTATTATATATCAGTACTAAAATGTACAAGATCATGCAGATAGTTCTCAGGAGCTTCAGGTAATGTTCACAGCAATCAACATAATGGGGAAAAAAAGTGATTTAAGTGACTTTGAACATGGCGTGGTTGTGAGTGCCAGACGGGCTTGGGTGAGTATTTCAGAAACTGCAGATCTGCTGGGATTTTCATGCACAACCATCTTTGAGGTTTACAGAAGCTGACAAAGAAAAAACATCCAGTGAGCAGAAGTTCTCTGGGTGACAATGCCTTGGCAGAGGTCAGAGAAGACTGGCCAGACTGTCCATCCCTTTATGATCACAGTGTACCCAGTTTCTAATGTCTACTTCTAGCAGAATAATGCTGGAAGAATATCTGACTGGTTTCCTGAACACGACAATGAGATCACTGTACTCAAACGGCCTCTGTAGTCAGCAGATCTCAATCCACAAAGCATCTACGGGATGTGGTGAAACGGGAGATTCACCTCATGAATGGGCAACCTACAAACCTGCAGCAAATGTGTGATGCTGTCATGTCAATATGGACCAAAGACTCAGCAAAACGTTTCATGGACCTTTGCTGAATCGATGCCACAACGGCATTTCTAAAGGCAAAACTGAGGTCCAACCTGATACTAGCAAAGTGTACCTAATAAAGTGGCCAGTGAGTTTGTACACACAAGCTAAAACATTGTGACCATCCCCATGTGACATAAATAACTCTTGTAAAAACAGCACATCGAGGTCTTGTAGATCCCTGCTTATTTCTTCTTTATCCAACATGTCAGCTACACGAACCAAACATTAGCTTACCATCTAATATATCCCAGATATTATATATGATTCAATACATATATTACACTGTTGTTAATAAATGTATCATATCATAAAAAGTCATAACAAACCACCTGTCTGTAAGTGCCGTTGATTATGTGTTGTACCTGCTTCTAAAAATACAAAAAGATATGTCAATACAGTGTTAATATTCAAGATCTATAACAATTTGCTTTCACATTGCTTAACTCTTAACTCATCTGAAACTGAATTCTGCTATTATACAATAGGATACCTTGTGTGTGCGCACCATACTCCTTCCTGCAAACTTTTTGGTATAGTCTGTGAAAAAGGTCAGGGTCAATGATACATGCAGTATATGATAGTGGTCAATTAAAGTTTCAAACCAGTTGGTATTTAATTATTTGGTGCCAGCACCACTTATACTTAAGATAGTCATTTTACATTTTACACAACTATAACATTTTACTTTCAAGGGAAAATAATTCTTACTTCTGCACAAATGAAAGGTCTGGGCAAATCTCCCGGTTAGCTGAGGCATAGGTGAATCTGTCCCCATACTCCATTTGCAGGTCATTCTTCAGGGCAGACAGTGCAGATGAGGGAGAGTGACCAATCTCAAACAGTTTTGTAAGACTTTCTATGGCTCTCTCTCCCACATCTCGGTGTCTGAGAGCCTCTGCAACAAACAGATTGTGGTTGTGCTTGTTCTGAATTTTCACCTCAAAGGGAAAGTCAGGCAGGTGTGGATCTTTGCTCCTATAACAACATCACATTAATGTTATGTGTAGTTAATGGCAACATAAACAGAACTTCTGAATTGTAAGCAAGTTTACCAATATACAGGCATTCCCCAGGTTATGAACGAGACCCATTCCCTAAGTCTATCTTTAGGTCTGAAAAATAATAAAGCACATAATTGCATAGTAATAACAAAATTAACTACATAATGTTGTGTACCTCAAGCTGACAAACCGCTGAAACCGCATAATGTAGTGAGCAAGTTCATTACTACGAACCATTGTATTTAATCCAAATTTGTAATATAATAGGCTTTATGGAGGTCCATCCATAAGTAAGAAGTTGTCCATAATTTGGACCTTCTTAAACTGGGGACTGCCTGTACAGTATGTATACTCAAACTTACTGGTTAATCTTCCCATTATTACAGTACTTGAGAGTGACAGACATCTTTGCCTGACAGTTTGTATTTTTTGAGGATCTTCTGGAATTTGCCGTCTTAGACTTCACATTTACATTATGCTGACACTTGTAAGAAACCTGAATGAAATAGTTTAAATTAGCCAGTGGTATTACCATCATTTAATGTTAAATCAAAGCACAAAAACAGTGAGGATTCATAGAGATCTAAAACAGCTCAAAAGGTCACTGAAATGTTTCCTAGGTGCTTGATTGCACTTAACTGATTTAGCAAATACCTTATGTAAAACACGTTTCCCCAACCTAGGTCTGGTGACATCAACCCTCCACATCACCCCCGAGCTCCTCTTAGCTGCCTTCACCCACTGCTGAGCTTGTTCTACTGTAGTGATGTTCTTGATCCTGATTGTTGCATCAAACCCAATATGATCAGTAGATGAAGGCACTTGTTCTAAATTGCAAACATGGTACTCATACTGGGGAGGTAGCCAACCCTATGAACAGAAACCAAATTAAGATTAGAAACAATCAAATCCCTGACATCTAACCATTAATATTATGCACTAAATTGCCAAAAGTATGTGGGCACCCCCGTTAATTAAAAGAACAGATGAATTATAAGCCTCAGCCATTGCTTACACACATGTATGATGAAGCATACAGCTATGTAATCTCCAGCAAGAAACGCTGGCAACAGACAGACCGGGAGGCTGCACAGCAATGGCTAGTGAGCTGGCACTAAGGGTGGAAATACGATGCAATTCAGTAATATATGATCAATACTTTCAATACAGTAAAACAAGATGATTTTAGGGGAATTTATATGAATCCAAAAACACATAAAATGTTTAACAGATTATTGAAAAGTGTGTAACTTTGAAATTAATTTATAAGTTTCTGGGTAACCCGGACATTGATGGAAAGACAAGTCTTGATCACACTGTCGTCTTTGATAAGGTATGCAACAATATGGCATACTAAAATCAATTAATTTTGCCATCCCCAAACTGTTCCCACAAAGTTGGGAACATGAAATTGGCTTTGAATCCAAAATGGCTTTGAATGTTGCAGCTTTCACTAGAACTAAGGGGCCAAGGAATATTTAGTAATGGGGAAATTTCACGAATGGACTTATTGCACAGGTGGCATCCTGTCACGGTACCATGCTTGAATTCACTGAGCTCCTGGGAGCAACACAAATGTTTCTTTCACAAATGTTTGCAGAAGCAGTCTGCATGCCTAGTGTTTCATTTTATACACCTGTGGCTATGGAAGCAATTGAAATACCTGAATTCAACAATTTGCAGGGGTGTTCCAGTACTTTTGGCAACATAGTGTAGTTGGAACCATGCAATTGTGATGTGAGTGGTAACCAAGCAAGTTAGTTTTGCCATGTAAAATGCTCTGCTGTGCATCTGACAGCTATTTCAAGATTGAAGAGATTTGTCACATACTGTACAACATGCAGTGGCTGTGCAAAATAGAAGAAAAAGGTAAGTAAAGTAGGAGTAAAAAAGAAAAATTACAATATATAAATACAATCTGTTGAACTAAGTATATATGGTATTCATTTAATTCTATGAAAGAGAAGAGAAAAAAGATATTTGTAAGCAAAATTCAATAGTTTGTAAATTAAATTCAATACTTTTAAGACTTATTTTGAGAATGTAAAATTCAATGCTTTTTAAAATACTTTCAAGACCCCACGGATACCCTGCTTACAGATATGAATCAGTATTTGTTAATTTAGTCGATTAAATTGCATCATGACCTTAACAATCAATATAATGATTAGAATCAAACTGTTAAACCCCTACCACGCACTAGCAGTGTAACAGTTCGGACCCCACCTTGGTCAGGCACATATGTAACAACATTTAACCATTATACTTTGAAATACAGTTTTACTGCTGCTGTTACTTTTTCAAGTATATCTCAATCCTACAGAAGACCATAGAGGACATGCACTCAAGGCTAGAAATTGGGCTAACTATAGATTTTCAGTGGCAATTAAAAAAAAAACAGTGAGGATTCAGTAGCATTAACCATGGCATTTTTAGTGGAATCCGCTTCGCTCTTTCTCTTGACAAATACTGTTTGCATGACTAATTTCATTATATTATGATCTCAAGGAAAATAACTTGTGACCAAGAAAACTTCAGCGAGGTTGAGATCCTGAGGAAAGTAAGTTGTGATCTTGACATAATACAGAAAAAGAGAATGATGGATGTCCTCCATGGACTTCCAAAAGATACAAAATTGCAATGGAAAGACAGACAAAGCAGTTGTCTGTTCATGTAGACAGGACATGTTAAAAGTTATTTGCTTTAAGTATTAAGTAATAAATTCAGGGCAAAGTTACATTTGTTGCCGCTTTGTTCTTTCCGATTTGAAAAAGGATCCTATCCTTGACCCAAAACCGTGATATGATCTGAACTGAGTTTTGTCATCCATTGCACCCCTACCTGGCACCATTATAGGACTTCATATTTACAAGTCAGTTTGCTAAAATTCTGCCCTGGTAGAGCAGCTTATACCATGAACAATGTTACAAAATCTAACAATCCCTCCAAAAGTTGATGCAATTAAATTAACAAAAGGGGGGCCAACTCCATATTAAAAGCATGGGCTTCAGATAGACAGGTTGACAAGCTGATATCCACATACTTTTGGCCCAATAGTTTATTATCCTCATGCCAAAGTACTCTGGAGAAATCGTGTAGAGCAGTGATTCTAAAAATGGGGCTATGCATAATCCAGGGGGTATTTAGGATAAATCAGAGAGAACATGAAATACGTGACTAAAATTTTACTCTTGTGAGTGAAAAATCCTACCATTTTGACCCAAAGACGGTGTGTTTTCCCCCAAAAAATACATGGGGGGGGGTCATTTCACATTCCAGGACTAGAATTTAAATTTCAGCAGTAGAGTAGAGTAAATTATCCATACAGGTGGCCATATACTTGTGACAATTTGACAAAATTGATGTTTTGCCAATACAACATTCACACATGTGCAAGGTCACAGAGGCTAACTTTGTCACTTGTTCTCATCCCACCCAGTCTCCTCAACTGGCCGACATTAATATGACGCCACAGGGTTGGTCAGCAGTAGAGCCGGCGTAATCATGTCACAATGTAATCGCGATTATATGCTGCAAGTGCAATCATCACCACATTTTTTCTAGATGCTGGCTTTTCGGTACTATACGGATATTTACTTACACCCAGGTGGGCGATATGGCAAAAATATCATATCATATGATTTTTTTACAGTTAAATCACAATTTCAATATTATCACAATATTTATACTGATTTGAATGATATAGATTTTTCTACTTTGCAAATTATTGAACAGTACAACTGAACTATTTTCCTTTGTAAAAATATAGCCCTAAAGAACAGGTTTTTAGCCAAAGAACATTTCTGAACAGATTTTAATCAGTTTGTGCAATTTTGCCAACAAGTTTATTTAAAGCTAAATAAAAAATTCAAGGTATTCAGAACAAAATATCAACAAGAACAAAAACTTACAAATGGTAAACAGTAAAAATGGCAACTCTTATTATGGGCTAATGCAATTCTTAAACTATTACTGAATTATTCAACATTGTCATTTTAACATGACATGACAATACCTCTGAACCTCGCGTTCCATTCTTTAACGGCATTCAGAGTACAGACGTGGAATGGCAGTGCTGGAGAAATATTTTCAGCTGGGCAGCTCATATTGTGGATCAATTACTCTTGGCAGACTTTTAAATCCATTTTCTACAGTTTGATGGGAACCATATCAATTCCCAGGTAAAAGGTAACTGCTTCTGTTACAGTATGTCTTTCCATCGCTTGCTTGTCCTGTCATATGGAGTGCCTTTCTCAAAAGCTTGTGACAGAGTGGTTTGTTTTGGTTTGGTAACTGTTGCCTCTGCTGCCTGTGGTGTGACTGCTGTCCTAGCCTCTATAATTTTGGCATATTGTTTCGGATGTTGTGTCTTTAAATGACAGAAAAGGTTTGTCATGTTGCCGTACGGCGCAAACCTTTTCTCTGCAGACTTTGCAAATAACTGTTTGTTCCTTATTGTTTGGTTAAAAGCCAAACCACTTCAATGTCTTCTATGTAGAGTTTTTTTAGGGACCAACTCATTCATTACGCTCTCACTTTCAGCCATTGTTTCCCGCTACACTCAGAATCAAAGAGAGTGGTGAAGCACTTGGGTTGGCTGTTTATAAGGCGGCATTAAGCGGACTAGCAAATAGTGCGCACTGGCTGAGGAAAAAAATTAGGAAGAACATAGAGCCGCAATAGATAGACAGATGGAATGCAATCTGTATATTCGATTCTACGATCTCTCTGCTTTGGCAGATCGTCTTCACGATCTCATATCGCCCACGCCTAATCTCACTGCAAAGTAACAGCGTTCAAGTCACGCCTGACAGCGCACAGGTAACACTTTCAACCACAAATGACAAAAACTGACTATAGCAAAAAATAATACCTTGATGTTGAAAGAAATAGCTGAGTGATGCTTGTAACTGTATGCATTATATTAACCAGTAGAGAATGGGGATTAGAAAAGCTGAAGAGATAAAAAAAAATATGTTTCCAAAGGAGAGAGAAACTGAGGTTATTTTTTTATATAGTGCTTTTCACAAGAGCACTTTATAAAAAAAGTTGAATTACTAAAATATTATTGATACATTACAATATTATTAAGAGAGAGCAATATAAAAACAAGTAAAATGAAAGATTAAAGAAATGAAGCCAGATAACAATAGATATTTCAGATATACTTGTTTCATCATTTAATCTCAAAAATAGAGATACTACCACCTCTATGTCTATGGACTAGCCACCTCTGGTATAAAAGTTAATCAGTAGACTGTAACTGTAAGGAATTGATACTATCCGTATTAATATTACCTTTAAATGCACATAACCATCCAAGTTAGTCGCGGAACCTGAGCACTCTCCCCTATAGAAATAAACATAATGCAGTAAATGAAGGTCAACAACTGTGTTACGCACGGTAAGTGTGTTAACTGGAGTTACGATATATTTAATATATGGGGCAAGATAAACTTGTAAAATCGCCTACCTGCGCCTCACACAGACGTTAGCTCCGACTTCGGTACAGGTATATCTAGTGTTTGAGACTGGAAGCCTGGAAGATATATAGCTGAATATCAGAGATAGTACCTATTATAACCCTATTAAATGAAGTTCGCTGCTGCTCATAAAACAGATACTGTAGAGACATACTTGATAAATTACCTCAGAATGGCTGGGGTGTAATTATGATCTGCCATAACTACTCGCCTAGCCCGAATATCTGCGAACAAAAATATTTTTTCAAATGCAAGCCTCTATTATGAGTTACTATAAAGCCTAATATTGCTTGTAAAAAAAACTTGAAAGTGTGATTTAAAAAATTGACAAATTATCTCAGACAACTTGTTACTTGCAGTTAAGTTCGTGACTGTCACTATCCTCCTCATGACCGATTTGCAACACGCATGTGCGCCAGTCTTGCGCGTGCGTAGACCATACCACATTTCTTCTTCTGGCTATTTCGTCATGCGACGTTATGGCTTTGTATAATCGCGTAAAAATGCATTATCGCCACCTATTGGAGTGGAGAATAGCGCAAGAGATAATCAGGAAAAAAAAAAAATTCCACGCCACAAAACAGTAACACATCACCCAGGAACTTCTCCGAGGCTGACCACAACAAAGCCCCTTTTCCCGCAGCAAGGGCTCCAGTACATTTTGTGATGTTTTTCCAGCATGCACCACATTTGCACATGCGCACACAACATACATTCAAAGTTCCTACACTCACTTCCACTCTCCTCCTACCCTTCCTCCTTTCCACCTGTGTCCAGACGTGCCATCACCCTGTTCTTCTCCTTCTCCTTCAGACCGCTGAAATGCTGCAGGGAGGGGCCCCACTCTCGGGGTTACACACTTGTCATTGTATTGTTCATATATCATTGAAGAGACCTTGTTTCATGAGCAATGAGCTTTTATTTAACCACCAACATCTTCCATGCAAACTTAAAACCTGTTCTGTCTCGTTGGTCTCCCTACCTGTTATCTTTACCTCTTCCTAACCCTCTAGTCGCAAGGGTACTGCACTACATATCAACACAGTCGTGACACAGGATGTGTTCCTTAACCAGTGTTTCTGATACTATACATTTATGAATGTTTTAAATGTGTTTTAATTATTATTGAAAAATCAGATACACATAGCTTGATAATTTAATATAATATGGTGGTTATGTCATGCTCCGTCTGTGCGAGCCCCGTGTGTACCACGCCCCCCGCTCCTCGTGTTCAATCCCTGATGGAAACCACCTGTCGTTCATTCATCTGATTGTGGTCCTGTGTTTCCTGTTAGTTCCCTGTCAGTCTGTTGTATTTAGTCTGCGTCTGAGTTAGTATCGCCAGATCCGTCATTGTGATGTTTTGTGGCGTACACATCTCCACAGAAGAGCACCGCGGCAAGCCGGCCTGGATAGGATCGGCTTGCTGCAAGAGGTGACCCACCTGCTCCACGAGCCTGGGGTCAGGGAGGACCCCGTCGCTTATAGAATGGGGCAGAAAGTCGAAAGACTTTTGTTTCGGGTGTCCCCGTTCGGAGAGGCATACCATCTCTGGACGGTGGAAGAGGAGCTGCAGCAGTTGCGGCAGCGGATCGCCCAGCACGGAGCTCCACTGTGCGATCAACCAGAGGCTGACACGCCTCTGCCTGCACAAGCCAGGCGGAAGAAAAGGCGTAAGGGGAGTAAATCGGAGGACGAGGGTCCTCTGACCATATGCATCGGCCGAGTGTTCCTGGGTCCGGCGTGGCCTCCCGCTGAAGTGGAGGAAGAGCTTCCCCCGCTTCTCACAACGTGGAGGTCCGCTCCGCCGGCATTACCGGCTGCGAAGCCCCCCCGCCCGCCTGTTCCGGCTGCCTCGTCTTCCTGCCCACCTGCTGAGTTGCCTGCAAAGCAGAAGGGTAAAGCAAAACCTCCCCACTCGCCAACCGCCGAGCCGACGCCCACCTGCTCGCCCGTCGAGCCAACGCCCGCCTGTGTTCCCGCGAAGCTGACGCCCGTTTCACGGGCAGCCACGCCCGCTGCCCCGGCCGCTTCGCCGGCAGCCACGCCCACTGCCCCGGCCGCTTCGCCGGCAGCCACGCCCTCTGCCACGGTCGCCACGCCGGCAGCCACGCCCGCTGCCACGGTCGCCACGCCGGCAGCCATGCCCGCTGCCAAGGCCTCATCGCAGGCAGCCACGCCTGCAGTCCCGGCCGCCCCAGTGACTCCAGTCCCGGCCGCACCAGTGACTCCAGTCCCGGCCGCACCAGTGACTCCAGTCCCGGCCGCACCAGTGACTCCAGTCCCGGCCGCACCAGT
>JAODUD010000002.1:15281587-15297771 GCA_026784285.1 Stomatorhinus walkeri
CTTAAGTATATATTTTGCAGGGTAGTTGTACTTTTACTTAAGTACTAAACTTAAGTACTTCCTCCACCACTGAAGATCAGGGATTAAATTAGAATCACAGAGGAGGAATCCTGTCAAGTGCAGACAAGGTGTGGGAGGGGGGTCCTGAAACAGCTGCTCTGTATATTAGTTTATTAGTTATATATTTGTGATCAATAAGATGCAACAGTATGCAGTATGCAATATGTCAGTATGTTCTTTTAGTACTTTAAAACAATACAAGATGAGCTAAAAAATGTGATTGAAGTTACTTTTATTTCATACAAGTATTGTACCTATCAGGGCATAAAATTGTACTTGAATTTTTTTAACATAGCATGTACATCACAAAGTTTAAAAATCAAAAGGCTATATTAGATTTCAATATTCAATGAATTTTATTGATCCCAGAGGGAAAGACGTAATAACCTTGCTACACTACAAGTATATCCTTGCTCAATTAATGATGTCCCCATGAAAAAGCATTAAAATATTAAGTTATTCAAGGATTGCTTCTTACATGCGTCTTATCTCTAGCTAGTAAGTGACATTTTGGCAGATATACGGTATGCAAAACGCATCAAAATACAAAAACACGGCACACAAGACATTGTGTAGGAATAGCTCATCCAGTCAGGAAATGAATATCTGATCAGAGCTAATAATGAAAATTAACATTAAAGCTGATGGAAAAAAAAAGTGATTTTTAGCATGAAACTGAACGGAGGCAGGGCTGTGCTCTGGCAAGGTGTGTTTTGGGCATAAGGAGCTGGGCCCCATTGGGCTCCGGCCACATTTAAACCCAGATGATGATTATGATTTGGAAATTTAAACTAAATTGGATTGAAAATTGAATTTAGCTCTTCGCTCCTTTTACCTTTTCCAGTACAACAGTTCACGACCACGGGAGGAGTGGGAGATGTGGCACCCAACACTGATCGCTGAGGCCCTGTTCGCCATTGCCAATATCTTCAGCTCTCTGCGGTTGATCTCTCTCTTCACGGCTAACTCGCACCTGGGCCCACTGCAGATCTCTCTGGGCCGCATGCTGCTTGATATCCTCAAGTTCCTATTCATCTACTGCCTGGTGCTTTTGGCCTTTGCCAATGGCCTCAACCAGCTATACTTCTACTATGAAACACAGGCAGATGATGAGCCCAACCACTGCAAAGGCATCCGCTGTGAGAAGCAGAACAATGCCTTCTCCACGTGAGTGTGGCAACCCTCCAACATGGCACTCAAACTAGAGCTGATGCCTGCAACATACTACGTCTACTTTATTTTATACAACATACAATTATTAAACTTAAAACATCTGATGAGGTCAAGTACTTATAAATGTCCACTTGCAATACTGCACACTTTCATCCATCTACCTTCCTACCAGTCATCCAGGACATGGTTCCATGTACTGTTAGTTTAAAACTTTAATGATAATGACCTTTCAACATTGTGCCTAATAACAACATATCTAATTACTGTACACATACAGTGAAACCCATCTGTGGCACTTTAAAGAACATGAGTAAAACATTGTCACATATATACTCATGTTATCTTTGTGTTTTCCAGTGGAGACTGCCTCTCTTGAGCACTTGTTCCATATCCTTCAGACAGTATTGTAAAGGTTCTGGCTGTGTTTGATGCTGAATTAACATTTGGTGGTGAATTAAAGTGTTCCATAAATTTGATTTCCATGGGATTTTTAAATTGAAGATCAATTAATTGTTTGTCCTCTAATGGTCCTTAAACTGATGATATCACTGTATCATAATGATAGTCATTAGTGTAATAGTAGCATGTTATTATTGGAAAATTCTTCATATTATACATTAGGTGGACGTGGAAAGTGCAGGAGTGATATCCTGAGACAGTATTTGAAGAACAAACCTTTTCATTAATTTGTAATGCAAATTAGTGGTCTAAATTACAAGTTCTCTCACAGTAAACATTAGGCCTCTTAGTTAGCTGTGGTATTAGAATATTTTTAGGGGGGCCACTAGAGAGTTTGTGCCCCATGAAAACATATCATATTGGGGCCCTAACTCAAACCAATCCAATTATGTTCCAGATTTTTAGGCGCCCTTGGAATCGCCCAAACCCACCACCTCCACAGCATCTTTGCATTTTTTAAATGTCTGCACCAGCAATTGATCCCCCTCTATGCAAATGGAGTTCGATGACCCAAACTCATAGTTTCTCGGGGGAAAGAATATTCTGTGGGCTACTTGGCAAGGCCATTAGGCTACTGCTCTGCCTTTCACAACACATATTCTTCTTAGGCTTGCTCTTTGCATTATTGAATTGCTTACTATTAGGGATTCAGAAAATACTGAATAAGAGAAGCCAAATATAGAGAGTGATCATCTCTTCACCATATACTGTAGGCCTCATTGAGGTGCATGTGTTGAGTTACAGCAGCAGTTATTTCTGTGACAGGTCAACATGAAGTCAGGGGCCATTTAATGTGCCAGTGTGTGTCTAACATGCTGAGGGAGACTTTGGCGGAATGTGTACCTGGTTTTTGTTAATTTATAATCTGGATATGAAAAGTATATAAACATGAAATAACATGCAGAAGAATGTTTAATTTGACATGAAGTTCTTGGACTGCAGGATAAGTAGAAGTCTCAAAACAACCCGAAAATCCCCATTTGTCTCAATCTCATCTATTCTTTCTCCATCATGTAGGCTATTTGAGACCCTGCAGTCCCTGTTCTGGTCAGTTTTCGGCCTGATAAACCTCTACGTCACCAATGTAAAGGCTCGGCATGAGTTTACAGAGTTTGTGGGGGCCACCATGTTCGGGACCTACAACGTCATCTCCTTGGTGGTGCTGCTCAACATGCTCATTGCCATGATGAACAACTCCTACCAGCTCATTGCTGTAAGTCTGCTTGTAGAAAGCAAGAGGGCAGAGCTTCTAGTCATGTATTCACAAAAGAATCAATAAGTCATTTTTAGGCTTGGTCTGATACATTCCAGCTATCTGATATGTGTTCTGCTCCTATATTCATGGATGGAAAAAAATACATTTCTGAGAGAATGACTGAGGCAATTGACTATACTTTGCATATCAGTTGTTTCACATCTCTAATTCCTGCAGGAGTAATTCAAGTATAATTTGTGGAACATTCGTACCTTAACTGAAAACAATGAGATGGTCATACTGTGACATAAAAATGTGCATTTCATTAATGCAGACCCAGATTTTTATGTATGCATGAGTATAGCCAGCTTTAAAAATCTGCACAATGCTGCCAAGAAAATGTCCAGGAGAGCGGTTTCACATCCCACTATATTCTTTCTTTTATTTCCCACACTCGTCCTGGTGCTGAGCAGGACCACGCAGACATTGAGTGGAAATTTGCACGGACCAAGCTGTGGATGAGCTACTTCGATGAGGGGGGCACTCTTCCCCCACCTTTCAACATTGTGCCCAGCCCCAAATCAGTATGGTACCTGTGCATCTGGGCCCACGGGCGGCTGTGCAAACGGCAGGCACCTCCACATCCCGACAACCTCAAGGAGTTCACTGTAAGGCAGTAATGCAGCATGCAGTCATACTGAGCCATACAAGCACTGCACTAAAAACCCTGAAAACAGCACTGAAGTATGGGATTTTTACCATTATTTCTTATTGGCAGTTTCTACTGAATTGTAAGAGTATCTGTTGTTTTTGAGTGCAGTGATGTGTCTTTTTCACAGCAGAGTCTGTAATTCATCTCCACCCCCCCCCCCCAGGATAGGTGCTGTTTCTCTCTTCTTTTTTTTGTCAATGCAGCGCCTTGGTTTTCACATTTCATACTTGCCAACTTGCCAACCGGACTGACCAACCTGAAATTTACAAGAGCCATCTATTCATGCAGACAGAGGCCACACTTCTTTGCCATCTATACTGTAGTCTGTTTTTTACCTGACAGAACCTGACAGAAGTGGAGTGAGACTGAGGGGAGAATCACCTTTCTGTGTAAAGCAGCAATATGATCATGTTTTTGGTTCACGTTACCTTTAATCATCTGACTGTTTAGAGCTGAATTATTCATAGTATGAGAATTTCTCTGCTCGGGGTGAGGAGCAGGTTTATATGACACGGGGGTGGAAGGAAAGAATGGGCACTTTATTTGGGAAGGGGAAAAGAACAAAAGCACACATGACCAAGGAAGGGAAACTGGGTGACTTAATAAGCTAATCACCTAATTTTGCCCCACCCTGGCACTTCAGCATCCACTGCTCCACCCATAACCCTGTAATAAGCAAAATTTTAATGCCCTCTTTTATAGGACAGTATCATGTACATCTACAATACACAATACAGTGGGAAAAAATCACCCACATACACACAAACACACACTTACACCCACACACTTATGTTTTCAGATAGAGCCTTGGCAGGATTATATAAGAGAGCCTACTTTAAGCTCTGAAATATGTGCTAGTACTGTGGTGGTCAATGGAAAAAATTTGATCTCTGCTACAAATCAGGAATATATTCTTGTATTTGGAAAACTGATTTTTGGGCTTTAGTAGATACAATAGTAAATGACTGTACACCAACCCTTATACAAATTATGTTAAAATATTGGTAGCTGCGTATAATTAATAGCAATCCAGGTGGTGAGAAATTACTCTTTTGATGCTGAAATTCCCCTTAATTACTTGTGTTTCAGGATCGCCATGCCGACAGCCTAATACAGAATCAGCATTATCAGGTACATGGCACAGGGTCAGGGGCCATCTCATAAAAGCAATTATCATATTATTAGGTTCTTTCTGTACCCACAGGTTCCCAAGACTACACAACTTCCACTCTGGGCAGAACTATGAGAATATAATTGTCCGCTTTGCAGTCAAATACTTATTATTTTCTCCTTGCCTTTTTTGCCTAGTCTTTAATTTTTTATTTGAGGGTGGACTGGTGGCTCTGAGGCTAGGGATCTGTGCCCGCAACTGGAAGGTTGCTGGTTAAAATCCTGTGGATGGAGTAATTCTACTCCATTTGGTCCTTGAGCAAGGCCCTTACCCTGGAATTGCTTTCTTCTGGGTATGCTGTTAATGTACATCCAGCCCTATAAGGATGTCCTCCAACTTAAATGGAAAAACTTGGAGGTTGGTGGTAGGATTGGCACTCCAGCCAGTGGAGAAAAAACACACACTGGTCTGTTTGGACTGGTGTGGTGCTGAGGTATCATCTACCACATGGCTGCATTCAGGTTCACACCCCTGAGGTGGTTAGTCATGTGGTGGGTGTGGCAACACACTATACCAGTGCATGCTTCTTATCTTACTCTTTTATTTTCCCAGTCTAGAACAATCTACCAAGCTTTTCATTTCCGGTTACCAGTTTACGTCTCTAGCAATACATTTAAGAACATAAGACCTATACATAAGAACTATACAGTCCTTTAAAGTCCCTTCCTTAAGGGAAAAGCAACAGTGCACAGTATCTACCGCCTCATTGCATCAAATGGGTACAGCCTCTTCCTCAATAGCTATGAAATTGAAGAATAGCAACAGTACCTGTTTAGATGTGGGACATGGTACTGTTCCTCTGTATCTTTCCCAGGAAGTAATTCGGAACCTAGTAAAGCGGTATGTGGCTGCCATGATCCGAAGCTCCAAGACAGATGAAGGGCTGACAGAGGAAAATTTCAAGGTGTGTCATGCCTTAAGTATTTCGCAGTACTATCATATCAGCATGTGTGGAATGTGTGAAGGCTGCCATGTCAAGGGCATAAAATTATGCATGTCCGTACATCTCCTGTCTTCCTTTGCAAGAAATGTTTTTTAGGCTGACCAGAAATTCTAAACTATTTATATTTGAATTATTTTATTCCTGGCTATTTCTTAGTATTTCTAGGGTGACACCAACAAAATGGCATATTTTAAAAGGAATCAAAAAGCAATGGCACCTTCTTTATAGTACAATAGTGTCACTCTTTTTAACACTGCATGAGAGTATGTGATATGAAATATGCTTTTGGTAAAGTAGCATAACAAACCAACCCCAAAATCCAAGTAGCATAACAAACCAAGTCCACAAAAGACTTTGCAGTTTTCTGTTTTTACCTAAAATAATGTTCCCATTTAGTCAACCCCTTATTCCCTCACTCTCTCCAATTCCTGTTGTTCTTGCCAGGAGCTAAAGCAGGACATTTCAAGCTTTCGCTACGAGGTCCTGGATCTACTAGGGAACCGCAAGCCTCCACGCCAGACCTACACCTCCAACAATGAGACCACAAAAGCAAATGCCAATGAAGCCGTGGATGGTCAGGCATGGGGAACAGTTGGGACTCCAGGTGAAGGAAGAAACTGGGTCAAGCCTAAGGGTGTGTCCTTCAGGCTGTCAAACTCCAAGACAGCAAAGTGGGATTCAGTCTTCAGTGTCTCTGCCCTCTTTAAATCCATGACAGGCATGGAGGTGCAAACAACAATGGACAAAGTTAGATGCAATGGGGTAAGAAAGTCCTCCTCATTTTCATCCTCCACTTCACTGGCCAGCAATAGAGGTAAACTGCGGCGTTTGTCTGGATCCAGGAGGAATTCCTTCAGGCAGCTTGGCCGGCTTTTCTCCCGCACAACCACTGGCCTACCAGGCCTTAACCCTGGACCTGCCCACAGCACTTCAGATGGACTGTCACAGCCTGCTGCAGTGTTGCAGGACCATAGGCCTATTGCCACCGAGCAGGTGACACACAATGAGATGCACCTCAACGAGGTGGGTCTGGATTCCCAGACCAATGGACAGGGTACCTTACCTCCATTACCCCCCCTGGGCTTGCCCCCTTCCCTGCACTGTGCTTCCAGCTTCACTGCCTCTAATGTTCGCCTTTATAACTCCAACGATGTTGTTCCTGAGGGCTGCTCAGAACCCCCTGGTGGGCAAGATATCTCATTCACTTGGGAGGACCAAGATGACTCTATTACTACCCACCTGTAGGAACAATATGGCAGTGGAGGGGTGAAGAACCTGTTGAATTACTAACCAGGGCCGGTGGCTAATCTTCTGAAGCGGTAAACAAATTATTGTTTGCTTAGAAGTAAGAAGACAATTCAAAATTTATATATAGTAAAGAGCTTAATAAATTCACTTGCAGTGATATTAACAAGCAAGTCCTTGAGATTTATATTGGCCTGCCTTCCTCCATCAACTTTGTTCCTGCCTTTTAGGACATAAACACCTCCATTCATAAATAGACTTCTGTTTGCCTTGTACATGTTTGATTTTGTGTGTTTTTGTTTGGGTCATTGGGTGCCCTGCACTGAAGGTGGCTGCGTTTCATGGTCAGCCAGTACATAGAAAGATTTGTTATCTGGGATGCAAACGTATTTGTCTCTTGCTAAAAAAGTCTATAGTATTCAAATAGAAAGTATGCTTTTGCTACCTCTATCTCTGAGAATATCCCCCATTAATGGAATAGCAGTTTGTCGCTTGTGTCATCTCATCCACAGAAGGGTGGACTTTAGTAGCAAATGAGTACATTTTCTGAATTTTAATTTGAAATGGATGATGTTAACATATGAAATCTTAGTTCTGAGTTTCAGTCCTCATTTGTGAACCCAACTCTGTCATCCGAGTCAACAGTTGGTCAGGGGTATGAGAGAATGTGTGAGCTGAGGTGGCAGACTGCCTAAAGCAAGATGAATTTTAATGAGTGACGAGAATTGCAGGAGGGAAGCTCACAAACACCCACTTCTCCTTCCGAATTACACGCCGTTCAGTCTTCACTTGCTAAAAAGGCCTTGTTGATAGCCCATTCCTGACAGCACAGGTCACTTGCACTGCTGAAATGAGCCTTATTTTTCCCCCGCAAACGGCTGAAAACTGTTATGATGAGGAGCTGATATTTTATGCAAAACCACCCGGTTGTGCGTGGCGTCAGACTTGAAATGCTATCAGATGCAGGTGGTGATCTCTTTGGTTTATCTGGCAGGAGACAAGTGGTGACTAATGCCAGGATATTTTGCTGTGTTCTGGAATGATAATTACTTGTGGGAAGATTGGAAGTCAAGGTATAGTCGCTATGGTGAAGTCAAATCTGAATTTGTGTGAAGTGGCCCTAAGACATATTCTGCAATAATTGTGATTCTGATATGGAAATACACAAATGTATATCACAAATACATGAAGTTATGATCTAGTAATAGTACATTCTAATTTGAACTGCAGTGTTGGCATTTCAACAATGTATACTATATGCTTTATTGCAGTGCAATTTAAAGAATGGCATCGGAGTATAACATTTTTCTTAAGCTACTTTTAACATTCACTTTTACACAATACAGTTACATCTTTAAACAAGTTATATGAATAAAAAGAAAAGCAAAAGAACATTCAAAAGAGCCTTTTTAAAAAAAATGTGATGTCCAAGTATGTCTTTGGGAAAGCTGGGGGATCTAGTAAAAGGAAAAAAATGGAAGGAAATAAATAACATGAGTGTAAAAAAGATAAGAGAGGAAATGGTGAGCGAGATGGTATTAAAGTGGAGAGCTGGGCACTCATGTACCTCATCCAGAACATCTCATTCGCATATTGTTCTGGTGCACCATTAGGATATTTGTGTGTGTGTGTGTGTGTATGTGTGTTTATATGTATATAGAGTGGTACCTGAGTTCTCAAACTCATTAGAACTCAAATTTCGAACCATCCAGTTAGAAAAAAATGACCTAGAGCTCGATCTGAATCTCAGAATTCAAACCGTGAACGCCGACCTAAGATAAAATGAGTCACGTGGCACGTCAGCGGAAAGAAACGCTTCAGTCTCAGTTTCGCACTCTTCGTGATAGCATCGTGCATGTTTACACTAGCTGAATACATATATTTAGACAGTAAAATACATTTAAACAATGCTAGACAATGACAGTAATTATTATATAAAATACATAATTTTTCTTAATTATTTTAATATTAATAATAAACCAATAATACATTTAATTATCATAATATTGTCGTGCCGACGGAACGAAAACTGAAACATGGACTAAATACAGAGGACAACAACCAGAAACAGCTGATGACACGGGGATTCCACACGGGGTTAACGAGGGGGCATGGCACATGGAAGGCGTGGACGATTGGGGCAGTTTTTTTAACTTTACACATTGTTTGGATTCATTTATTTTCTTAATTTACAAATTACTGTTTTGATAAATGTGTTTAGATGTGTTTAGTACAGTATATGCTCTTCTTGTTTTATCCGGTGGTTTATTTTGTGTTTAAATGCTAAAAAAAAACATATTTAGGTGTAATTTTTTGGGACAGGGAACCAATTAATCGGTTTTCCATTCTTTCTTATGGGGAAAATTCGATCACAACTCGAACTTTTTAGGATTCGATCCGGAGTTTTGAACGGATTAAATTTGAGTTCTGAGGTACCACTTTGCGTGTGTGTATGTGCGTGTGTATATATATATATATATATATATATGTATATATATATACACACAACCCCAATTCCAATGAAGTTGGGACGTTGTGCAAATTGTAAATAAAAAAGGAACGCAATGATATGGAAATCTCATAAACTGATATTTTATTCACATATAAAACATGTAAAATGTTTAAAGTGAGACATTTTGCTATTTAGTGGAAAATATTGGCTCATTTTCAATTTCATGACAGCAACACGTCTCAAAAAAGTTGGGACGGGGACAATAGGAAGCTGGAAAAGTTAGTGGTACCAAAACCCAACAGCTGGAGGAACAATTTGCAAATAGGTCAATTGGCAACAGGTCAGTAACATGACTGGGTATAAAAAGTGTCTTAGAGTTGCAGTGTCTTTCATAAATATAAAATAACAGTTAACATCCTACACAGGCAACCATTTGTGCATCCCCATTGTGATGCATGAAAGAATGAGTTCTCACTAAGGAACCACTGTGTCTGGTTTAAGGACTTGGCTCTTGGAAGATGAAAGTCTTTCCACACAATTCAGAAAACATGTGACTGAAAGTGCACCATACCTTACATGGCATGGACATGCTGCCCATCCTGTCATGGGACTTCACTCATGTGACCCCAGCAGCCAGATGCCCAATAGTTGACATAAAATCTGCTTTAAATAAAGACACATCTAGTATTCAGAATTATAGTTCATAGTGTCATGTTCATTTAAAACCTATTCTTCTTTTATTGTTATTTGCATTATTATTATAATTAATTTATTTGTATCTTCAGTGTGGCAATAAAGCTTTTTGACTTAAACATAACTCATCTGAATGCAGTGTAGCACTCATTCCTCTCACAAAACAAACCATGTACTAATGTTTATACGTGTGTTCCTGATAATCTATGTGAGGGTCCCTGCTTTGCTGTTATTTAGGGATGGCACCTGATATAAAGTCATAAGTGATCAAACTTGTAAACAGTAGCTTCAAAAATGCCCAGCTTGCACTTTACTTTTGAGCTGCGTAATGAAACTGAATTGTTTCAGTAAATACAGAGTTCTATCAAACTAATTACCTGTACGTTATCTAGGTAAGAATGTTTGTAACACTGTAATTATTACTTTGGTTATCCTCATTGGTGTCTTGGACTAAGCAAAAAATACATGCACTATTCCTATCCATTTTGATGTCTGATATTGCTCCCTGGTGGACAGTGAGAAAAAATAATTTTAAGACTTTTTCTCTCAGGCCCCTTTGGTAAAATAGCATCTCTTAGTCACATGAACATCAGCTATATTCATCAGCTGATCATATACACTATGCAATACAAGTGGTAATTAATTTAAAATAAAATATTATATAAAAACACATAGGGGGCAGCACGGTGGTGCAGTGGTTGGCACTGTTGCCTCACACCTCTGGGACCTGGGTTCAAGTCTCCGCCTGGGTTACATATGTGTGGAGTTTGCATATTCCCCCTGTATTGTCATGGGGCTGGCCACCCATCCTGGGTTGTTTCCCACCCCATGCCAATATGTTACAGACCCCGCCCCCCCCCCCCCCCCACCAATAGAGAAGAATAAGTGGCTTGGAAAATGGATGGATATAAAAACATATATCAATTTTCACAATTTAATAGACACTTTTTAGTAAACAATTTATTTGCTCCACAGGTCAACCTGCATTTACAGGAGAATTTGAATTAGTTTGTTTGTGTCAATCTTGTCAACATTCTAAAATTGATCATATAAAGCTGGATGCAGTTTGATAAAAGTAAAATATAAGATCAGTGTGTACTTATATCTCAAATACATGTGTGAAGCAGGTCAGGATATTAGATTTAAAAGATAAGGGTGTGTTCAGCAAATGCCTGATCTTTCTATGTGTGACAGGCCCTGAGATTGGTGGACAGAACAGGCTGGCAGTGGATTGGTGAGCAGACAGAAAGGAAATAAGTGCTACAAAGTGATCCTTTGGAAGCTATACAGGGAAAGGCTGAACCCATTTGTTCAACTACATCCAAAAATTCTTCTTTATGAATTACATAGGAATTTGGTAAAATGTCACTGTGTCCAGAAATGTGTACTTTCAATATGGGAGATTGAGCCAGAAAGAGTAAACCAACCTACGTCCCATAATCCTAGCTATTAAATTTGTATCTAAAAAAATAATGTTTTGTGTGGCTTCATGGGTTCAGTTTGCCTTGCATGCTGTCCAACTACAAGGCTGGCACAGGTCTTTTTTACATTTGCTACTTTCAGGGTCTTTTTTTTTACTTTCTACAAAAGGTGGACCTGCATTTGTTGAAATAAAGAATGAAACTGCATAAGAAGCAGAATCTATGAAACATTATGAATTGTGTAACTAATATCATAACACAAATAAACTTGGTTAATCAAATATGTTTAATATACAGGTATTGTGTGTTTCTTTTTAACTGAATTCATGAGATGTAAAACATCTAAAGTCATTCACAAAAGTGTCAGTTCTATTAGATACGCAATACAGTACATCCTTGAGACAATGAATGTCCATACATAAGGATTAAGCACATATGCCCTCATGCATAAAGGTAGTTAGTTGAACAGAAGAAGCCAGTTTGAACAGAAGAGCACACAGCCTTGGGTTCCTCAGGGTGTCTGTGGTTGATAATGACAGCAGAAAGTTACACAACTGACTACATACCATCTGCCTCTTTCTAAGTGACACAACAGGCTGCTGTCACACCTGCTGCAGCCCCCCAATTGGCCATCTTTCACATATGCTTTACACTTCAGTCTCCAAGGGTGCCAGCACCCAAGGTATGTTCTGACACCTTCCTCAGCCTTGCCAGAAATGTTGTAGATGCAGGGGGTGAATTTGTTAGTCTTGAAGACTGCATCAATCATGAACTGGTGTATAATTTGAACTTAAAAGAATAAGATTTTTTTCTTCAAATGTACTGCATGTGCATGTATTTGTTTTAAGGTAGTTTTTTTTGTTCATTTAATGATTCATGCAATAGTTCTAACAAACAAATTTGGCAATAGTCCAACTTCAACGTAGCCAAAGTTACTTTGTACACTATGACTATAGCTTTGCTACATCTCTCAACAAAATTCTAACCTCACATTCTAACCTCAAACACTAACAATCTAGTGTTTGGACTCTGTTCAAGGGATTATTTATAACCCTGTACACAATCAGGGGCACTGAAATCCCTTGTCCTTGTCCACCATTAGCTGCCTTGGGCTCCGCAGTCTTCACTGATTGTCCAATGTAATCATCTCCATTATTTTAGTAGTTGTGTCTTTAGCTCTGGTGCTGCTAATTTCCAATATTGATCAAGTTTAAAAGGCTTGTCCATTGCGAAAAGAAAAAAACAGAGGAGTTTCCTGAAATTGTCATTGTTTCCCAAAAACATCACAGCAAACGATCATCAAGTAGCGCATTGTTTATGGAAATTAATGAGAGCCTTCCACTGCCATCTTACTAGTGATGGACAAAATCACGCCTCATGACTCATGTATATTTTTTGACCCCACTAGAAGGTATTCTCTGTTCAAAAAAGAGAACAAAGCATGCTACAAAGCAAACCAAGAGCACCATCTAGTGGAGTCAGAAAAAGGATCACAAGGCATCATTTTGTCCATCACTACATCATTTCAGAAATGTGCATGCTAATAATGCTACTTTGTGCATTACCTGTAGCACACAGGTACAGATATTTTAGTAGAGATATTTTATGGGTTCCACTGAAATAAAGGTAGCTGATTATGAGAAAGTCCTCGGTGTGTATGTTGATGCTTCCATGACCCACTCTCGCCAGTGTGGGGAAGCAATAAAAAGTCCAATAGGATGTTGGGTTACATCTCTAGGTGTGTGGAGTTTACGTCAAGGGAGGTGATGCTACAAGTATATAATTCCTTGATAAGACCCCACCTAGAATATTGTATGCAGGTTTGGTCACCATACCTTAAGAAGGACGTTGCTGCCTTGGAAAGGGTGCAACGTAGGGCTACAAGAATGATTCCTGGTCTTAGATGAATGTCTTATGAGGAGAGGTCAGCTGAGCTGAATCTGTTCAGCATCAGGCAAAGGAGACTAAGGGGGGACAGGATCCAGGTATATAAAATTCCAACATGTCTGAATGCTGTTCAGCCAAATGGCTATTTCATTATTAGTTTAAATACTATAACTCATGGCCATAAGTGGAAATTAGCAGGAGTATGGAATAGTCTTCCTGCTAATGTAGCACAAGCTAAATCCCTGTATTCCCTTAAATCTGAGCTAGATAAAATTTTAACAACTGAGCTATTAGTTAAGTTCTCCCCAAATGAGCTTAATGGGCTGAATGGCCTCCTCTCGTTTTTTAAATTTCTTATGTTCTTATGTTCACACGCAACCCAGAAATAGGAGTATGTTTATATTACTTTGACTATTCTGTCTTAACAGATCGATGCAATAATTTGCCACATCATCAACCAATTCACTGTTAAACTTCTACCACTAAACCTATTTGCATGACTTTTCACTGGGAGGGTTGACCGGAGTATCAAGAACAACCTAACACAGCACAGGAAGAACATACAAACTCCACAGACAGAACAGGTGAAAATCAAACCCTCGAGCCCTCAGGGTATGAGGCAACAATGTTAACTCACTGAGCCACTCTCTCACCTTTTGTGTGTGTATTGTTATGGTAATTCTACATGTCATTGCACATATGAAGCTGGGAGGTTTGCTTTCAAATTTCTGAGTTACATGTGGCAAAGAATTTATTCTGCACCTCTGAACATCACTGTTCCTGACATACAGTTGAGGACACAGTTATTAGCCCTCTTATGAAATTTGAAGTTTCTTCAAGATTTTCCAAAGTGCATTTTTAACAGAGCAAGGCATCTTCAACATAGCATTTATGAACATATTAGTTTTCTTTAGAAGGAATAAATTATTTATTTATATTTGCACACAATAGCAGAATTATTTCAGAAAAAAAACAAAATACAATATTATTAGCTCCCTTTAAGAAATGACAAATTATTGAGCCATTGTACAAGCCACTTATGTATATCGATGTGCTTTAACTTCACAAATCTGGAGGAGCTTGAGAGATTTGCCAAAGAAGAATGGGCTGGGATACCTCAGATGACCTGTCAGAGACTTGTTTAAAACTACAACAAACAACTGCAGGCTGTTATGCAACAAAAAGGATACACAATTGACTATTAATATCCAGAGTGCTAAGAATTTGGACCATGGTAGTTTTTGGTTTCTGTGGAATATTTTTATTTCTTTGTGAAAAATAAAGTAATGTAAGTATCCAAAATAAAACTGAGATGTCTAAAAAAATCCATGTTAAATATTATTTGCTCTATTTAATAGCACTTGGGAAATACTTTTAAAACAATTTTTTTCAAATGGGGGCTAATAATTTTGTCCTCAACTGTATCTGTATGTACAGTATTAATTATCTCTGTCTCTCTGTTTTTTGTGTCCAAACATATGTGGGCATTGTGTGTTAGCATGCACCTATTGGGTTTGTCTGGCTATTGTGAGGGCCGACTATTTATCGGTCCATGTCAGTCTTTCGAAGGCTAGAGTCCCCTATGTAGAACGAGGGTGGTTAATGTCCAGTGGTTCTGCTTGCTATTTGTTTGTTTGTTTATTTTAATTTTTTGTTTGATAATTTTAGTTATCGAGTAACCACTGCAATACAAAACATTATCTAAATCAATATGCAAGTATACTTATTTCTCACTAAGCAGAAATTAATTTTCCAGTGCTGTCTTGTAGCAGTGCTACTTAAAAATGTAGTACATCTCCCAGCTGCCCCAGTAGTATAACGCTATTGGACAATATCAGAGGGAAGTGGGGCTGCTGCTAAGTGATTAAGTAAGTGGGCCCTTTAAATATGAACATGAAAGACACTGAGAAGATTACAGTGATCCGTGTGTTTGTTTAGGCACGGTTGGATTACAGTTCGACCACTTTGGGTCATAGTTTCCATCTGGATTTTTGTGCTGTTCCGTGCCTGCTTGTCCGTGTGAATTTGTCTTGTGTGGATATGTCTCAGTCTAAGGGGCACTCCAAATCAGGGCCAATAAGAATCACTCAGTGTTTTAAATATTTTAAGTTTAGCCCCGTGTCATGATGCCAGTCTTCCTTCAAAAAAAAAGGTCAAGCCTAAAGTAAACTTGACTTAGCCCCTGATTTTTTTCAATAGCTAGAAACACGCCTACTTTGGAGTAAGGATAATTGTATGAAACATGTTAAATATAAGCAAAGGCTAGGTGACTCTCCCCATATTAAACACTAGATTTCATATTATTCATATTAATTTGGATATTAAAACAAGTGTATTTGATGTTGACTTATAATAGTATGTTAATATCAAGCATTTCTCTTTCATTTTTTATCTTTATTTATGGTTACAAATAACCATGAATTATGTGCATTATACTCATAATATTTTACTGCTGTTATGCTCTTATGATTTACAGTGAGGGAAATAATTATTTGACCCCCTGTCAAATTCCTAAGTTCACCCACTTATAAAGAAATGAAAAGTCTATCATTTTAATGGTAGGTTTATTTTAATGTGACCTTCAATTGTGTATAACTTATACCAGTGTACTTTTTTTTTTTTTACCCCTTGTGTCCAGCAGTTTAGCAGGCAGGATGTTAGTCTGGGTGCTTTATTGTGCTGACAATTTGTTCTGTCAAGTGGAGCTTCGGATTAAGCTCCTCTTGTTATTTGAGGTAAACTTTTTATTAGCAATTTTACATTACTGCGTCAC
>JAODUD010000002.1:15297871-15314503 GCA_026784285.1 Stomatorhinus walkeri
TTCCCCCTGGATTCTGACGCTGATCACCTGACCCATGCCTGTCTCCGGATTTCGAGCTCTGCCTGTTCCCCTAGATACCAATGCTGATCCACCGATCCCTGCCTGTTCTATCTGCTTGTTTTTTGAAATTTCATTTCTGCCCTACCGCTCTCTCCCTAGTTTTATGGAAAAGATAATAAAACCTTTTTTTCCCCCCTAGACTGATCCGCTATTGCATCCTCCTTATTTTCCGGTGCCCCGCCATGTCATAAAAAACTTAATGTGAAAAGGCTTAACGTAACTTAAGAAAGACAATAATAAATAAATGTAATGGGTTGTAAGCTGTTCAACTTATTTAGTTTTAAAATTATTATTTGTAAACACTCTCTTCTGAATACAGGAACCTATATGTAGGAAACCCCCTGGACCAATGCCAAGCTCCAGTCCGTACCCCAATTGATGTCCATCCAATCGCCGTCCTCAATTAGTTATTGTTCGATTGTGGAGATGGCTAATGTAACTGATAGCCCCTGGAAACTAACATGTTGGATAAGCAATTTTTTAGTCCGCAAAAGGGCTGAACGTTGTTGAACTACATAAGATTTAGCATATAAGAAGTTCATAGGTAGGTAAGGTTCCAAATTTCTGTAATTTTAAAATGATCTGGAATGTACCATTTGTGATTTGTTTTTAATTGCATTTTACTGTATGTAGCATACTGTTTCTGTGTAGTCAGTTACTGCGTCAATCCGTGCACTGTGAAAAAAACAAAAAGTTGAGACAAAATTTGAAGGCAACTTATTGCACTTGAGTTTTGAAGGAAATTCAAGCTTTTAGGTTTTGATGAAAACCACCTATTATTATGCTGAGTAATTTTTTAGATATTTTTTTTCAACAAAAGTTGTATCAACCTGTTCTCTTTTCTTAAGATTTATCTTTCATATGTGCAAAGACTATAAAATTTGATTTTAGAATACTAAGGCTTCACCTTTTGCAGTGCCCAGGGGTACAAAAACAGTGTCCAAGTGCTGATTGGGCTTGAACAGGCAAACCTCAGTGAGGTTTAAACCGCTGAGTTACATGCTGCCACCTCTGGATGATGATGCTGCCAAAACTCTGTAAACAGTGTTTTTGTGTTAGCACCCTATTCAGCTTATGTTCCATACACCTGAGCATGTGACTGTGTGAGCTAAGCCTCTCTACTCATGGTTCAAAGGTCACCCATTCAAGCCCAGTGTCAGCGCATGTGGGGGCCCTTGAGCAAGGTCTGTGACCCCCAGCTCCCTATAGGTGCCACAACTGGTAGCTGCCTATCACAGTCAAGTTTGCTGTTATTCCTCACAGGGATCCTCAAAATCTGTCTGCTATTATTTATTACTATCATGTTTTAAATAAACATGCTAATTGACTGTTTTGTTATCTTCATTTATAATAATTAGATGGCACGTATCTTGTGATTTTGAATTCTTAGCATGTTTAACTCAAATTTTAAAGTTTTTACGCTTGTGAAAAATAAATCATCTGAACAAAAGACAATAAGTTGGCACAACTTTAGTTTTTTTTGTATTTCTTAGTATGTAAAATTGAAAATCAGATTTTTTTATAGATATGACAGATTCCCAGTCAAAATTCATTCACAACATTCATTGATTCAGCTAGAACACATTAGAAATTTGTGGTAGTTGGACTAAACAATCAGTTGACTTTGTGCACTTAAGGTGAAACCACCGCCTATACTAATAACACACAATACGTACTGATCCCTGTACTCTGGGTCACCCTAACATTTTGACGAGTAGCACAGGGTCCAGTTCTTCGTGTTTATTTAGCTTTCGCCCTTGTAAGGTGGAGTTACACTCTCTTTCTCCCATAGGTACAGTCTTCATCTCTGCAGCATATGACTGCACCTTTCTCCTGTGGAATAAAAGCTCTTTTGTGAGAGGCCTGATCATCTGCTTTCTACTGGCTTGCTGTTTTCAAATAGGGGGTGAATTCACAACCTAGCTTTATGGATCTCAACTGACCCTATTGGTGAGTTGCTGATGATTGAGCAAGCATACACAATGCCAAAAACACCACAGTAATAACCATTTTCTTGTTGTGGGACATTTAGGAGATCCATGACTGTCCAGTCAGATGCCCAAAAATTTTCTTCAGCTGCTCTGTAAATGCACGCCACAACTTTCAGGAGGGTTGAGCTTGTGGTTCTTGGCATTTCAGAACCGTGGATTGAATTGAATATGCAAATTTCCCATTTTGTGAAATCTGCTGCAGCAAGAAGCCAGTGTGAACCAGGACCTCGCACATCAGTATTAAAGGGCATCAGGACTGTTTAAAATTTAAAGCTCTCTGAGCTGCACAAGACTGTAAAACTGGGACAAAGTTTGAAAGTGCAGCCATCTGGTTCCTTTAAATCAGAGATAGATAAGATTTTAACAACTGTGAGCCATTAGTTAAGTTCTCCCCAAAGAAGCTTGTTCTTGTTCTTGTGTTCTAAGCGTGGGCATGCACAGAACAGAGTCCAACACCTTAGCTTGACCTACGTAGCCTGTGATGGCCCACTCAATAGTTTCCCCATTGAGCCAGGTAAAACTAGAATTTTATTAATTGATACTGTATGTAAGTTAGGTTTTGTGAAGGGTTCTTATATATGTAGTATTGTAATCAGTTAATTAGTAAAAAAAATTGCAAAATTATTTCTTTGCATTGCATATTACATAGGCTATGACGGTGGTCAGCTGATAAAATAGAAATGTAATGTAGTGTTCGCATTTACTGTTGAGAGCTGAACCTTGAGTGTGGCTGTTGGATGAGAATATTCAAAGAATTTTAAGAGTATTACAATTGTATAACTATAAAAAAATATCCCTATAAACTGATATGCCTGCTATAAAGAGTACTATGATAAATTGTTACCCTAGTAGCCACTTAAAAGGTTAAGGATATAACTATGACAATTTTTGTAATATTCTTGTGTATATGTATAACGTACATATAATTACTATTGTGTACATATAATAACTATTACAAATAGTACTAATAAAATATTAATCTGAAGTGGCTGCAAAGAAATGGTGAACGTCTTTATTACCAGATAAATGTGTGAGAATTTCGGTAATTTTTGGTGGTTGTTTTGGTACTTTAAGTCACATTAAGCTTTTTCCTAATAATGGGTGTCAATGGAGGGAAAAACCCTTAATGTAAGATAAAGTCCATATTCCTAGCATTTCGATTTAGATTTTTTGACAGGTGAACATCTTTATGACCAGATATGTGTGTGAGAAATTTGGTGATTATTGGAGGCTGTCTTGGTACTTTAAGTTACATTAAGCTTCAGCTGCTAAATTCAGTAATTAAGTAAGGATAATGCACCCCCTGCTGGATATGTATTAAAACTGCGATGTCATCCAATCTGGACTCTACTAATAGTAAAGTCTGGCATATTTTACTTTTTCAGTCCTAGTAACAGCAGACATCCCACCCTCCTGGAATTTCTATGAGTCACCTGCAAATTGACAGCAGCTTCCTGACACCAACGAATGAATGACAATATCCTGCACAGCTATTCAGCGGCGATGTAACTAGCCTGCAAGAAGAGGTTTTAACACTGCAACCCACTGGGTCCATAAATTTTACTGTCACCTACTATTATTACCCTCAGTACTCCGCAGTCAACAGACCCACAGTGGTATCACCGCAATACTGTAAAATTCTAGCCAGCACCCCCCTCATCCACAATGTAAAACTTCAGAACCAATCCCCAGGGCTGGAAATTAAGCTCACCCACTCGCCTGAGGTGAGGAATTTAGACAAAAGCTGAGTACAAAAAACTGAATGCTAACCTGTTGGTTAGTAAAAAAAATACATGTCAGATTGCAAATTTTACTGAACTAGGCCAGTTGACAAGTAGAACAAATTCCACCCCTGCCTAGTTCTACGCCTTCGATATTAACAAAGGAAACCCCCTAATGCCACCTACATAACAACTGTTGAAGTGTGTAGTAAATTAACTTATTCCCCCCAGATGAAAATATTGCAATTCAATGTAATTCATTATATGAAGACCTCTACGGGCACACTGCATAAACAAGCTCTTGGCTCCTCTTGAATGATTTTATTATGTATTTAATAAATTGTTTAATTGTACTAATGTGGAGGTGACAACTACATAAGAACGTAAAGAAATTTATAAACAAGATGAGGCCATTGACATGGTGACCAACTACAAGAAACACTTGAGTTGTGCTTACCAACAATGGTTACTCCACCAAGTACTAAACCATGTGTTCCAAGAGATCAAATACTTATTTCCCTAGATAAATGACAAATTGGTTTGTAACTGTTACATAATGATTTTTCTGGCTTGTTTTGTTGATCTATCTATCTTTTGCTGTTAAAATAAACCTATCAGTGAATTTAAGAATTCAGCAGGGGTCAAATAATTATTTCCCTCACTGTACCTAGATAGAGGCCAACCGCAAAGAGAGGAAGGATATAGTGGTGGTGGATGTGACAAGGATGGAGGAAGAGCATTACAAGTTCAAGGCTGTGTCACAGGGCCGACAAGGAAGCTGGACGACCTGGGAGGGAGTCATCAAGTTTGGTTAGAGACTGTCGTAATGCATGTATGTCAGAGGAGCAATAAAGTTTGTGTTTTTTGAATGTAAAATTAAAGAAGTGGACGTTGGGAGCCACGCGGTTGTTTTACCGTGATTGGTAACCTACCACATTAACGTGTAAAACAGTCTACCGACGTTTATTTTTATAGAAGTGGTCAAATGTTTAGATTGTGCCAAAGGAATTAACGTTCCCAACCGAAAATGACCACTACACCCCTAATGCAAACCTCCAGCACATCTTGTCAGGTTGTAAGATCACGCTCTCCCAAGGACATTATAGATGGTGCCACAACTAGGTCCTAAGGAAGTTAGCAGAGGTGCTGGAGAGCCGTCGACAGGGTAGCAAAGGGGTACCACCTGCAGTTAATCACAGCCTCGTCAGCTTTGTTGTGGAAGGTGGGGGGAGAAGGAATATTAGGGCAAAGGAAAAACCTAGGCCGTTTTCCCCTGACCAGGAGTGGAACATGAGAATTGACCTCGATAGGCAGCTGTTTCCCAACCGAGATCACTACTACATCTCTCTGGCCTGACATAGTGGCGTGGTCCACCAAAGTGAAATCCGTGCTTCTCATCGAGCTCATGATACCAGCAGAGGAGGGGATCGAGGCTGCCTACAAGCGAAAAAAGGCCAAGTACTCAGGACCTGGCTGCTGAGTGCTGGATGGTTGGCTGAAAGACTACCAGTGGAAGTTGGATGCCAAGGCTATGTAGGGCTGTCAATCACTCGCCTTCTGAGAGATGCAGGAGTGACCGCCGGGATCCGAAAGAAGGCAATCAAAGAGCTGGCAAAGGAGGTTGAGAAGGGTAGTTTTTGGCTTTGCCTGAGGAGGAAGGACAAGTGCTGGGGAAACAACTAACCCCAATAACAGCCGCAGGGGAAACACCCATCAGCTGCAGGGGTGACAGGGAGATGTCCCTGTCACTGCTCTGCCACCAGGAGACGTTCCAGGATTAAAGGAGCGAAAAGTTGATCGGTCATTCCTGGTTGACGACCCTGCAGCTGACCTGTGGGCACCGGAGAAGGTGCGACCGGCAGCAACACCTAGTAGGCAATTCCATCTTCCTGCATATGCTACTGATCAATTTCCCCCTTAGTCTCCTTTACGCGAGGTTGAACAGATTCAGCTCACCTAACCTCTCCTCATAAGACATTTCTCTAAGACCAGGAATCATTCTTGCTGCCCTATGTTGAACCCTTTGTAAGGCAGCAATGTCCTTTTTAAGGTATGGTGACCAAACCTACACACAGTATTCTAGGAGGGGTCTTACCAAGGAATTATATAATTGTAGTATCACCTCCCTTGACTTAAACTCCACACACCTAGAGATGTAATTGGCCTTTTTTATTGCTTCCCCACACTGGCGAGAGTGGGACATGGAAACATCAACATACACACCGAGGTCTTTCTCATAATCAACTACCTTTATTTCATTGGAACTCATAAAATATCTGTACTTTATATTTCTGCTCCCTGCATAGATTACCTTACATTTATCAATGTTCAATTTCATCTGCCATGTATCAGCCCAGTCGCTAAATAAATCAAAATCCAGTTGTAGCCTCTGTGCTCTTAGTTTAGTATTTGCTACACCACCCACCTTGGTGTTGTCTGCAAAGTGAAACAGTTTACTGTATATATTGGTGTCAATATTGTTAATGTAAATTGGGAATAACAGTGGTCATAAAACTGAATCCTGCGGAACCCCACTATGAACAAAGGCCCACTGTTACATAATAACTACCTGCTACTTCCTGTCTTTTAACCAGTCTTCAATCCAAGCTGCTACAGTTCCCAAAATCCCTGCTACTTTGAGCTTAAGCAGGAGCTCTATGAGGGATGACAACATAAAAGACCTTCTGGAAATCTAAGTAGATCACATGGTAGGCTTTTTTGTGATCAATTGCATTTGTAACTTCCTCAAAGAATTGAAGTAGATTAGTTAAACAGGATCTACCTCTCCTAAATCCATGTTGGCTATCCCTCAGAATGTTATATGAATCCAGGTAACCTACCATCTTTGCTTGGGTTATAGCTTCCATTACTTTCCCAGTTATGCAAGTTAAATTGGCCTATAGTTTGATGGATTACTTCTGTCCTATTCTTTTTTGAATATAGGGGTTATATTAGCATTCTACCAATCAGAAGGTACCACACCAGCAAATAACGATTTATGAAATAGCAAAGTTAAAGGTTGGCAAATAATATCCCTCATCTCTTTCAAAACTGTAGGTAAGATCCCATCAGGACCCTGCAATTTATTTATTTTGACCTTAGCTAGGCTTTGTAGAACTAGTGATCACACTGCACAAAAATTCTGCTCTAACGAAAGCAACGCATTATCAAAGTTATATCTCTACTTGTCCTGATGATGAACACCCATCACAGGGATCTGGTCGGGAATCATTAAAGTGAACCATGTCCAATAGGATTCTTAATTTGGCCATTAAAATTCTATATTCTTAAAAAGTTGGTGTGCATGCGGCCTGTGAATTGGTATATTCAGATATTCTTAAAAAGAAATATAAAAAAGGTCAAACATTGTTCACCAGGTGGCGCTTGTTGAGTATATAATAACATAATAATCAATCTGCAAAGGGCAGCCACCTATTGGGGCAGGGTTTGAACCAGCAACCTTGTGATTACAAGAACAAAGGCTTAACCCACCAAACCACACACTGCAAACCAATCTGAAAGGATATCATAATAATAAGACATTAATGAGTACTGTATTAACATTTAAAAAGCACTAGCATGAGTTATACATCAGAATATAACTATGACCAAAACAACACCAATTATGTGCTATGTGCATGTAACACTCCGTTGGCTTAGTTCTCTTTACGTGTTCTGAAGAGAACAGAATCCTTCAGATTATCCAAATCTCATTTATAAGTAAACAGTGTATGTGCAACTAACATCCCTCACTTTGTGGTAATATCAGCGTTACTATATCTCAGGCTTGGGAAAAGCAATCTCCATCCCTCCCGTTAGCAGAAGCTTTATTCGCCGGAAAGAGCACATGCAACACTTCCCGTTTTTACAGCCTACTAATCACGCATGTTTCCGGTCGCTTTTACGATTGGCCAAATAGTGACACTACTACGCCTTTGATTGGTCCGTTGTGTTACAGTGCCGTTTCTACTATTTCGGTACTGCAGATGTGTTTAATATACTCTACGCGGGGGCTCAAATTGAGGCGCTTTAGTTGCATATGCTTTAGATGAAAAGGAATTATGATCAAGAGGAAGCCATTGCTTGTTGTCGGTGTGTTTCTTCTGACTGCAGTCGCGGAAATGATGAAGAAGGGCGACGACTCCGAATGGGTACATTTACCTAACAAATGTGAAGGTATAAATCGGTTTCGATATTGAGAATACGCAGGTTGATTTTACTTATAATAAAACGATTGGCTTAATAAATTAATTTTGGCTGTTTAAAATATGTATTATCAGTTGCATGGCCATTTCATTGGTGCTGTTTAAAGTTTTTGTATTTTACTGAATAAGGGTATTGCTAGAGGCATTAACCATTTTAAAAGTCAGATGTGGGCACACTGTAACCGTTTAAGTAAATTTAATAGTTAAGTTTAACTGCCGGTTTACATATCAATTTCTGCATATTAAATTGGGAATTAATGTCTGCCAACGCCGTTTTTGTTTTTATCAGTGTGCAAGTTTCTGAGCATCGAAATGAAGTCTGCATTTGAAGAGACTGGGAAAACCAAGCAAGTCATAGACACGAATTATCGCTTTCTGGACTCGAAGGGTGCACCGCCAATAAAATACGTCAAATCGTATGTCTATATATTATCAACACAAACGTGTTTTACTTTTTACTGTTGGGCAATGCTTATGATTGTTCTGCACCAGGGTCGGCCCGCCTTATCCACGACATAACCGAAGTGAAATCAGTTTTAGGTTGGATATTCAGATCCACTCTCTCTAGACTTAGCGGCGGCGTTTCACTCACGTTAGACGGCATAAGGCGGTCGAAAGACTGCCAGATCAATTCCACAGCCTTGGAGAAACTCGCGAACCGCTGATTTAGGGACTGTCAACGAATTATTGTCAGAATAATGAAATACTGATTACTTGCAATAACTTCAATGCAATGGCATTCAGTAACTCCAAAATGGGTGCATATTCTACAACTACCTGACATACACAGGACAATTTTATTTATTTTTAACACTTTATTCTATTTTAAATGATCATTTTAAAAGGAAAAAATGGGTAAATATGTTTCTTTCAATAGCTTCTAAGCAATGGGTGCAAGTTATGCTACTACACGAGCACTATAGGACACAGAAACTTTCATTCGATTTTAACCCTCTGTTTAATTGATATGTTTTTTCTCTAAAATTAGGCCTTTTTTTAAATTGTTCCTAGGCCGTGGGAGCCTGCGACCCAAAATCTAGTACCAATTGTAGTGCAATGCAATGTTTGAATTTTTCGCTCACAACTAGTTCTGGGACAAAATATTGAAATCAGGACCGTAGCACCCACAAATTGCCTACTTCAGACCCAGGTAAGCTGTTGGAGATGCTCCTTATCATTCTGATATGTATTGACACTAGGTTTTGGGTTGCAGGCTCCTACAGCCTAGAAGCTATTGGGGGGGAAGGCCTAAATTTAGAGAAAAATATCAAATAAAAAAATGGTTAAAATCAAATGAAAGTTGCTGTGTCCTGTAGGCTTTAGGTCGTACTACAATTGGTACTAGGTTTTGGGTTGCATGCTCTCACGGCCTAGGAACTATTGGGGGAAAAAGAACTAATTTTAGAGAAAAATAATATCAAGTAAACAAAGGGTTAAAATTGAAAGTTGCTGTGTCCTATGGTGCTCACGTAGTAGCATAATTTGCATTCATTTGGGTGTCATAAGCTTCCATTGCCTAGAAGCTATTGAAAGAAATCTATCTACCTACTTTTTGCTTTTAAAATTATCATTTAAAATACAATAAAGTGTTAAAAATGAGTAAAATTGTCCTGTATGTCAGGTAGTTGTAGAATATGCGCCATATTTTGGAGTTACTGGATCCCATTGTATTGAAGTTGCTGCAAGCAATTGGTATTTTATTATTATGACCGTAATTCGTTGACTGTCCCTAAATCAGCGATGTGCGACCGACTGGGAGGCTGTGGAATTGACCTGGCCGTCTTTCAACCGCCTCATGCCGTCTAGTATTAGTGAAACACCGCCGCTAAGTCTAGAGAGAGTGGATCTGAATATCCGTCAAATATTCAACCTAAAACTGGATTTCACCTCTCTACACATCTCTACAAAAGGCTGCTGATATTATTGTAATGTTTAAGCAGCCTTGCTCACTTCACATACACAGGGACATCCGGTTCATAGAGGTGATGGAGACTGTCTGTCAAAGACTCATGGAGTACAATCTGCACAAGGAGAGGGAAGGCAGTAACCGCTTTGCCAAGGTGAGGGTGCTGAAAGCACCTGGTCCACAAGCTCAGAAGAGTAAAATATTGGAGTCACTCTTGTTACTGAGCCTCAGCATACACTGTAAAATCAACTCAACCTTATTTCTGCCACAAGGGAACTTTTGTTTTTTTGAGCTTTATGCTGAATTTGAATAATTATGAATAATTTTAGTTTTTGTAATAACTCAGGACCACTTATCAAGTTTCTTAGTATTTTTCACCTGTTGACCTTTTCCCCTTCCCCCTTAGGGCATGTCTGAGACTTTCTCCACACTGCATAACTTGGTCCACAAGGGCGTGAAAGTAGTGATGGATATCCCGTATGAGTTGTGGAACGAGACATCTGCAGAGGTGGCAGATCTGAAGAAGCAGGTGACCTTATAGGGACTTATGGGATTTTCATCAGTAATTTAGATATACTGCATATGTTTCTGGATACAGTGGTGCCCTGCAGTTCACAAACACAATCTGTTCCAGGAAAATGGTCAGGAACCAATTTGCATGCAAACCAGGGCAATTTTTCCCATAAGAAAGCATAAGAATTCGATGAATTTGTTCAAAAGCCTGCCAAATAAATAATTTTCTGGTTTTTGTAAAAACTTTAAAGAAAAACATGATATAGGGTGGCGACGTGTATAAGGAGGCATTGCGGGAGCAGAAACATGGAGACTTGCTTGCCGGGGAAATCACGCTCTTTATTAAGTCTTTAACCCATGTGCTGCTGTTGTTAATGTTAATGGTTGCATCTCCCCATTGTTGTGCATGTGTTTGTGTCTTGTGAGTACCCAGTCCGATCTTCACATGTATTTAGCGTGTATAATTCTTCCACCTTGTGTGCATCTTGCAGTTCAGCTTCTGACAACCTTGTGTTTCCCATCTGTGTATTTGTGGTCAGTGCTTGTTGGTTGCCTGTTGTGGTCCTTCACTTTACAGTTGCACGCGGTTCATGCTCGGATATGCACTCCACCAGTGCTACACTAGTACAAAAACAGGAATCTGGTCAAGTAATCTGTTTGTCGACCAAATTTTGTATACAGTGCATTTTTTTCCACAAAATTTTTGGTCACTAACCAAACTGTTCGTAGATCACAGCGTTCGTGAACCACAGGCACCACTGTGTTGGAGTATGTTGGTGAAGATCAGGTAGGTTAGGGTGGCAAGCAGACTTTATATTGTGCTGTTTTGAACTTTGTCTGGAACTCTTTCAGTGTGATACAATGTTGGAGCAGTATGAGGAAGTCATTGAAGACTGGTACAAGGGTGATCAAGTAGAAGACCTCACCACTTATCTGTGTGAGAAACATGTTCTTAAAGGGCAGGACAAAGGTATTGATCCCTCTCTTTTTATTCCTCTCTCCTGGATTCCTTAAGTAGAACTAGCATGACTTTTGAGCAGCCTGATTGGGGTCCAGCCCAGTTTGTCATTCCTCTAGTACACTGAATCATTAGCTTCTGGTAGAATGCCATTTGTGAGTATTTTAACAGTATGGTGCAGACATACCAATATATACAATAAACTAGCTAAATTTGCAGATGACACCAAGGTGGGTTGTGTAGCACGTACTGAACTAGGGGTGCAGAGGCTACAGTGGATTCTTGATTTAACCCTCTGGGGTTGAGTGCATCGTCGGCAATGCAGCACACTTTTCGTGTCTATTTCAGTTTATATCTCACTAAAATCTTAATATAGAATCATGAAAAATGCTGGTTAAGTCCATAATCTCTTCTTTTCAATATGTCTACTGTTGGAAGTATCAAAGTTTTTAAAATTAGATAAAATTGGCAAAAAAGTAAACAGTCACCTTTCTTTGTTTTACCTGCATCGGGGGCGTGTAGTACCACGGCCACCCGAAGATCGCCATTCACATTCTATATAGCTGCATTAGCACGTATTCAAATCGCATTCGTATGGTGATCAAATGCACAGTGCAGCGGTGAAACGAGATCCAGATACATCCCCGTCAGCGCCATAAAAATGGGTGGGGTCAATGACTCCTTCATACACATGAAAGTTGCTACATATTTAATGAAAGGAGCCAGAAATAGTGGCATGAGTTTGCTTTATCTTATTTATTTGTCCAACTGAATGTTGCAACTACATCATTTAGTCATCTTCATGTAGTCAAGACTTTGGTGATCAGATATCTGGGATCAAAACAAACCGCCAGCATTGCTTACTATGTACTTTTACTATGTTTCTGCAAGTGTTCCAAACTGCATTTTACAATGTCTATACTTTGATGTCAAATCACAAACTTAACAAAAATCTGACATTTACAAAGTTCATTAAAATAAAGATGAGTTTAATGCCAAAACAAATATATAAGAAATAATTAATTTGCCATGAATTAAGTTTTTGATATTGAAAGAAATGTGTGATCATGCCCCAGTCAGTGTTTTTCCTACCCCTAAACCCCAGAGGGTTAATAAGTGACTGGACTGATACCTGGCAAATGAAATTAAATGTAGACAAATGTAAGGTAATCCATGCAGGGAGCAGAAATATGAAGTTCATATATTTAATGGGTTTCTTGGAAATAAAGGTAGCTGAAATAAAGGAGTGTCTTATGAGGAGAGGTTAGTTGAGCTGAATCTGTTAACCGTCAAGCAAAGGAGACTAAGGGGGGACCCAGGTATATAAGATTTTAACAGGTCTGGATGCTGTTCAACAAAATAGTTACTTCAATATCAGTTCAAAAAATACAAGAACTTGTGGCCATAGGTGAAAAAAAGCAGAACACTTTAAACTGGATTTGATAAAATTTTAACAACTCTGTGCTATTAAGTGAGTTCTCCCCAAACAAGCTCTAAATGATCTTATGTTCTTTAAAGGGAGGGACGTGCTCAAGGACCCCCTCCCCCTCCCCATCACGTTTGCATTTTAGCTTGTTAGTAGCTGCCCATTGCAGTGTGTATGCTAAAAAAATGTTAGCAGGACTATAGACTTATCTGTTTCACATGCACAGGAAACAGCCATTGTTTTTATGGAAAGTGGAAAAAATGTAAATGATTATGGAATTGTGAGACTTCACACTACAGGCAGGTAAATGCTTGGCAGTGATTTTCCAGGTTAGATATAGCATATCTGATATTGGTTTTAATAATCTGTGGGCTGTTTTGCTTTAGCCTGCCTGAAGGAGAAATGGACTGGGAAAAGGAGAGCAACAGCAGGCATTGCTGATAAGGAGAAGAAAAAGAAGGGAGAAAGCAATAGCCAGGAGGAGCTGAAGGGTCGGAAGAAAAGGAAGAGCAAGCTTTCAGAGCAGGAGATGGGAGGAAAGAACAAGGACAATGTGGAAGTTACTCCAGAGGAGGGTCTCCAGGGCAATGTACCCCTGCATGGGGAGAAGACTGAGTTGTGAGTCGGCTGGGAGAAGACTGCATGGCCCATGGATTGATTCATAAGCTTCCTATCAGGTGTGTCCTCATGCAGCAGTGACACCTAGCTTCAGCCTATGCAAACTGAAGTGCTGTGGGTTTTAAAGGACATTTTAGCTTGCACCTGATAGACACTTCAAATGCCAGTTGAGACGGCTTGGTATTTGGATTGTTAACTCAAAAAAAAAAAATCTGACTTAAACTGAGGTTGAGCCAAAGATGGTATACCCTGTAGCCTTGATGACCAGAACTGAACACCCTTGCTTCTCCCCAGTTTCTGTTTGTTCTCTTTTAGCAACCGTGGCGACTGTTTGATTATCCCAGTGTTCTCTATTCGTTTCTTTTGCACTGTCCAAGCTCCAGATATCCTGTGTTGCTGTCTGTTTCCCATTCACATAATTAAGTCATGGTTTTGACCTACATGGGATATGAGAGATGTTTTCCTTTCTAATAAGGGACTGGGTGCTAGCCTGGTCTCTACCCTCATCAAAGACATCTCACTGTCACCTGGAACAGAACCATTGCTTTGGCCCAAAGCTGTAGCTCTTTAGTTCCCTGGTAAGGAATGTGGGTCATCCCAGATACTCACAGATGAACAGTACAACAGATGGTTGCAGTGCATATATGTCAAGGCTTGGATTAGAGATTGAATCCACGTTACTCCTGTAAGAGAAAACCGTTGCTAATAGGTGTGGAACTTTGTATGTGTATAGTTGCACTGGCATTGCCATAACAACAGAATTCCCTGACTTAACCAGTGCAATCTAGTCCAAATACATGCACCAGAAACCACCTGCTGACAGTCTCTTTCATTGATATTTGATTAAATTAAAGGAGTACACTTCGGCTACGCAGGCATTCTTATGCTTTTAAAGTGGAAGTATTATAAGCTGAACACACTCCCTATCGTCAGAGATCCGATAAATATTATATGTTGTGTTGTTTCAAGTTCTTTGTATTTTGTCAACCTCTAAACTGCTCTTGAGAGATCTGGCTGCCTACCTTTACCCTCCTGCCCTTCAGATATTTCCCTGTAATTTACATACACACAGGCAACAAACCTTAGGTCAGAGTAATGTAATGATGTCAGGATGGTGGAAGCAAGGGAACTTTCCGTGGGCTCAGATGGCCTTTTCAGCTCAGCTTTCCCAGAATCCTTGGTGATACTTATTGCCAACTTGTGGTGCTGTCACATAACTCAGGGTACCTGCAGTCATGGAAAACCTGGGTAAGTTTTAAAATTCTTGGATAGAGGAAAAGTTATGGAAAAGTTTTGGAAACTAGCCTTGTTCATTTGGAAGTCATTAAAATTGACTAGCTTGGTAAACAGCAGTTTATGTGCAGATTTTGCATATTTGAGATTGCTGCTTTTATGCTCATTATTCCAATTTTTAAGGTTTTATTTATTTGCATGTATTTGAATTTTAAAGATCAGTTTCTCGTTTTTTGACCCTGTTTTCCTCTACCAATCATTAGGTACATATAATTTAAATACTGGGATTAATTTTCTTACTTGAACACTGTTTGCACATTGGCGAAAGTTGTCCACCATCTGTGTTTATTTGGTAAGCAGACTGGCTATTATCTTACCAATAATTGTAGTATTACTGTCGTGCCGTATGCGGGACACGGAGCGGAGACAGGAGCGGCAGTCAGGAAATCAGGAAACACGGGGTTTAATAAAAAGGGCAGGCAAGAAAACGCACAGTAACATTACAATGACCGGACTGGGGAAACAAACTGAACCGCGGACTAAATACAGAGGACTAATGACAACAACCAGAAATGGCTGATCACATGGGGAATCTACACGAGGTTAATGAGGGGGCGTGGCACACAGAAGGAGCGGACGATAGGGGCAGGACAATTACTATCTGAAACTGCTTGATCTTCAAATCAAAGCAAACGTTTCTTTTGGAAAATTTTCTTGTGGTACTGGAAAAGTTTTTGAAAAGTCATGGAAATTTATTCTGCCAGAACTGGGGGAACCCTGATAACTATTTGTTGAAATGTAATCCATGATACATTTTATCATGCATCATAATCCAGCATCACAGCACTGTGCCATCAATACTAGGTTGGAATTGAGGCACGCATCCATCTTTGTGAACGTAACAGATCTGCAAAAACAAAGTTTTGACCATTGTTGTGCTTGGAATGTCCACAAAAGGGAATCCCTATTCTATGTAACTGAGAAATCAACTAAAAAATTACATTTCTCTTTTTCATTACAATGGATATGCTCGTTTTAAATAAAATAGGCAGTTTAGCTTTCCATTTAATTTTTTTTACATATTTATAAATAAATGTATTCAAGTGTGGATTGGTTTTTCTGTCACAGTTTTGCTATCCAAACTACATAACTCAAGATGCAGAGTGTGGAGATGCGGACAGGATACCAATGATGACATGAGATTTTATAACTGAATCAGCTTATTCAATAAACGGGATTATTTAAACATACACCTAAAGTGTTTTGCAGTTTAATTTCTAACACGATTGTTGATTTTAAAAGTGGGTGGCTGGAAATTTGTGTCAAAGCTTTCTAATATATATGTAAAATACTTGTTTTCCCTTTTCTTTGAAACAATTATTCAGAAAAGGTCTGATTTACAGGCATTTGGAATGTTTTAGTAAAACGTTTGACACAGGAGGTGTGGAGTTATGTCCCTTCTGAAAAAACGGGAACATATTTGAAATATATTCTTTAGTTTTTCTCCTGTCACAGGCAGCCTATATTATGATGAGACTTGTCCAGCTGCATGATTCATGTGACTTACCAAAACATTAAGCTATCCCCATTAGTGATATGGTTGGGGGCAGTGTGTGACTCAGTGGGCTAAGCCTGTGTCCTTATAATCACAAGGTCACCAACTCAAATCCAGCCTCAGTATGTCTGTGGGTCCTTGAGCAAGGCCCTTGACCCCCAGCTCCCCCGGTGCCCCAACAGGTGGCTGCCCTTTACAGACAGCTTGCTCTACAAAGAGCAAGTTGAGGGAGGTGTAAAATGAATTTCCCCACAGGGACAATAAAGGATTGATGATTATTGTCTAGACGGGAAGTTTTTAAACTTTCAAAAAAAAAATGATACCTTGTGAGATTAAATACCTCGTCTGAACCCCTTGACTCGTCAGTCACATGATATTATTTAGTTTCTTTTAGTTCCATACAAGGTAAAACACATGTTATTGCTAAGCGGAATAAGGAAGTTAGT
>JAODUD010000002.1:15334116-15348085 GCA_026784285.1 Stomatorhinus walkeri
CCCCCCACGGGCACTGTTTGTGCATAGGGCCCAGAATTTGGTGCTATGCCCCTGATCCTACCACTGAGACTCTCGCAGAGGTTGCTGGGTGAGGTGGTCCTCTTCAGTGCCTGCTCCACCTGCTCCCGACGCTTTGACTCAAATTCTAATGCCTCCTGCAGTTTCCGCTTGGCCTTCTTTTCCCGCTTCAGCCGCTTCTGGATGGTTGCTGTAAGAAGAAGATCAGTGGTGGGCAAAGGAGGCCCCCAGGTGTGAGCCCTGTATTTTGACCACTTTCTCCAAACATTCCATATAACTACATTTAATACTTCCTAAACATTTATTTGCTAAGATCTTCCATTTTACTTCTCCATAAAGTGAACTTCAATTTTACGGAATGCTATTTCTGATCTCCCCTTAGAATTCACTTATACCATTTAACAGGACTTACCTCTAATCTGAAGCTCTGAGGTCAGCTGCCTCTCCAGGCTCTCCCTCATCTCTCGTTCTCTGAAAAGCTCTATCTTCAGTTCCTTCTTCTCCTGCTGGATCTGTTTTTCCTGCATTCGTGCATTTTCCACTGCTACCTTGAGCAGACTCTGAAAATTAGGAAAGACCTGTTATCCCAATGTGAACATTGACAACTTTCACACACACCATTCCCATAAACACAGGACTATATCACTGCCAGTCTCTTTTACACTTACACATAGCATTTAATTGTCAATGACATGGTCAGTAGGAGCACATTTCAGTGTTGTGAAGGTGTATCTTTTTGTACCTGGATGTTGGTAAGTAGAGTCTCCATGGATGAGAGGCCATCAGCAAACAGAAAAGTGGCAGGGAAACCTGGGGCCAAGGCCTGTTTGTCAAACCCAGGCTTCATCATGGGCAGGGCCAACTGAGACTCCTCTACTACCAGAAGAAGGACAGAACTTCCATTAGTATTACTCACAAAGTTACACAGATAAACACATCAAGAATAGGGTGGTCCTTAAAAATGAGAACTGGAATATTCTCACCCCCTAAGGACTAAGAAAACATTTCAGGATTTTTTGGATGATTTTTCAAGTATGTTTAGCAGTTGCTCAAGCAGCTTGAATGGCTAAACCCTAGTTTAGTCATCCACTGTTGGTCATTCATTTGATTGTTAGCAAAAATGTGCTAAACATCTTATTATTTTTTTACAGTTTAGCATCAAGGGTGCTCTGTACCATATTTTTCTGTACTCATTTTATTTTCTCTGTTTCTCTGTGTAAATTCAGGCAGCAACCATGCAATAAGAATGTTTTGAAATATCACCTTTCATTATGAATAACTTGTCATAAATTTAAGTTTCACATATTTTCATATTTTTACACAGATCTGATGTGAAACTAAACACTGTCAGTTATTAAGAGAAAAAAGGGCAAATGCATGAAAAAATTCCATTTTAAAATTTTACTCAGATAAGGACCACCCTAATGTACATACGCCTGTGTACACAAATACAGAGATATACAGTATGTACATGGACACACACATTAATATACATACAACTGATCAATATATATAATCTAGTCTACACAGTGTGGGATTGTACTGATATTGTTCGAATATTATATCAGACATTCCATGTGTCCCAGAAGCTTTGGGAGTCTTCTTTCTCAAATGCTTGCAACTCCCTGGTGCCTGCAAATGATGCACGATTTCCCAGAAATCTATCGATCCATCAGTGGCGATGAAACTAGCTGACAAGAAAGCACCACACCATCAGTACCCTCAGCTCCATCAGCAAATCATCCTACCAGTAAACCCCCTCCCCCCAAGAAAGCACTAGCCATCATACACTCCAGGAATTACAATGATGTATGTTATTATGGTGGAATCTTAAAAAGCAATGTATTACTGCCCAAGCCTAACCACAACCCCTACTCTCTGATGTCCCTCATTTGCCTCCCTGATATCAATAGTGGAATGTTTGTTATTTTGATCTATCTGACTCCAAGAAAGCTCAGTGCAGCCAAAAATGAGCATAACCTGAAGAAGATGAAAGAAAACCAGAGGATAGACTGACAAAGTAGGACCCAGGCTGAGAGTATGTCACCAGATGCAGGCACACCAGGATCGTTACTTAGGCTCATCAAAAACACAGCAGTACTTCAATAGAAATAATTTTCTTAATAAAATTTGCATTGGTAGTGCCTGAAGTCATTGGAAGACTGTCGGTGGATCAATAGGTGATTTCAGGAGTTTAACTGTTTTTTCAGATGCAAACAAACATAATGGCTTGTAAAAAATTGACATTTTAGGAAATTAAGCAACCCCTCTACAGAAAACCCAGCATTCCACGGCCAGCTGGTACCGAGACCAGGTCGGGAAGCCCTACTGTAAGTATTACCCCATGTAACTTAAATCACCCAAGATAAACCGGGCTTGGCTCAGCACAAAACAACCGACCCAATCAGCCCTTTCAGCCTCAGCTCAGACTCCTTCCTCTGCGGCAACCTCACTTCAAGGGCCCCATAGTTAACTGGAGTTAGGAGCATCGGACTCCATCTGGGTGAACAGATGCTGAAGCTGAAATGCTGCTTAGAAAAAAAGAAGGCAGGAAAAATACCCTCCACAGAGAATCGCTGTAATAACCATACCATTTACTCCGGACAATTCTCCCAGCCCTCTCCCCTGCCTGCCTTCCCCTGGATTTAGGAAGGGGGTGATCCTGCTGAATATTCAAAAGATTCTAATTAGTGGGTTAATTAGTGTAGCCCTGATGATGCCTTATGTTTGGGGACACTGTGCCACCTTCACCACTGGGAAGCAACATGCGAGGAATATGTTGTAGCCCAACAGAGCTAACTTTAGAACAAAAAGTACAAAATAACTATATTAATTATGCATATGAAAAAAATAATACACACCCTAGACTCAACAGATGTGTACAGATGCTTGTGCCACTGCCAAACTGAAAAATGTTAAGTAAGTCAGTTCTTTCAGCCACACCCTGCATACCTGATTGTTCCCCACACAGCATGATTAACAGAGCCCTGCTGCTAAATGCATTTTCATTTTTAAAATATTTTAAATACCGCAATTCCATAAGGATGGTATCAACCTAATAATCACCAAATCTTTTTGGCAGTTCTTCAGTATACTTCAGCTTTTTATTACAAGCATGGATAAAGAACTGTCCAAGAATATATTATCCCACGTAATATTTTTTTTGTAATACCATAATTAATTAATTAATAATAAATACAAATTTGTCCTATAAAGCCTTCCCCAAAATGATAATTACTTGCATAGAGACACTGCACACCTCATTGCTATTTTCATTTCTGTGTTTGGAGAGTAAATTACAATTTAATTACATTTATTTTAGAAACTGCAGTCTTTTCCCCATGAATCCTGGTTATGAAAATAAAGCATAAATAAATATTCTAATTAAGACAACTGCAACATTTTCCTTTGGCAGCTTGATGGAAGTGCAACATCCATGTCTCAGAAATGGATGACAATTATCAGATTTAATGAAGTGATTTAGTTTTGTTTGCTCCCCCAATTAACTCTGGGAAAGTGCCATGCTGAGCAATAAAGATGAGGAGGGGTGGGGTCGGGACCCCACCTTTCAGCTCATGCCACGGCCTGGCGTGGAGTGACAGGTGGCCCTGTGTGGACGGCTGGTGCTGTCATGGCTGCCGCTCGTCACCCACGCAGGTGTCATTCAAGGTACCAGGCACGGCCTGCCTCAGGCATGCTTGCCTCTGACCTCTAACCTGACAGGAGCTTCCCGTCAGTCCTGGGCCCTCATCTCGGCTGAGTCACATGCTGCCATGACTCGATCACTATCATTTTTTAATATTGAACCAACCTTAGTTAAAGGTCCCCTGCACAAGCTGTTGCTAAAATACATTAATTTGGTGAGCTTTTCAGTTGTTTTTCCATAAAGATAAAATGCTTTGTCTAATGCTAAGCTAAGCAATATTCCATTCTTAAAAGAAAAGAAGTTTAGAAAGTCTACCAGCTGCAAGGGATGTGACGGGGTCACAGACGGCAGTTAAGTAATCAGAAACTGTCTCTGAAGCACCATGTGTGCATTCCTCTGGCACATTTTGGAAAGTGTTTTGTTAACAAGTCCTCCATTCTGACACCAGAGGACACATTAAAAGTGCAACCCAGCTCACCTCATGCATTCATGTCACTCCCATACTAATTTACAGCCAAAAAAATGCTAAGAAGCCATCAGTTTTGAAGCCATGCCATTTATTCATAGTTGAAAGCCTGCACTTTTAGCTTAGGAAGTGGCAGGAAAAAGGAGACATCTGAGGAAGCAGTGAGGCCCTTTCACACTGTTGTTTTTACCAATTTACCAGCAGGATTATCTCAAAGAGCTTTGTGGCACTTTAGTTTTCTGTAAGAGACTAAGCGGACCGTTTCAAGTCATTTAAACGCGGCCAATTGCTCAGGACAGCATGTCATACATTTATGTGATTATGTCATTGACAGGGAAGTCACATGTTACTCCGATCAAACCAGCACTCATTTATCCATCCACCCATTTTCCTGTGCAGGGTTTCAGAGGTCTGGCGCTTGTCCCAGAATTATCCAGGATGGAGCTCCAACTAATGATTCATTTAATAACATTTTATGTTTTCATTTAATATTATTTGGCTTTTTGTATTTGGTTATTGTGGCGAGGTTCAAAACCTGCCTCCATCATCCTCATCTAACTAGCTCCACTTATCTCATGAAAATTTAAGTTCAGGTTTTATTTCTCACATGCACAGAAACAAACTTTACATGGGCATAGTTACACATCCTACCTGGATTGTACTGAAAAGGAAGCACCTGATACAAGCAAATTAAAATATTGAGAGATTAGAGTAGCAATAAAAATAACAATGAAAATAAGAAAAAATTATTTAAAAAGACAATAAAATATAAAAGCAATAAAATCATAACTATTTACCTAGGGGTGTGTAAACCAGAAAGACCTAAAATTAAAAATGAACTTTAATGAGTATCGTATTTAATGCATGAAACCGGTCTCCTTCCAGAAGCCTCCAGCCAGGTTGCTATCATCTCAGCCTAATGTTCACATGTGGCTACACCCCTCCACATTCTAGATAACAGCAGTTATGGGCTGAAGAGGGTGTGTTTAGTCTGCAGAATGCTGCAAGTAGGGTGACCTCTCATCTGGATTTCGTAAGGACAGTCTGGTTTTCCAGCCCTCTGTCTGGACTGCTGAGTGTCCCCCTTTTAACCTCCCTGTCCTCCTTACCTCACCTCTACCCACCCCACCCCCCATCATCACCAAATGCCACTCACTCCCACCCCCAGCTGACCAGAAAACATTAAACCCCCACACACACATAATACAGACACCAAGAACGACCATGTTTCCACAGTATGTGTATGAAATAACCGTCCATGCGGAAACCTCAGTCCTTCTTTCTGGACACAGGGGTCCCCCTTTTTAGAGTCATGCCAGGGGTATCCTTAGCTGCAGTTGTGTGACTTTATTCATAAGGAACACTGAGTGTGGTTTTACAGACCATGAATGGATGAGACAAACAGCGAGTGCAGGTAATTGTGGGCAAAAGTAAGGCCAAAGCAAAGGGAATTGTGGGAAAAAGCAGGGTATATACTGTAATGATACTCCAAAAAAAAAAACAAGATACCATGCCTATCCTGCTTCCTGCAATGCCCATACTACCTGCGATGTCTTTTCTGCCTGTGAGATCTCTCCTGCCTGCCTTGCTGCTGTACCACCATTCATCTTCCCATTAGAAGCAGCACCAGCACCTGCCTGCCATCACCTGCCTGCCCCTCACCTTGAGAATCAAACCTTAAAATTTGGACAGCGTGAATTGGGACTAGTTGCTCACTGGGTGCTTTAGGCGGGGATAATGTAAATCACTTTAACACAATCTAATGTTGAAAATGTGTTATACAAATAAAATTGAATTGAATTGTATCCTTGCTTTAATCTTGATCTGAGACAGTGGATGGTTTCCAGCTTAGTGAGCAACCCCAGTGCTAACATCAGTGGAGACCCGTCACATGCAGTGTATTGTTCTTGTTCTTCATTTGCTCACACAACTACCAACACACACACAAACCTACAAAAATACATAAAAGACTGGCATGCAAGTGTGATAGACATAAATGGGACATTTAACATTCACTGAGACACAAGTAATTGCATTAATAAGACTCACCTTTCTCCTGCACTGTGTTTTGTATGACTCCACTATTGGTGTCTCTGAGGTCTGCAGCAGGGACATTCAACACTGTTAATTCAGACAGAGAGCCAGCGCACCTTTCCCCATAGCGGGGTTGGCAATAGAAATTAAATGGGAATGCTTTTTGTAGCTTTGCGAAGACCATATGCAAAGGCCAACAAATGACACACAATAGTTTAATAAATGCATAGAATATATATACAGATATATATACAGTGCTTGTTTGGAGGACGGCAAGCGTGTGCACAGCAGGCTCTCACGTGATATCTCGCAGTGATATTTGTATCTTGTGTTTCACATATCTCATATGTTGTCTTCACTCGCCAAGAGGACAAAAAATTTTACGCAGTTTTTCTAGATTGTAAGAGGCCTGCACCCTAACCCCTTCGATGTGGAAGGGTTGACTGACATATAATCAGCAACCAGTCATTTGTGAGTTATCTGCAAGTGAACAATTGACAACAAAAGTGCAAAGTATACAGCCAAGGTGTGACGCTAATTGGATAAATTTAGAATCAATGGATCATAAAACATAGAACAAACATGAAAAAATGGTGCTATACCGAGTAGAGAAAAGGAGAGACAGGATGAAAGTGTGATGCAGATAGCGTCAACAGCTGAGAGAGGATGGGGGTGGATCAGGGGTGCAACTTACACAGGCGGTCAGGGACCTGCTGGTTTGGCAACGGTGAGTTGGAGGCGCTGCTGCTTGGGTGTGTGGATGGTGGGAGGGGGTCCTCCACAGAAGGAGCTGGGGAGGGGCTGTCCTGAACACGCTCCTGTGGGAAAAACCCACGTGTTTATGAAGCCTGTCAGGTTAAATACGCTACATGAAGGAAGAACTTCTGTGAAATCAACAGATGTTATTAATCACTCTGCCACCTGCTCCCCAGACAACGTTAACTCATTTTTGTTATTTTATTGGCAACCTTAGGTATGTCTGGGCATGTGGATCACAATTAAGTCCTGTATAAAGGCTTGCTGTGTCACCTTGCCGCCATCATTACAGACTCATCAAGTATGACACACATCTTCAAACATCTGCCAGGACTTGAGCAATGACAGCCGTCCTATTGAGATCAGAGTGCCTGAGTCAGTAGACTAGAGCATCGCAGGAAACAGGCAATCAGCACAACTTGGGGTTGTTAAGGGAGCGGGAGGCTCTTAAACCAGGTTCACATGAGGAGAACATCAGAGGACCCCAGGCAACTGATACATAAATATATGATCATTATATTACATTCTCTTAGTAATTAACAGACACACATCATACTACCGCTGCATAAGCTGGTATTCAGTACACCTTAGCATATGATTAAACAGCTGTTGACTAGATCACTTCAACTGAATATCTGTAAACATTTCATACATTTACACAACCATTCTGATACAATGCAGTAATATATTCATTAAAAAATACACAGATAACATATTTAAAATTGTCCATTGTTGTCTGTTAGAGACTGAAAACACTCTGATTTAGTGCTCAGTAAGTACTATTGCAGTATCCTCAGAGATGATGTCCAGCCTGCAGAGAAGAGCCTAACCACTCTTGTTAACCATGGAGTAACTGAAAAACACACACCATCAGCTAGGCCCCTACTTTGGCAGACGCCAACAAACCTGTGTCAGCCTGCCGCCGATGCCGCTTGCCTGCTGCGTGCGAGATGAGCCTGTCGATTGGGACAACAGGAGGCCAAGGTGCCGCCGGGACCCTCTTACCTTGATGACTGAGGTGCCAGCCCTGGACAGTGAGCTGTGCATCTGAGCGGCAGCGGCCATGTTTGCCATCGTGCTCAGGTGGTTCATTTGGCTCATTGCCATGGCAACGGAGGCCGGCGGCAGGCTGACGGGAAGCAGGGGGTGGGGCATCAGCATGAAGGGCAGGTCCAGCCCTGCCCAAGGGGAGATGGAGGACAAAGCAGAGGAGAGACAGGACAAGAGAGAGGGGAGAGAATGAGAAAGGCGGATGCTGAGATGTGTGTTTCCATCAGAAAACTAAAAAAATAATAAAATTTGCACTCGTATTTCAAATTTTGCCTTATATTTTTCAAAGAGAAATAAAATAAAAATGGAATAAGTATGTGATTCATTTTACATAGATTCCTGGCATGTAATTTCATAAATATACATCCTAATGGATATATTGCATTATTTTACCCTCAAGTATTTTAAACTCACATATAAAACAAATCCAATGTACAGTAGAAGGAATAAATGGATGAAAGAAACAGAATAGTCAATTCCATATGAAGGGAAAAAAACATAGATTATAAAACAGAAAAACAAATATATATCTATTGATGGATAGTTAGTATACACTGTAGATTAAAAGAAGATTCAGGAAAGAAAAAGGTCATTTTTTGTGCTAAATACCAGTGCATTGCACAGCTTTAAATCAAAATTTGCATTAAAATAATTTTTCCCAGTCTGTTATAGCCTTACATACTTCAGGGCTATTATATGCCCTATTAAATACTAATTACATGTCTCAAGGCAACCAAAATGCTGCCACATTAGCAGGTAGTGAAGACCATAGGTCATCAATGTCATTTGTGTGGATGAACTTAATAAAACTGATGAGGCTTCCAGCAATGGCTGCTAAATGCAGAAGGTGGATCCATCAGATTTAAGACCAAGGGTGGATGACCAAAGAAAGGGCAGCAGCTGAAGGCTGAGCGCAGAAAGGGAGCAGTACTGTACATTTCGGAAAGCAGCCCTTCAGCTGTTCTGTGTAATGTTCAGTGAGGCCAGTAAATGAAAGCCAGAAATGGAGGAGAGGAGAGAGAGAGAGAGGTGTGGCGTTATGGAGCCAGACTGGACTAGAGCTCAAGAGAGGAACCTATGACAAAGAAGACGACAGGGGTACTGCAGTATTGGACTCACGATTAGTAAGCAGATGGTTCTGCTGCAGTGGACCAAGCTGGGAAGAGGACTGGCCAAGCTGGGTGCTGCTGGTGGGGAGAGACTGGAGCTTCTCCTTCTCCCAAGAGGACTCGCTCCCACCTGGAAACACAAAGTTTACAGTGTAATACATCTAGCAAGGTAAATGGGCCTCATGCTCCAAGGTCCAGGGCCTAGAGACCTCACGGCACATAGGAACTCAGGGAAGGGGATGGCCAGGTTCATTATACTGGCATGCAACGAAGTACAGCTCAGCACAGCCAAGCTCAACACAGCCCAGCATAGCTTAGCCCAGCTCTGCACAGCCCAGCTACACACAGTGCAACTCAGCCCAGCTCAGCTCAGCTCAGCTCAGCTCAGCACAGCACAGCACAGCATGGCCCAGCTCAGCTCAGCACAGCACAGTTATGTATAATAAGCATCAGCAGAACTACACTTTCCGCACGGCAGCATGGAGCAGATGGAACAGCACAGCTCAGCTTGGTGCAGGGTGGCATGCCAGCTCCAGAATAATAACCTTAGCATGACACAGATCAGCATGATGCTGAGCAATAAGCGCTTGGGGACTGATACCACTGTCACCCTTGAGAAACAACACTCACTCCGGCAAGATGGAATGAAGAGGAGGACACATGAGCATGTCATCATTGAGCTGCAGGTTAAAGGCACAGCAAGGACAGCAGAGAACAAGACAGGTGTCGTGAGGGTTAACCACATTAGCAGCTACACTGTTTACAAAGATGTAATAATTCAGCACAACACAAACCCCGCTGGGGGACAACCATAAAAACTGTTATGCACAGTTGCGAGAGGTGGGAAAAAAGAAAAACATCAGAGGAATCAAAATCATTTGTATAATTCTGCTTAATAAGCAAGCAAAGTCCTTGGAGTGATACAACAGATGGTGTTTTTGCAACAGATTGCAATTCTTTCAATAGTAATGAGAATTAAACTGTTTCACTGCAGGGTCCTCTGCCATATCACCAGGGAGCGCTTTCAGGGGAATGAAAAAGTGCAACTAAAGGGATGGAGCACCTGCAGCAAGAACAGCTTCTGTTCAAATGAGGGTGTGGACCCAAGGGGGCAACACGTAACCTGGAGGTTTAGCTGAAGGTGGATGGCAGATAGAAAAATAGTCAAACAAACAACATGGTGATTGGAAAGTAATGGCAGTTGACGTGACAATGATTTATCATGTGGCATGAAACAACTAGAGATTCAAAGCGTCAAGAGCATGGCAAAAGCATTAATCCTATATAGAAGGCTTGAAAATGGGGATTAGTCCTAACTGAATCATTATAGCAAAAATGCTTTTTAATTTTTTTAATACTAAAGTTTCAAGTACAAATGAACATTCATCACTTCGGTCCAATAACTCTACACTTTTGAACTGAAGTTTGAATTTCCAGACGACAGAGGTGAGGAATGACAGAAGCAGATTAGTCCTACAGCAGATGCATGATAAAAGAGGATTAGTACTATAGTGCAGTCATTTGGCGGAGGCAATGTACAATGGGATTAGTCCTGTTGTGGAGGTGTTACATGAGGGGATTAATCAACAGTGGGTGGACAATCTAATGTGGTCAGTCTTATAGTAGGTACATGATAATGAGGATTAATCCTAAAGTGGGGCATGGTGAAGGGGTTTGTCCTACGGTGGATGCATGATAAAATGGAATTAGTTCTCTATTGGAGTCATGGTAAAATTGTCCTATAGTGGAAGCATGATAAAAACCATTATCTCTATGTAGGCGGTGGGACCAAAAACATTGGCTTTGTATTAGGGGCGTAGCAAAGGGTATTTGTTCTACATCTGTGGCACGTTAGTGGGAATTAGTTCTGTGTATGGGGTATAAAGGCATCATCTCTGTGTAGGCAGTGGGACAAAAGGCATTGGTCTTGATTTGGGGGTGTAGCCAAGGACATTAGTACTATATAGGAGGAATGATACAATGATACTACACTGGTTTTGTGTAGGGGGTGTGAAAACAGCCATAGACCCTCATGTGTAACTGAACAGGGCATGTTGTAGCTCTTATGAGTAGGGGGTTTGTCAAAAGCATCAAGAGAACTATAGATATGACTGCCTGAATGGCACAAATGTAATAACTGACCCACACAGTATCATGACTATTACAAAAAAAAACTTAAATTTGCCTACTTAATGGAACGAAGGAAATTCAACATTAGAGGAAGATCATTTGCCTATTTCCCCTCAAATATCTCTACAGTCATTCTTTGTACTTAAATGTAATTCATAGTTTACACGTTTTACTTTAATAGTGAAAATTATTTGGTTCAATTTTTTTTATTCAATTTTACTTACATTCAGTAAATTGTGTGGTATGACTGAGCTGTGTCATACAAATTAAACAAAAGCAATAACACGTGTTCCCTCTTCAGGTCCTAAGTGTTTATTTACCAGCATCTTCATCCCGAGTCACACAGATCTCTTTGTATTCTGCTTATGGAAACAAAGGTAAATCAGAGAGCAATGAGCTACATGGTATGATGGAGGGTGGAGGAGAAAAAAATGGGAGAGAAAATTGATTTGCAATTTTAATGCTTTTAAATTTGTATGCTTAAAAAATTCCAAAGGCGATCTGGGCATTCATTGCAAGGAATGTTCATTAAAACAATTTGGTGAAAGATAAGCAGTCCTTTTATGAAAACTTCCTACTGCTAGGGAATTTCTTGACATCTTTAATTTTTGTCTGCTCTTACTAGCTGCCTTTTTACAAAAGACTTTCCAGAATGCTATTAAACATTTACTATAAGAATCCTGCTACATTTGTGTGCTACTTTATGAAAATACCTTCCGATTACTCTTTCCTATTAATATGTCCTGTTACCATTTTTAATAAATGATGGGGTCGTTACTGTCCTACAATGACACAGCAGTAATCAAAATTCACTCTCTGGAAGGAAAATATTCAAAATATTGACCTTATTATTATGCAGTTGATAGGTGGTCAGGTAACGATGGTCCATATTTATTAACTATATCAGTTCCTCATCCCTTGTAATAATCACAAATTGGACTGTTTTGTGTTTTTTTACAGTCCCTAGAAAGTAGGACAAAAGCAGACTGTTACAGCCTAATTCACCATAAACTTAAATGCAATTTGCAATGTTCTCATGATATAGATCATGACTTTTTTTTGTTTGTTAATTTTCAAGCCAACCAAACTGGAATGTATGATGTATGTAGTGATGTTAATTGACCATTTAACCACATAACCAGCAATTTTATCCTCACAAGGAACACTGCTTGTAGCATTATAATATTAAGCTTAATTAATTATTAAGGTATGTAAAATACTGTATATATTAAAAAACTGACTCATTATAGCAAAAATGCTTTTTAATTTTTTTAATACTAAAGTTTCAAGTACAAATGAACATTCATCACTTCGGTCCAATAACTCTGCACGTTTGAACTGAAGTTTGCGACAAAAACAAACAAATTGTAATAAACAAATAAAACAAGTTGTGATGCTATCTTGTACAAATGGAATCTTTGCAGGTTTGCTAATAACAGTAGACTGGTATATGTTGAATTTCGTGAATCAAAACAATTTCCAGAGAACAGAAGAGTAAGAATGAGATTTTTTCTGCTGCACGCTTCCTTTTTCGACTGTGTTTAAAAAAAGTCATCTACTAAATAAAAGTAACTGTACATATAGTGCTGTATCATGATTCTTGGACTTATTGTGGACCTGACTACAGCTGGTCACGATAAATCATTGTCACGTCGACTGCCATTACTTTCCTGTCACCATGTTGTCTATTTGACTATTTTTCCAGTCACTTCTGAAATTACAGTTTTTTTCTTTCCTGTGGTTTCGCTGTGTACTGTCAGTCCCTATCCAGCAAAATCTTTGTTAATATTAAAAAGTGATAAGTAATGATTACCAGAAAAGCCCTGTATCACATGATCTCTCTCAGACTAGTTGTCCCAAAGACCATCTGACATCTATGAATGACAAAATCAATAATGAGATAATAATAAATTGTATTCATTTAATACAAATAGTTCTAATGTATTTACCATAAATATAGAATATTACATCTACAGTTGGATAACGTGTTTTTATAATTTCAACATTATTAGGATTGGAAATTCCCTCCACTGGTGTTTCATGTGTAGTGCAATTACACACTGCCTGCAATTACTGTTTCTTGAGGACATGAATCTCCTACCCAAGTATTAGGCCAGAGTTCCAAATAATTTAGTGCATGTTGTGCCCCCAACACAGTCATGAAAGTCACTATAAATACAAACTGCATACAAGTAGGCCAGCCTCTGACATGAACATGCAGTTGTCCATGAGCATGATCTCATCAAGCCCACTTAGCTGAAATGCCAGAGGTGTGCTTACGTTCAAATAAACAAGCTCATTCTAACAGTTTTCACCCACCAGATTCAAGCAGTGGGTGTCCAGCACAGATTCTGACCGTCAGTAAGGGCCAGATGATAAATGGGACAGAGTCAACTTGTGTACAGACTCTCAAATGTGACTGATTTGCAATTTTCATGTGAGTACAATACAACAATATGTGTAACTGCAAGCACCTGAATAGTTTTTAGCGATGTGTATCAATGACCTAAAGTAGAGTATTAATTCTTTAAATGTTACTACCTTTTATGCTCAAAATCTGTAATATATATACAGTGCATCCGGAAAGTATTCACAGCGCATCACTTTTTCCACATTTTGCTATGTTACAGCCTTATTCGAAAATGGTTGAAATTAATTTTTTCCCTCAGAATTCTACACACATCACCCCATAATGACAATGTGAAAAAAGTTTACTTGAGGTTTTTGCAAATTTATTAAAAATAAAAAACTGAGAAATCA
>JAODUD010000002.1:15376445-15390192 GCA_026784285.1 Stomatorhinus walkeri
GCTAGGTGGTTGCTATGGTGTTGCTATGCAATCCTAGGTGGTTGCTATGGTGTTGCTAGGTGGTTGCTATGGTGTCAGAAGGCGTTCCTATGGTGTCAGTAGCTGGTTGCTAGGTGGTTGCTAGGCGTTGCTATGGTGTTGCTATGCAATCCTAGACGGTTGCTATGGTGTTGCTAGGTAGTTGCTCTGGTGTCAGAAGAGGTTCCTACGATGTCAGTAGCTGGTTGCTAGGCGGTTGCTAGGCATTGCTAGTTGGTTGCTATGGTGTTGCTATGCAATCCTAGGCGGTTACTATGGTGTTGCTAGGTGGTTGCTATGGTGTCAGAAGGCGTTCCTACAGTGTCAGTAGCTGGTTGCTAGGTGGTTGCTAGGCGTTGCTAGGTGGTTGCTATGGTGTTGCTATGCAATCCTAGGTGGTTGCTATGGTGTTGCTAGGTGGTTGCTATGGTGTCAAAAGGCGATCCTATGGTGTCAGTAGCTGGTTGCTAGGTGGTTGCTAGGCGTTGCTAGGTGGTTGCTATGCAATCCTAGGTGGTTGCTATGGTGTTGCTAGGTGGTTGCTATGGTGTCAGAAGGCGTTCATACGGTGTCAGTAGCTGGTTGCTAGGTGGTTGCTAGGCGTTGCTAGGTGGTTGCTATGGTGTTGCTATGCAATTGTAGCTGGTTGCTATGGTGTTGCTGGGTGGTTGCTAGGTACTGCAAGGCGGTTGCTATGTGTTGCAAGGTGGCCCAATGAGAATACTTTGACTGAAATGCATTGAAGTCAGTGGCCCATTGACTCCCATGTAAAAAGACGATCCTTTTTACTATTCACTCAGTCAGAAAAAGGCTAATGCTAGGTAAAAGTTAGCATTCAATGCATACCTATGGGATTTTTGATGTGTTTGATCGTGAATAACGTCGCCATGGTAACGCGATCTGTAGAGAAAAGTAATAGCACACCATTCCCGATGAAGGACTCGCTTTTGATATATATATTGCCTGGCTGCACGCTACGGTACGACACGAGTTAAGTGCCGAAATTTTAGGAAGAATAATAAATAAATAATAATAATAAAGTTATTTTTTCGACTTTGAGAGGGAATTGCACGTGATCCGTAAGGTGTACCGAGACACTCGATATGTCAATTCGTCCGGCTAAGTAAGCCCTACGATTTGGCACCAAAATGAGGTCTGTCCATTTCAGGGGCTAAGCACAAATTTGGAAAATGTCGAATTCGACGACAATTGCAATATGGGCCTTTCATTACATGAATAGGCCCATAATTAAAAATCACACCCTCCTGAAGAGCCAGGAAGATGTTTGTATGTTGATTGACATGCAGACAGTGAAAATCATGCACCTATCATGCATTGCTGTGAAAGATATTTACAGGACACGTTACCATTGGTAGGATCATGTATAAAAATCATTACCCTGAGATGGGCAGAGGGCGAAGTTTGCCTGAAAGAGGGAGAAAGGCAGGGGAAAAGCCCGACCATGTAGCAGATATTGATTTTTGATGGCAAGGAGTACAACCTTTACTAATGAAAAGTAAGATACCAAAAACCCCAGGTCTCATATTTGTCCTGCTGGTTAATCTTTATTGGGGGTGAAACGGTTGTTTTCGGTGTTTGCTCCTTTCAACCAGCCGCCGATAAACCCCCCATGGCACCCTCCAGCACAGGCTGCTCTCAATAGGTGCAAATCAAAGTCGCCTCCCACCGAGTCCCCTTTTCACCTGTGCCCCTCGCCTCTCCATCACTGCAGCGCGATCTAAAGCTCACTTCCCTGCAACACCCTGAGTGACAGCGTGCATAATGTGTCTGCGACCGAGAGCCATATGGCAACGCGAGCGGCGGAAACCAAGGTGCCGGCTGCCTTCCCTGCTCTGTGACACGCTTCAGCTCAAGGGTGGAGATATTGATAGAAGAGCATAATATATCCCCTATGAATACCTGGAAGGTGCTGTTTCTGTATTTACACTCCCAGAAAAGCACTTTTAAAACGCAAACAAAACTCGTACAGGAGAAATTCTGATGGTTGTCAGTCTGTCAAAATCTGTTTCAGATATAGAATTGAAAATGGTGCAATTGTGATAAGAACAGGCCACTTCAATCTGTCCCAAAGGTAGAGTTTTGTACATATTTCCTGTTTGTTTTGGTCTGCCTGAAATGAAACATAGTTTGTGATACTCTCCAGACCCTAGCTAGCTCTCTGAGATTCTTTTTGAAAAACTGTTTTCAGTATGTGTTCAAGGAACACAGGAATGCATGGCTTGGCATTGATTTCATATTCAAATTCAGCAACCCCCCCATGGTACAATGCTGGCAGTAAGACATACACATAGCAGCATATGGAAGGGAATGACACTGAGAGGGCAGTCTGTGAACAGACGAGACATTCTTCATGCTTTCTTTTATCCCCAAAGATTTTTTAAGCAACAGTGTGATATTCTCATCAGTGTTATTGAAGTACACTTATACCACGACACTGTTGAATTCTTGGCTCTGAAGGGTGTTCATTAATTTCCTATGACCACACAGCCAGGCAAATAACAGTAGTAAATCAATTCATGATTATAATCTTTAATTCTAACTGACGTCACTTAAAATTTCAAATGTAGAATTCTATTTAAAAACAACAGAAAGTATAAACAACTATAAGACAACAATCATGCTTCACGCTGATTAAATACTAAATTGACTTAACAATGTAATGCACTAGCAAAGTTATATTTACTCAGTTTTGACTGCATTAATTCACTTTTACCACAGTTGGCTATACATTTGCTTTACACTCTTTTACCTAAGGACTGGTCTTTTGACTTAGCAATGGTCAATTTCAATCAAACAACTGGCTTATCGTCTTAGCGACAGACAATTCTCAATTAACAACAGTTTGAATAATATCTAAGCAAGATGTTTAACAGTAGTTCTACTAATAAATGCTTTTGGTTTGTAAACATATGAATAGTGTCTTTAGGTACGAATGTGTAAGCCAAACCATGGTATAATGGGTAAATGCACTTCAAGTCATGCATTTAAAATGCACTCTGCAAGGTGGTCTGTTCTTGTTGTGCATTAATCTTTACATAAATTTCCTTAGGTCTTGTAAGTGCTAGCGCCTTATAACTATCGGTAAATAACCTCTTGCCTGCTGTGGGGTTTCGAGTTGGACTCTACCAAAAACTACATACCTGTGGGGGGAAGAAGGCCTGGGGGCAGCAAGCCATTCATGCTGTGGGGCAGAAGCCTAGAGGTGTCTTGCATGGAAACCCCCAAGGAGCGTTTTGGGGGCCGGCCTGGCCGGGAGCTGAGGGGGGGGGAGACAAAGGTGACAATGTTGGAGCACACTGTTCCACAACCTTTACTCTATGCATGACTGTAACGATCACAGTCACTGTTAGTCTTAAAAAGCAGCAGAGCTATCACTTTGATTATGTTAACAATGAAGTAATGTACCAAATTTGATCCTATTAAATACATATACATAAAAAATTACATTTATATATTATATATAGCAATTGTGAGGTGGCATGGTGGCGCAGTGGTTAGGACTGCGACCCCACATTTCTGGAACCAAGGTTTGAGTCTCTTCTATGGGTCCAGGTGTGTGTGGTTGCAATTTTTCCTCATGTCACTGTGGGGTTTTCACCAGGTGCTTTGGTTTCCCCCTGTAGTCCAAAAATATACAGAGAATAATTGGAGCTGCCAATGTGCCCATAGGTGTGCGTGTGTGACTGAATGGTGTTTGTGCCCTATCCTAGGTTGTTCCCTGCATAGGCTGCAGACCTAGTTTTGGAGAAAATATCGAATCGTGATTTTTCTGACAGAAATTGCGATTACGATTTGATTTGCGATTCATTTTTTTTAATGTCAAGCTTCAGTTCAGTATTCAGTGTGTAGTAATTTTAAGACATATGACACAGCATGAGAAACCATCAGTATTAACTGGTCTACATTCTAATGCAAGGATGAGAATTTAAAGATGTGATGTGTTAAGTTAAATAAAGTAATAATGAAAACAATTTCAGCAAAAAGAAAAATAGCGATCTTGCAGGTAACGGTTATTACCTTCCTAATAACACTAGAACCGCCTTTTCCCACGCCAATGAACAAGCAAGAACTACTTCGGTGTATGCAGCACTTTTTGTTTGCGCTGTTGTGTTGTTAGCTGCTGTTATTAACACTAATAACACTCAAAAAACTGTAATGTTCATAACAGATTGGCTGCTCTGTCCTGAAACTGTAAAGCTGTAAAATTTTAAACGTAGTATGCATTTTATAAAATATTGAATAAATAGAAGTCGTTTATTGGTGATTTCATGTTGGTCGAAGTTTCCGCTTTTTAACAACTGTATATGGCTATTTTCTATATGAATCAATTCAGGTGAAACAAAAAATGTACGTGTTCATGGTTGCAAACTCTTTCATACTCACACAAGATATCTTACGGCAAATCTATATTCCATTCTGAACTTAAAATTAGCTGCATCAAAAATGTTACTGCAGTTTGCAAACCTTACAGACTATTTACAAGGTAATAAAACTTACATACATGCAAATGTGTGTGCAGAACAGGGAACAGAAAATCTCACCCCATGCAGCTGACCAAAGTTGCCAACCCTGCATTTTATTTTAAATGAGAAGTAAAATGCAGTTTTCAACTGAAGCAGCTTATCATTCCTTTGCTTTGTTACTCTGTAATGCTGTAAGAATTACTGACTGTCTCATTGTTGTTTTGATGGGTTATTAACAAAAACCAAAGATATGATAGTATATTGCAGCTGGTGTTTAAATGAGCTCACTGGTCCTATTGATGATAGGACCTTTCTGAAACAATCTCGGACCATGAAATAGGAAGGCAATTCACTTACAGCTCAGTAGCGGAATCAGTATTTTTCCACACCGTGAATGTAACATTTTCCTTGGGTTTCACATGTTTGCTGTTTGTGGGCCTCTATGCCTTCTTGGGCCACTTCTGATTGATGAGCATGACTGGCACGCGAGAAGCATGGCGCTTGTGATTGGTGAGAATGACACAGGAAGCACGGCATGAATTTGTAAAACTATTCTCAAAGCAAACCCTGGGTCCGACGTGCTATGTAATGTATATTGTAAATCACGATTTTTGCGACTTGCTAATCGCTTTGTTCCAAATTGCAATTTCGATTTGAAATCGATAAATCGTGCAGCCCTATCCAGACCCCTGTGACCCAGATAAGGTAAGCAGTTATAGAAAATGAATGGATATAGCAAATGGCACAGAGCAGGAAGTAACCCTAGATGGGGGTGCTGGTCCATCACAGGATGCCTTCATTCTGTCAATTTAGGCCTGCAATCCAATTCACTTTTTTTGCATGTTTTTGGACTGTGGGAGCAAACCAGATGATCTGCTGTAAATCACCCCACACATGGGGTGGACAGGCAAACTCCACAAAGTGTCACTGTGCAGGGACAGCATCACTAACTGCACCACCAGCTTGCACAATGTCCAGTGTTAATATTAACACTGTACGTTATGTGCATGAAATTATCACATCATCAGAGGATCAGAGGAGCTGCTTGCAGGGGTTTCACGAACCACAGCGCAGCCTCAGATTACAGAGCAGAACCCCAAAACAGCCCCCTATCCTGCCTCTGGGGGGCACTTTCACGGTCCCTTCATACCACCATCACTACAAGTCTACCCAAAGTAAGGCCGCAAAATGTTTAAAGTTTGTGCTGTGTGTCTGCAGTTCAATAGCAATTCCCAATGCAGAGCCTAATGATAAATTTTGCACCCAGTGGTGGCATAGAGGTCTTCATCTATACGAGAGCTATGAACCGCAAAGCTGTGAGTTAACGGGACACCCTGACCCTACTGAAAAGTTGCCATCTTCTCATCTGTTCAGAAGTTATTTATAAAGTTAAACAGCAGGTGGTGCTGGCTGGTTAAAGCTATGGCAAAGGCTACTGGAATAAACCCCAGGAGAGATCCTGCTGCATGTGACCTTGAGCAAATACTTAACCTCAGATCTCTCCGGTGATCACATCCCGCTATATAAACAACTAGGTCACCTTAGATAAAAGTTCCATCATATGTAAGACACTGTGAGCATTTTTAGCAATGCTAGGAGCCTGCTGGTCACTTGTACGCCTCTCCTCCATCTGTGCCAGACAGCAGTAGAACACGGGAAGGAGAAGAAGCAGCAGGAGCATGTGCCCATTAGTCCTTGTAATTAAGTTTTCGTTAACCACAGGGAACACAATGAGGAAAAGACACTCTGCACCTATACTCCATACTGTTAGCTTTAGCGTAGCTATCTCAAATTGACTTCACCATGGAACGCAAGACCAAAAGTGTTTCAACTACAGCCAATAATTAAATAATTATAATTCCTGTGTTGACCAGGGGGCTGGGTCTTCCTCCAGTGCTGAAGTAACCTGGCCTTCTGTTCAGAAACAATCAGTGCCTAATATTCCCACTGTGTGCCGATTTCAGGATGGAAATTACTCTAAAAATCAGAGGAGGTCTGAGAGGTCAGCTTCTGAAAATAGGCCTGTATCTTTAACACACACAAACGTTTGAAAGAAGTTCATTTCATTTCTGCTGATCATCTGTTTTTGGGCTCTTGAAAGCCATATCACCTCAACTACAGCCCCAAATCAGAAAAAGTTGGGACAGTGTGGAAAATGTGAAAAAAAATAAAGCAGTAATTTACAAATTTCCCTTAACTTTTATTTCATTGCAGACAGTATGAACACAAAATAATTCATGTATTTTTGGTCAATATCATTTGATTTGTAAATAAACATCCATTCTTGCCATTCAGGCTTGCAACGCATTCCTAAAAAAGTTGGGATGGGGGCAATTCACGGGTAGTAATGAGGTATAATAACTAAATGATGTGATTTGAAACTGGAGATTGCAATCATGATTCGGTACAAAAGCAGCATCAAGGAAAGGCCTACTCCATTAGGAGCAAAGATGGGCAGAGGATCACCAGTTTGCCACCAAGTGCGGGCAAAAATCTTTGAAATGATGAAGAAAAACATTTCTCAAAGAAATGTAGGAAGAGATTTGGGCATTTCTCCCTCTACAGTGCATAACATAGTGAAAAGGATCAGGGAATCTGGAGAAATAACCGTGCAGAAAGGCCAAGGGCACAAGCCTAAACTGAATGGCCGTGACCTCCGAGCCCACAGACGGCACTGCATTAAAAACCATCATTCATCAATAAATGATATAACTGCGTGGGCTCAGGACTACTTCAGCAAGCCACTCTCAAGCACTATAGTATGTAGTTACATTAGGAAATGCCAGCTAAAACTGTACTGTGCCAAAAGGAAGCCCTACATAAATAGTGTCCAGAAACGCCATCGACTTCTCTGGGCTCGGAGGCATCTGGGATGATCCATTGTGCAGTGCAAACCTGTATTGTGGTCAGATGAATCGGTTTTTCACATCTTTTTTGTAAGAAATGGACGCCGTGTGCTGCGGACCAAAGAGGAAAAGGACCATCCAGACCGTTACCAGATACAAGTCCAAAAGCCAGGGTCTGTCGTGGTATGGGGTTGTGTCAGTGCCTTTGGCAAAGGTAACTTGCACTTCTGCGATGGCACCATCAATGCTGAGAAGTATATCTCAGTTTTGGAGGAACAAATGCTGCCTTCGAGGCGACATCTTTTCCTGGGACGCCCATGCTTATTTCAGCAAGACAATGCCAAACCACATACTGCGCGCATAAAAAAGGCGTGGCTGCGTAATAAGAGGGTGCGGATGCTTGACTGGCCTGCCTGCAGCCCTGATTTGTCTCCTATAGAGAATGTGTGGTGCATTTTGAAATGAAAAATGCGTCAACGAAGACTCCGTAATGTTGCGCACCTAAAACGTTGTTTGCAGGAAGAATGGGACAAACTAACACCTGCAACACTTAGTCACTTGATTTCTTCAATGCCTAAACGTCTCTTAAGTGTTGTTAAAAGACAGGGTAACTGTACAAAATGGTAAATGTCCCAACTTTTTTTTAAATGTGTTGCAAGCCTGAATGGCAAGAATGGATAGTTATTTACAAATCAAATGATGTTGACAAAAAAACATGAATTGTTTTGTGTTCATACTGTCTACAATGAAATAAAATTTTAGGAAAATTTATAACTTGCTTTTTTCTTTTTTTATTCACATTTTCCACCCTGTCCCAGCTTTTTCTGATTTGGGGTTGTATAATGTTACCAATGTGCAACATCATTGTAATGTTACAAAAGATCCTTTCAGAAAAAAGAAATACCTTAACAATCAATTACTGTCTAAAAATGAGCTTTAGAACTTGCGGTTTGATCCATTCCAGCCAGTCGCCTCGGCTCTAAATGCTAATTGAATGGTCAGATTTTATAAAAATGATAAAGGCTTGGTCCCCTCTCCATCAAGGTCAGCATAATGCAACAAAGAGCCAGCCCTAGAAAAATCTCTGTTAATTAGCCTCTAATGCATGACTAATGTAGGAGGTTGAAAGAAGCTCCATGTCAGATCTAAACAGAAATACTGTCATATTTATTGTATTCAAAGTGACTTATCTGTCACTTTTGACATTAAATATACATTTTCAGATTTCATTGCAGCCCTGTAAAGTAGCTGCACCAAAGTTCACAGTGCAACACAATGTACATGTCACCAGAAAGGATGTGCCTCAGACATACCCAGCATTTCCAGCCTCCCTACACCCAGCATGGAATACTTATATATAACAGCACATATAAAGAGTATCAGCTTGAAAGAAAGTATATCAAGTACACTAAAACAATTGTCAGTAGGCGATGCTGCCATTCATAATTGAATATCTGTCGTACAAACAAGACATGGAGATTGAATTCCTAGCTGCTGTAAATAGGTGTAACTCTGTTTGAACATTTATTTATTTATTTGATTATTAAAAAAAAATGAATACTGATTATTGAATCCATATGGATGGCATTTCCCCAGAAAGCCCTACCTTCTGTACAGGTCCTCAGGCTTCCTAATGTCATTTTCGTTGTTATGAGAATTGACTCCGCCCACCATTAGCGTTTGCTGGTTGTCCTTTTTTTACATTCAACATTGCCGTGCACATTCAATGCACTGGGGCTTTTTCTAACAAAGTAAGATGGCTTAGACCTTATGTTCATGACCAGGACAAACAGATAGAAGAAGTACGGGAAGAAGATAGATAAGATTAGATCTAGACAATGATAAAATGTGGTAAAATTTATGTTCCACACCGCTGCAAGCCCAGCACCGCCCACAGGTGTCATCTGTAGCACGTCCTCCATTCGGCCTTTGCTCCGCCTCGCCGACCAGACCGCGCCTACGACTTGCCCGATGCACCGTCTGTCACATCTGGCTCCTCGACCAGGGCGCTGTTCCACGAAGCGAGCTTATAAAATCGAAGATTATTTATAATAGCCTTGCTTGAGTTAGCCTAACAGTTCACTTCAGGCTCATTGAGTTCCACGAACATAATTCAGGTGTATTTAATCTCTGCTGATTCATGCCAAGCTTGACAAGCAAGGCTCGTGCGCGTCCACGTGATATAAAAGGCAGCCTTGTTAATTGAGGCTGGATAAGTAAGAATTGAAGAAAAGGAAAGAGCTGTGTTTTTTTCCCCAAGCAGAGCAAGAATTATTAATGCAAGCCTACGAGGATTACAAAGACATAATAACCAGAAAGGGGAACACGAGCTGCATCGTGAGGCCGCATGGCAGAAAATAGCTGACAGGTTAAATGCATAAGAACATGATTTAACCTTTGTGTTAAGGATAAAAAAATATTTAACAACTAAATGAGAACAGTTTCAAGCTGTCATGATCTGCCCGTCCGAGCCTCATGTGTGCCACGCCCCCTTTGTCACCTCGTGTCTGATCTAGATTGTATCCACCTGTTGTCAATTCGTGCCTGCCTTTCCTGTTTGTATTTAGTCGGCGTCTGTGTTAGTCTCCCCAGGTCAGTCATTAACGTTACGTGGAATCACTGTTTCTCCACGTCGGCTGCTAAGACCGCGGCCGCAAGTTCACCTGCGCTCGTCCCAGGGGCTCACGCTTGCCGGCCTCTCGCTCCAGAGGCATCTGCCCCTCGGCCTCTTACCTCAGAGGCATCCGCCCCTCAGCCTCTTGCTCCAGAGACATCCGCCCCTCGGCCTCTCGCCCCAGCGGCTCCCGCCCCGGCTCCTCATGCCTCAGGGACTCTCACTCCGGGGCTCTCAACTGGTCTTGCCCTAAGCCGCATCCCCGAGGAGGTCCTGGAGGACCTGCCATCCGCTCCCTCCTCTGCTGAGGAGGAGCTAGAGTGGGACCCCTTGGGGACATCCATGACGGGTGGGCCAGCACCCCGGCTGGGTCCACGCCAGTGGCTGCCTTGCCTGTCAGTGTCCCTTAAAGGGAGGGGGCACAGGCAGGGAGCCCAGGTCGGGGTCGCCCGGACCGTGGCCTCATCAGTACCTCCCTGGGAAAAGGCCCCCCGAGGTGATGGCCTTGCAGAGAACCGTACACGGGCTATTGAAGGGATTGAGGGAGGAACATCCTCAGACGTTGTTCCTTCCAGTCATGTGCAGTCTTATGTTAAGCCAGGGCTGCCCTTTGTCACCGTTTCTGTTCATAACTTTTTTGGACAGAATTTCTAGGCACAGCCAGGGCGTTGAGGATGTCCGGTTTGGTGACCTCTCACTTGAGCAGTTTGCAGCCGAGTGTGAAGCAGCTGGGATGAAAATCAGCACCTCCAAATCCGAGACCATGGTCCTCAGCCGGAAAAGGGTGGAGTGCTCTCTCCGAGTCGGGGAGGGGGTCTTTCCCCAAGTGGAGGAGTTTAAGTATCTCAGGGTCTTATTCACGAGTGAGGGAAGGATGGAACGGGAGATCGACAGGTGGATCGGTGCGGCCTTAGCAGTGATGCGAGCGCTGCATCGGTCTGTCATGGTGAAGAAGGAGCTAAGCCAATCTAAGCCAAAAGGCAAAGCTCTCGATTTACCAGTCAATCTACGTTCCTACCCTTACCTATGGTCATAAGCTATGGGTAGTGACCGAAAGAACGAGATCGCGAGTACAGATGAGTTTTCTCCGCAGGGTGACTGGGCTCTCCCTTAGAGATAGGGTGAGGGTGAGGGTCATTCGGGAGAGACTCGGAGTAGAGCCACTGCTCATCCGCATTGAGAGGAGCCAGATGAGGTGGCTCGGGCATCTTCTTAGGATGCCTCCAGGACGCCTCCCTAGTGAGGTGTTCCAGGGCATGTCCCACTGGGAGGAGGCCCTGGGGAAGACCCAGGTCATGCTGGAGGGACTATGTCCTGGGAACGCCTTGGGATTACCCTAGAGGAGCTGGATGAAGTGGCCGGGGAGAGGGAAGTCTGGGTTTCCCTGCTGAGACTGCTGCCCCCACAACCTGACCTCGGATCCAGCGGAAGATAATGGGTGGATGAATGGATGGATGGATTGAAAAGATGACGGATTTAGCCAGCATTTTTTGATGATTCTACATTAAGATATCAGCGAGATATAAACTGAAATAGACGGGAAAAGTACGCTGCGTCGCCGACAATGTACTCGACCCCAGAAGGTTAAAGCATGTGAGCAGAAATATTCGGACCATAAGACACAGTGACTTCTTCTCCCCACTTTTGTTTCCCCACTCTGTCTTGCTTTCTGTTAAATGTCTTAAACAAATATTCTGATGCATTACAGTAGTGGATGCTGTCTTGGCCCTCTTGGATCCTGAACCACAGTCATTAGAATCTGTTGTGAGTGTTGTATTTAATCATATACTTTAATACACTGCAATAACTGTGGGTTTTATATTTAATGTTCATCAGTCCAATGCCTTTATCTGCTGTTAATTTTGTCATGTATTGTGGTTTTTGTTCACTTAAGTTAATTCTGTAAGTTAAGTCCCACTTCTAATAGAAAAGTTTAATTTTTAGTTGTACTGTTAATACTTGTGGTCAGGCATTGTACAGCCATGAGCATACCACTGCATGTCATACTTTGTATGTGAGAAATAAAAGTTGTATTTGATTGCATTGTTGCCATGGTAAATAAATATAACCAATAAATGTTCCCTTTTTGCAGATCGCAGGGCCATGCACGACACAGGAGGATGAGTAAACAATTTCTATTTGCTCAGAAATGCTAGCCGTATGAACTTGAAACTATTTTGCAGCGAATAACATTTTTCTCTTCCTTATAAACCCATGCAGTATTTGCTGTGTACAGGTAATGATTTATGTGTTGTAAATGACTAGATGTTTAAAGATTCAGCACCATTAATTCCAAAGAAAGTTTCCTTAATGCCAAGAATGCCTCGGTGGCCAGGAAAGCTAATGAGTATATTTAAAAAGGACTTTAATGCAATGTAAACCTTCCCGATTACACAGCACACTGTAGCTTTGCTTAAAAGTTTCCCCCACAATGTACTGAAATTAACCACTGGCAAAGTAACGCAAAGCGATACACATAGACTGTGCAACCGTAAGGGCTTTAGAGCGACATATGTTCTTAGAAATGTAAGGTTCCAATAACTGACACAAATAAGTAACACTGTATCTACTAAATGCATAGCACTCGTACAAATAATCATCCGGAAAATGCAACGGATCTATTCTGGGCCGAAGTACTTGTGGAACCTGTTGCCATAAAGCTCGATGAATGACCTGCGCTCCCTCATCAACTGGATTATGAATAAACAGGCACACCATGGTTATTCATGTAAAAGCCTTCAATGTACTTGTCATTTTATACTTTCTGAGTAACTGGAATCGCCTGCATGTAATTTTTAATAATTTTATATTGGAGGGTCGACGTGTGTGAAAGAGGGAGAGAACAGCAGCAGAATATTCCCAGCCCCACAGAATGTCGTGCTGTGACATCACATGGCTTGTCCAATCATATTCATCAAGCTAAGCTAAGATTCACAGCTAACCTGCCATAAAGCAGGCTTGTCCAAGAGCATATGTTGACATAGTAACTAAGCGGAGCATCAGGTTAGCCTCGTTTCTGGAACTAAATTTGGAAAAATTAAACTAGGATTGTCGACATAAGCCTGGCTTTTGAGGTTAGCTCGCTTTGTGGAACAACCTCCTGAAATGCTGATAGAGAGAGACTTCGAGAGCTCTGCTAATTTTTTTTGGACATTGTTGGTTTGCTTTCTTTGATTTGACTTATTGTGTGTGACGGTTTTTGGTTTATTGGTTTCTGATTTTTCGCTTTGCCCCTGCCTGTACCTTTGCCTTGATTTGCTTGCTTTTTGGTTTCTATCTCTCGCCCGGTTTTAGTTACCTTTATGTCTTTGTGCACCCCTCAGATTCTGACGCTTTGCTGTATGTATGTTAAGTGCCTAGGGAGTGGTTGCCTGTTTTTTGTTTGCGAGCTTCTGTTGTTGGTTAGGAAGTAAGGAATAGTATTTGTCATTTTTGTTCTTTGATTTCTTTGCACTTGGATAAGTTAGCCTTGGGTTGCATTCAGTAGCTGGGGTTTTGTTTTTTGTGTTTGCTACCATCACTCCTGAGTCCTTCTGCACCGAGTTTATCTGTTCTGTGTCTGTCGCATGTAAATAAAAATGAAAGAAAGATATAAAAATATACCCATTTGTCCACGTGTGTTCTCTTGTCCACCACACCCCCTTCCATTCTGTTACGCCCCAGCCCTAGACTGGGGCTTGTGTAACATTTATTTTTTGCGAATATATGTTGTTACGTGCCGTAAGTTCGGACCCGTTTTTAGGTTATCCGGTGCTCCCTCCCTCATCATCATTCCCCGGCTCCAA
>JAODUD010000002.1:15390292-15411939 GCA_026784285.1 Stomatorhinus walkeri
AAAAATATAAAAATACAAAAAAAGATCCCGTTGTGTCCTGTGTTCCCCTTTCCCTGCACAGATTTGTCCCGTCTTCCACTTTCCCTCACATATTCATTTCTGGCGATCCCCAACCCTAGACTGGGGTTCGTAACAATGTGTGTGGGCAAAAAATGAAGTAAAGCAAAGATGCAATTACCATTAATTTGTATGGGAAAATATTTTGAGTGTTCCCAAAGAAAACTACCAAATCATACCAAATAACACAAAAACCCTGAAATAACATCACAATACAGTAAAATCAGGAATTATATATAGCTAATAGCTATATAGAGTAGCAATCATTTAAGTACAGTGTATTTTCACTTACCAGAATCAATCGTCATGCATTGCTAAAAGACAAGTTATATGTTCTGAGAAATGCATCGTTACGTGATTTTGCAATTGTGAGAACATTATAAAGTATATATACACAAATCTAGAAGGTACTACACACCTAGGCTATGTGGTATAGCCTAATAATGATATAGATAAAAAGAATAGTGCACACTGTTATACTTTTATACGACTAGCAGTCAATTTGTTTACATCAACATCACAGCAAACGTATGTGTAACGTGTTGTGCTATGATTTTATGATAGCATCATTAGGCGATAGGAATTTTTAAACTCTATTATAATCTTAGGGGATCATCATCGTATATGCAGCCTGTCATTGACCAAAACGTCATTATGTGGTGCAAGACTATGTCTCTATAATCGGCTTGCTAATCGACAAACTAAATGCTATTTCTGTTTTTCTTCTTTTTCCATAAAAGTGAAAATAAATCCTCTTTGGATTTCGGTAAGACAGCCGATGCACTGGGGCTGCTGATGTTGGTCTTTCGTAAAAGTCAAGTTGGGTGAAGTGAATGTTCGTAAAGTGGGGAATACCTGTGCTACAATTTCCCACAAAGAAGGATTCAAGAATTCAGAGACCATATAAATACAGGAAGGTTACTTCTTTTACCAAAAACAATATTACCCTATCCCACATGGCATATTTTTCCAGCTGGCATCTATCACCCACCTTAAACAAATTCCCTGGGTTAGGTATCTGAGAACAGGCTCCAAAAATCACAAAAGATGCATTTACTGTAATCTACAGAGATTGAGCAATGTCAGTATTGAGTTATGTCCTCAGCCAGGATGGGCTTATGTCTGCTGGGGTGTGACCTTTGCTTTAAGGGGAGGTGTGGTCAGTTGAGTCTTTGGGATAGTGCAGCTCATCCCAGCTTCAGCCTTCTCCATCCCACAAGCTCCTGCATGCCTCTATTCCACAGCATCGACATGTTGGAGGGTGGGGGTTGACTGTGGCTCTGCAGGGTCCCAGAGGGTTGGGGAGGAAACAGATGGCGGGGCAAAGTCATTTACACTTTCCCTCCCATACTGCTCAAGAGGCAGAAAAACCTGTCAACGCAGGTGTCCCAGCCAATCAGTCTCCTCCAACTCCCAGGTGAAGCCAAGGCAGCCTCTGAGAGCAACCTAACACCAGGTTACTGAGCAGTGTTCAAGCTGCATGACTTTCTCCTAACACGTCCTTCTCAGTTTCGGTCAACAGCTCTGAATGAATATTCATGCCCAACCCAAACACCTGCTATTTCTGCAACAGTGGGTACCAAATAAAAATCTGAGTCTTCAGGGAAGCCCCACCCTCTCTGTTGAGGAATACACTAATCCTCTGCCTCCATCTAGTGAAAAAGCCCTCATACTCTATCTGGCATCCTTAATTGACACATTCCTCTTTGATAATCTAACATTAGAGCATTGATTAATTGTACCTTCATCAAAACTCCTATCAATCAATCTTCAATATGCTTAATACTGGTCATACGACACTGTCATTCAATAAGATGAGAGAGCATACAGTTAAAACCAGATATTTAAATACACTTCAGAAAAAAACACAAAAACATTTTTCTTTACTGTCAAACATTAAATCAGAGTAAACTTTTTCTGTTTTAATCAATAAATATTAACATATTTTTTGCATTTGTTAAATGTCAGAAAAAAGAGAGAGAATTATGTATTGTTTATCACTTTCATCAAAGTCAGAAGTATACATACACTAAGTTTATTGTGTCTTTAAACAAAAAGAAAACTCCAGATGATTCAATTCTGAGCGTGAGAAGCTTCTGATAGGTTAATTGATTCCATTTGAGGTAATTGGTTTCACACCTCAAGCACAGAGCCTCTTTTTTTGACATCATGGGAAAATCAAGAGAAATCAACCAAGTGTGGCTCATCCTTAGGTGCAATTTTCAGATGCCTGAAGGTCCCACATTCATCTGTTCAGACAATAATACTCAAATATAAAAAACATGGGAAACTATCATACTGCTCAGGAAGGAGTCTCAGAGAGGAATGTTTTTGGGTGTGAAATGTGCGAATCAACCCCAGGACAACAGCAAAAGACCTTGAGAAGATGCTGGCTGAAACTGGTGAGACAGTGTCATTATCCACAGTAAACGAGTTATGTACCGACATGAGCTGAAAGGTTACTCTGGGAGGACAAAGCCATTATTTCAAAACCACCATAAAATAGCCAGACTACAGTTTGCATCTGTACATGGGAACAAAACTCAATTTCTGGAGACATGTCCTGTGGTCTGACGAAAGAAAAATTGAACTGTTCAGCCATAATGATAAACGATATATTTGGAGGGAAAGGGGGAAAGCTTTGAAGCCTCAGATCCCCATCCCAACTGTGAAGTATGGGGCTGGTAGTATTATATTGTGGGGCTGCTTTGCTGCAGAAGGGACTGGTGCACTTCACAAAATAGATGGAATTCTGAGAAAAGAAAATTATGTGGATATATTGAAGCAACATCTGGAGACAGCCAGGAAGTTAAAGTTTGGGTACAAATGGGTCTTCCAAATGGACATTTACCTTAAGCATACCTCCAAATTAGTGACAATGTGGCTTAAGGACAACAAAGTCAAGGTATTGGAGTGGCCATCAAAATGCCCTGATCTCAGTCTCATAGAAAATTTGTGGGCGGCACTGAAAATGCGAATGTGAGCAAGAAGACCTAAAAAACTGACCCAGTTACACCAGTTCTGTCAAGAGGAGTGGGCCAAAATCCCAGAAAACTATTGTAAAAAGTTTGTGGAAGGATACTCAAAATGTTTGGCCCAAGTGAAACAGTTTCAGGGCAATTCTACCAAATGCTAAGGAAGTGTATGTAAATTTCTGTATATGACTGACCACACCCAGGAAAATGCAGCCACCATATTTCTATTCATCTCATTTTTTGCCTCTGTTCATGTCTTGTGACTGGGTCCTATGATATGTGTCTGTCTCAGTAGGATGAGTATTGATAAAACATCCAGATTCTTTCCTATGCTGTCTGAGACACCAAGCAAAGATGGAGATGAAAATGAACAATGACAGAACCCACCGGTCTCACTAGATTGGAGCATGACGAGTGTGAGGAGGAAATGAATATGATAAGTCTGCAAACATGCCCTGAGGTTCATTGAAGCCTCAGTGGATTGAAGATTTTTTAATTATTCACTTGATTGTTTGTTTATTAAACTATTTATTTCAGTGTGCAAAGAAGTCCCGTTCCTTTAACATGCAAAACAGCAGCACCTAATTTCTCCATCCCACTGTGTATGGGTGTCTACATGTTATACAGGTATAGAAGAACAGGATTACCAAAATCAAAAGTGGCTGTCTATCTGCCAGGCATATCAGACTCCATTACGTGGAACTACGAGAAGAACATAAGTATGAAAGACCACGATCCCAAATCACTTTATAATCTCAGTACCTTTTATCACATACTTACCTTACCATTCTGTGTATACATTTATTTATATCTCCTTTGATTATGTCATTTGTATGAACTCATCAAACCATACTTCTGACCTGTCTTTCAGCTACCAAACACTGTGATGATTACCATAAATTCTTGAGTAAGAAAGGATCGCATTAGAACAAATTCACTCTAGAAACTTTGCTTCAGCACATCAGGTATTGAAGACACACAGGACATGACAGGAATATTCCTCACAGGCTGCTCTGACTCTCTTTGATCATTTCCTGTTGCAACCTGCCAGTGTCATCAGCTCTGCTTCAAAGGTATAGCCTCCTCACATTACTGAATCCCCACTCAATTAGTGATTGACTTACACCTTGAGCACCAAGTGAGGTTCCCACTTAATAATGTCAAACTGAATTATAATTACACGATCGACTGCAAGGGAAACTACTGCACTCTGTGGTTCTGGAGGTGTTTTCCAGCCACGTCTCCAATCAGCCACTAACCCAAGACCTGCTCTTGTTTGAAACTGCTCGGTTTCAGGGCCCTCATGCCCTGCCTAGATGCACTTCAGCTTTAGTCATGCTGGCTCTACCTGGACCCCAGCTATTTGAATCTTGGAGGGATTGTATAGATTGTCCCTCACTGAAGCACTCGCAATCCCAACCCATCTTCAAATTAAAATTTTCTTAAATGACCTCATGTAGCACAATTTTAGTATCAGAGTCCAGAATGACTATGTACCATTCATGACTACATACAGTTCTGTAGACCTGAAACTGAGCCTGCCAGTTGACAAGTTGTAACCATTGTTTTACAGGATGCTAAGGTGAAGAATCACCCAGGAGCGGATTAAAATATGGCCTCTTTTAGGCTCTCCTGTGGAAATATATTAAGAATTTTACCGAAAGCAATATACATTTTCACCCATTTTCTATTTCTTCTTTAAAATTCCCTGCCAACAGGCTTTGTCGAATATCCTCCACTTGCCAGGAGCAGAGAGGGATCTGGCTTAGTGATCAGGCTGACACTGATGTGGTTGCTTGTTCAGGCTGGACAACTTCTTGGGGAACTTAAGTAGATTAAACTCTGTTATTCCCATTATGTCTGACAAAACTAGTGCTTCCAGAGAAGTAGCTATCACCCAGGTGCTCCTCCTAGTTTCACCAGTAACATCAGTATCAAAGGACACGTCAGAGCCAGCTTCTGAATGTCACACACTACGTTTTCTGCTCCAAAGCTGCTCACTTTTCTTCCCATACCAGCACTTTGTTCTCTTTATTTATTTTAGACAGAACAGGACTTTTTAAAAATTAAATTGGGCTGTGCTTCCTATGAGAAAATGTTCCTGTGGGTATTTCTTGCACTCGGCTATTATTGTTTGTTATTATTTTGACTGTAGAATTATAGACTAGCTCTAAATCAAGTTTGGACATAAAGCCAGACAGAAAAATAAAGGAGAATGTTGAAGAGTGATATGGGACACACCCAGTGGCCTTTCAGAATGACAGAGCCGAGTCAGATAGTCTTACAGGAGATTGTTTTTGTTCTTTTGAAAACGAAATCCACCTGATCGCAGTTTTATTTGGGGGTGAGGGGGCTCTTGTTTCTCAAACAATTGTTATTTTACTACATCATTCATTGTTCCCGCTACTGTACCAGACCATATCTACATTTCTGCATGATTTTGTAAACACTGTTGCAAAGAACTCAGGTAGAGGTGCCATGGTAGGCCATTTTAACAGCAAATCAACCATAATGAGCTAGTCAAAAGTCAAGTAACCATGCTTCCTTTGTTTGCTACCTCATTCGAAACACGAAGCTGACCTCTCTAACGTATGAGACCACAGAGAGCACTACTCACACCACCATTAATCTTCAACAATGGCGTAGGCTAGAAAGCACTTTTATCTGAGGGCTGGTCACCAGGGATACACTGACTGCTTGTAGCAGCTGCAAAGCCACCCCCAGAAAGACTGCCAGTCTCGTGATTTGATCTAACCATGCAGGGTCAGTCACAGGCCATGTTGTCTTGCTGACAGTATTTTGGGTCCTTCCTGTGGCTTCATTGGCAGTTTCATTTGTATCTATGAAGGTTGTTGAGTGGTGGTTTCAAAATACTCACTGCCTCTTGGCATTATTGTTCAGTAATACTTGATTTTCTGAAAAAAGCATCATAGTTATGTTGATAATATGCTAATGCAACAGAGAATCCTAATTTACTCACATGTTTATTTATCAGTCACAAGCAAATACACTGGGTAAAGTTATTCAAATTAATCAAGCACACTAAAGACTACCTCCTTGTCAATTTTGAGATATCCCCAAATACTTCCCTAAATGAGATTTAATGCGCAATAATCCTATTCCTGCGCATAATGCGCATAATCCTATTCATGGATTATACCACTACTCTCTGCAAAAAAAGATTCAAACCCCACAAAAAAACAAACAAACCAACAAAAACTCCTTTCCCTGCCATTACTGCGGTGACTTTCACCTAATCGATTTCCAATTACTGACTGAGAGCCACTGAGAAATTACTCCTCCCCCACTAGGGGCTCATTGGAAATGCTGGAATGCTGGCAGTCTGTTTGACTCAGAAAACTACCGACAGGCCTGCATGCAGGAATGCAGGGGATACTTACCTCGTGGGCAAGAAGTCAGCATGTCGATGTTGGCACAGAGGCATGCTAACTGACATCCTCACCTAGCTACTGGTCTTCTGTGTGTATAGCTCCATGCCGCACAATAGCACATGCAAAGTTATGTTCTAATCCAGAAGCACTGTGTACATCTCATTGACAATGATAATGTGTCCTGCAAGGATTTCCCTTGCTTTGTGCCCTGTGTTTACTGGGATAGGGTCCTGGTGATGGAAATTCTACCCTGTATTCAAAATGTGTATGTTTAATGTATAATTATAGGAAAGGTCACAGGTATAAAGACAAAAACCCAATAATTATTTTAAATTAGTTTCTTTGCAGGTGATCAGTATAAAAAAAATCAGTGATCCATGTAAAAACATGGAGCACCAACAAAAATACACACCAATGTGTCAGTAGGGTGTTTTTTATACTTCTGTTTAGCATAAATCTCCCATCCAGAGTTGAGATGTGGGGAAAAACACTCAAACAAGGTTTCTTTCAGTTCTTTGTGAAGTTAAAGAGGGGATCAGGGCACTTGATAGTGACACAAAATGATGGGATTTCATTCCTCCTCATCCAGGCCATTCTACAAGACAAGCCTTGACAATAAGTCATAGCAATGTTCCTCTCAGGCTGGCAAAGAATACTCCCACCTACTGTAGACTCACACAGAGACTCTTACACCAATGCACACATACACACACACGTGCATATACCACACAAAAAAATGAAGCTTGCGGAAATTTGCAATGACAGTCCCCTATTACATGGTGTCTCTGACAACTGCATCTGACTGGTTAACAAGAGAAATTGAGAATTTGATTCTGCCAGTCGGAAATTCAATAACAGGCAAAAAATCCTTTCACAGTCTTTTTTTTTTGTACAAAACTTTCAGTTTTCTCTTGAACTAAAATATATTAGTGGTGTTGCATGTAGAGATGTCTACTGTGTAAAATGTTTGAATTGTTTATAATAATGCATTGTGCAGTACAGTAAAGCAGGATACCAGTCTCCAGAGATTGCAGGTCTAGGGGATGCCCCAAAAAGCCTATCCAGGCTCGGAAAAAAGAGCCAGTTCTGCACGTCCCTTCAATGAAATCTTGAGCTTTCCCAGTATCATGCCTGACGTGTTAGATGTACTGTTCTGAGAACCTGACACTACTAATACCACACTGTACTTGAGTCACCCTTTATCCAGAAACACCACAAAAGTTCATAAACTGTACAAATTAAAAGGGCTTTGTTCACTAATTTCCCATTAAACTAGACACAAATTGCTATTTAAAAACATTCCTGTCATGATCCGTCCGTCCGAGCCTCGTGTGGGCCACGCCCCCGTCGCTACCCCGTGTTCAATCCCGATGGAATCACCTGTTGTCAATTGTGTTCATCTGTTCCGTATTAGTCCTTGCCCGTCTCGTGTATTTAGTCCGCGTCTTAGTCTTGTCAGATCCATCATTGTGGTGTCCTGTGGCGTTTACCCTGTTTGTCAGAAATAAACCCCGGTTTCCTTGAATTCCTGCCTTACTGTCGTCTTGCCTGCTCCACGCCGCCGACACCCTGGCACAGCGACGCACCAAACGTGACAATTCCCTTATATTTTTGATATATTAATTAATATTATTAATATTGAATATGAAGGTCCAATTCGTTGGGTATGTTCTCATCCCATTACAGAATCCACTATTTTTGGAGAGTCTTGACATATACTGTATAATGCATAACACCAAAGGTTACCAATCAGGTCAACTGCTTCATAAACGCTTTGTATGTCGATGCTTTAAAAGAAACTGTGTCGAGGTTATTTACTCTAGCCTGGTTTTAGTTATTTTTTGTGGACTGGAAAGAATGGTGTGGCAATACATAGCCAGTAGGGGGTGTAGTGATTAAGGTGCACAGGGCTTAAGGTTCTTTTCCACCATGTGATGGTCCTTCGGAACAAGAGAAGTTAATTCAAGGGATAAGTTAATTCAGTAAATATATTTAGCTTTATAAATGGATAAACATGTCCTGAGTAGCACTGGGGGGATGCAATTGTCTAAAAGTAATTTGATCATCTTCCCCAATATTTACTGTGCACATACTGTGCAAAACATTCTGGGGAGAGGACCAAAACTCACACAGCATAAAGAAAAGGCATTAACTTTTCTACAACAAAGTCAGTTTAGTCCCCTAAACAATAACATTTATAATTTAATTAAAATGTTATTTCTTTCAAAATTTACCTCAAATGTGAAATATTTTTTATATATTTTTCCCTTTCAAAGAAACTAAGGGCAGTCAGGTGAGATAATACACCCCAAGGTGCATTACCTGGCCTGAAAACTCCAGTTTCTCTAGCCCTGCATCAGCTGTGGATCTGGGTCATTCAGTTTCACTTCATTATAGATCATACACCAGACACAATTTCATTAAGGCTAACCATCAAAGAAACAGCCATTACTCATAGAGGAGACAATGCATCTTTTCTCTTATGTCCTCTGTAGCATTTTTACCTTGACAGAGGGACAGCCAGTCAGTAGGTTTCTCAAGACCACTCAATTTCACAATCACTTCATCAGCACCCTAACATGACTTTGCAGCAAGCAACTCACTAACCATAAAATGGGAACAGGCTCACCTAATTGAAAACAGACAGTGTGCAAAACCACAGATGAGTGTTTCGAACCAGGCCTTAAGACGTGTGCGGACACAGCTTGTTCCACATTATGCCGGTCACCTGCCCACACAGACACACATCACTGACAGTTTAACATCACTGAGGACATGGCTGAGAATAACAAAAGCAGTTTCCAGGTTTTCCATTTTACAGCATGTTCGCTAATGAGAGGAAACCTATTCGGTGTGCAATCCTCATTGATGTGTAAACTTTACGACTGGTTATATTACTACTATAAAACATTTCAGCTGTGATATATGATCAAAATCCCACCTCTCTGCAATGCAGGGTTGTCTTTTGTATTTATTGTATTATGTTTATTTTTAGGGAGCAGTTATGTTTCTGGTGCATAAATAAGTTTTTAGTACATCAGTATTCCTTTGTCCAATTTGTCTAATTTAGAGATGTTATTCTTCCTCATTACTGTTATTATTGTTGCCTACCTTATGACTTACACACTCAAAATGACTTGTCCAACTGAACATTTAATTGAAAAAATTCTTTAGAAATTAGTCCTGTCCTTCTGTACCGCACCTATATCCAGCCTGTCTCTGTGCCATGACCCTGTCAATCTGATTTCATCCCATTTTTCTGTTAATCTTGGAAGCCATCTCTAGCCCATTATGTCTGTGCTAACTGTGCCAGGTTAATTTCACAGATAAACATGTGCATGAATGTGTCTTTCAGCCCAAGTCAGTTAAAACATATGCGTGAGTGAAAGCACCCATGTGTGTCTCACATCTTTAAGTGTGGAAGACTGAGTAGGACCAAGAGGAATACAGAACTGTAGAATGCATGCAGCTGAAAATGCACTCTAAGCAAGAGTGACTGTGATGAGATTGACAGATGTGTTGATGTGAGTGTAAGGTGCTGAAAACCACTCAAACATACAATACCCTCAAATCATTTAAAAATAATGTGAAAAACATACACTGGACAGGCTCACAAATCATGGCCCATAAACACAACATGTGTGTGCGTACATTCCATAGGCAGTACTAGCAATAACAATGTAGCAATAACATAACCAATGTCGGGGTGGGATTTAAACCCAAAACTATATTTTGAACCATTCCATGGGCTAACATGCTGAGGGTTGGATTAGAGCTTTGGTTAGGCGCAAAACATGGGCAAACAATAATGCTGAGGGTGGGATTGCAACCTAAACCCTTTTTTTTACCCAAACTGATGAGGACAAGAACACTGGGAGTTTTTAGTCATTTTCCCGGCCCAGACAGCATAGTGAGCTGCTTGCATGCGTCTGAGCTCCTCCATGAGAATCGTCACAGGGTTCAGCACAAAGAGGGCGACAGATTATTGTTATTTTTCTTTTTCAAAATGCTGTACAAACCACCCAGGATTACAGAGCTGTAAGCTCCAACAAATGCCACTATTGCATGGTTTGTCTGTGGGCCCAGTGGAGGTGCCGTGTCAATACAGCACTAACAAGAGAAAATGAGGAGCAAGAGAAGAGTGCAGAGTTGAGGAGTTAGGTGTAGCAAAAGGCCTTCTCTAATTAATTTAAAACCACTTATGCAGTACAGGGATCCCATCCCAGGAAATAAGGGCCATGAGGCAGGGGACTCCATGGACACCAGGGGGGCGCACATTCACACACACTACGGGCTACCCAGAGACACCGATCCATCTAACCAACGCAACAGGGGAGCAAATGCAAGTGCCCGGCACATAAAGCTACGCAACCCAGAGCTATGACACTACAGTGCTACCAACCAAGCCAGCATGCCTCTTAAATCAATTTGTCAAGATGCTAAGCATCTTTGGTGTTAGAATTTTTCATGGCAGTAAGAGCTGGACTGAATTTAGTACAAGCAGTCCCCAGGTTACAAAGGCAATCTGCTTTAACTCGAATTTGTAGGTAAGTTGGAAAAAAAACTGCTAATATTAATAATTATTAACATCATGCAACAATAATGAAAGTAATTACATAAGGTACTGTACTGTACCTTGAGCCAATGAACTGCTGAAACCATGCAATGTTTTCATGAGTGTCACAAAGTAATGCATGTGTTTGATGTTACAAACCATTGTATTTAACCCAAATGTTTTGTATAATAGGTTTTATGGTACTCCATTCATAATTATGAATTGTTTGTAAGGTATACATTCTTTACCTGGGGACTGTCTGCAGTATGGAGGGATGTGAAAGTGCAGAAGAATTAGCATAAAACAAAGTTTGTGATTTTGTCTGGTAAAATATTGGAAAAGAAAAAGAGAAGTAACTCTGGGACAGTTAACTGTGTGCCAGTCGGGTTGCTCGCATCGACCTCCATGAAAATGAAATAATGATCCACAGATATCCAGAGGGGAAGTGCATCTACCGGTCACCACTCTGATACTCCCCCTTTGGCTCCCTCAGCTCCCGGCTCAAGTTACTTCAGTGCTATACTGGCATGAAAAGCTTTTTCTGCCTTATCAAAACATGAAGAAAACAATTATCTGTAGAGAAGTTTAAGTATAAAATGTTTAAACTGAGTAAATATGACTTGCTAATAGTAAAAAATAAAACAATATTGTAATGACCAATACATTATTAAAAAACACACATTTATAATGCAATACCTGATAATTCCCACGCATATTTTAATTGCACTTTGTAAGCCGGAGACCATGGAGCTTACACAGCTTTGTTTAGTTTTGGCATCTCTGGTGTCAGGTAGCAACAAATCATACATCTCTATCCAAGCTTATAATTACCGTTCTCTGATCTGAGTGTCAGAGAGCCTAATTTCAGATTACAAAGACAACTTCTTCGGTGTTAAAATTCATTCTCTGCAGAACTCTAAGCATGTCCATTATATAAAAGTGAAATGGGGACAATTTAATTGATATTATAATTTCAACATAAGCACTTAGTGAGCTAATGAATACACAAAACAGAAAATAACACCATAGAGGCAGCACTGCCCTTTAGCATCTTAAACCCACCTTCGCAACTTAATTAAGGGTGACTTTGGCTGGAAGCGTGTCTGAAAGATGCCACATCTGCACAACGCAAGGATCAATTGCCCATGTTACGTCCCGGTCTAGGGACAGGTATAAACAGCGATAAAGTTTGGGAAATCGGGAACAGGGAGCCGAGAGTTAGGGGATAAGGAGGTGGGGGAATAATTAACACCCAAAGGGTTAATGATGGTAACAGAATAAATATGTGTATTTGGGGAAAAGGTGAGCTTCAGGAGTGACACCCGTCAAAACAATAAACAAAACCAAGTGAACTAGCTACCCGCATACCAACGAAACTTCCCTAACCCAAAAGAAAAAGAAAACAAAAACAGATGTTATCCTACCCCTCTCTAACCACAAAACAGGGACAAAAATGCCATACATGCAGAAAAACAAATGGCAGTCACTCCCTACAACCCTTACCCCCATAAATACACACACACACACACACACACACACACACAGTTACGGAAAGTATTCAGACCGCCTTCAATTTTTCACTCTTTGTCATATTGCAGCCATTTGCTAAAATCATTTAAATTATTTTTTCCTCATTAACATACACACAGAACCCCATATTGACAGACAAAAAAAAAGAATTTTTGAAATTGTTGCAGATTTATTAAAAAAGAAAAACTGAAATATCACACGGTCAGGTTGTGGTGAGATGGAAAAGGCGGAACCAGAATTAACACACGCACACAATAACAACAACAAATAAACACAAAGGGGGTCCACAAATCTATGCAACCTCGACAAAGCATCAACAAAGCCACTACATTCTCTGATCCACGTCGATGAACAATGACCAGATTAAAACTTTGCACAATTAGATACCAACCTAACAAGCGCTGATTGGAAGAGGACTTTAAACTTAAAAAAACAAGAGGATTATGATCAGTATAGATGGTGATTGGGACATTACTTCCACCTAGGTACACTTCAAAATCTTGGAGGGCCAACAAAAGGGCAAGAGCCTCCATTTTAACAGTGCTATAATTTAAATGGTGTTTTACAAATTTTTTTGAAAAATAACTGAGGGGATGATCCAATCCCATGTTGTCTTCATGTAGAAGTACAGCACCAGTTCCGCTGGCATCCACCTCTACTTTGAATGGTCTGTTAAAGTTAGGGGTCAATAGCACCGGAGTACTGCATAACATCTTAACCATGTTAAAAGTCAGTTGACACTCTGGGGACAACGCAAAAGTTGTGCCTTTCCGTAAGAGGCTAGTCAGAGGTAAAACCACATCTGAGAAATTCTTACAAAAACCCCGATAATAACCGGCCATACCAAGAAACCTCCTAAGGTCATGCTTGCTCTGAGGAACAGGGAACAAATTATAGCCTCTTCTTTCGCCACACCTTGTCCTACAGTGTTTCCCAAATAGGTAACCATACCTTTACCAAATTCACATTTTTATAGATTCAAGATTAATGAAGCTTCACGCAGTTTCCCAACAACGATGTCTAGCACACGCAGGTGTTCTTCCCAAGTATCAGTATAAGCTACGATATCATCCAAATAGACTTCACAGTTAGAGACATTACCCGAGACTTTGTTCATCAGCCGCTGAATCATAGCAGGTGCATTTTTGAGCACAAAAGCCATAACGGTATACTGCATAAAGGTGTCTGGAGTAGCAAAAGCAGAAATATTAGAAGCATGTGGAGAAAGAGGAACTTGCCAATAACCCTTTAAAAGATCCAGTTTGCTCACATAAGTGGCAGCGCCAATACGATCAATACAATCTTCCATGCGGGGGAGTGGAAAAGAATCCGCTTTTGTTACGGCATTAAGCTTTCTATAGTCGGTGCAAAATCGGAACGTGCCATCTGGTTTTGGCACCAAAACACATGGAGAACACCATGGACTAACACTGGGGATGGCTAACCTGTTTTCCTCAAGATAAGCAATTTCTTTACGGAGCACGGCTCGTTTCTGGGGATTTATGCAATAAGGATATTGCTTAATAGGCACCTGACTACCAACATCGATATCATAACAGAGGACATTCGTACGGGACAGGGTGTCTGAGAATAAATCCAGGTATTTTCTCACAAGGGACTGAATGTCTTGTTAAATCGGGGAGTTAGGTTAATCAGTTGGCTAAATTTTCGAGGGAATTTGGCAGGTGAGCACAGGGAAAACACAATTACTCAAAATAAAGATCATCTTGTTTAGGGGAATACTCCGAAGGAGGCAGTAGGACAATCAGGACTGATAAAACAGGTATGGCAGACATAGCATCTATGTCGGGATCTGTACGTGTGCGACAGGGCTTTAGCATGTTTACATGACATACCCGGACTTGCGTTTACCATTGGGAGTGTCCAAAACATAATCCATATCACTAAGTTTCTTGGAAATCATGTAGGGTCCCGAAAATCGTGCCTGCAGAGAGGAACGAAGCAAAGGCAACAAAACCAACATGCGATCTCCAACCTGAAAAGAGCGTTGGATCGCTTTCAATTCATCTCTTTCTGGGAAGCAGTCAAAGAAGGTTGAGCACAATCCCACACCGCACGCAACCTAGAATGAAATGATTCAACATAAGCCAGTACAGGTTTAGGCTGAGCAGCTGGTACAAGCAACAACCATTGCTCCTGTAGCAACCTGAGCAGTGCGCAAACAGAGTGACTAAAAACAAACTCAGCAGGACTAAAACCAGTAGATTCCTGCTTAGCATTACAGATGGCAAAAAGTAACGAAGGACCTCCCTCATCCCGGTTCCTGTCAGACTCAAGACAATAAGTACGTAACATACTTTTTAAAGACTGATGGAAGTGTTCCAGTGCACCTTGCAACTCGGGATGGTAAGGACTGGACAATTTATGTTGGACCTGTAACTCCACAATAACCTGTTTAAACAGACAAAAGGTAAAATTAGACCCCTGATCTGACTGAACAGTCTTAGGTAAGCCAAATGTAGTGAAAAACTTAACAAAAGCCATAACAATCACCCGCGATTTCAAGGAACAAATGGGAATAGCGTCAGGGTGACGAGTCGTCATACACATAAAGGTTAATAGGTAATTATGTCCTGCACGAGACTTTGGAAGAGGACCCACACAATTAACCAAGATATGTTCGAACGGTTCACCTACCACCGGTATAGGTCGAAGTTGTGCAGGGGGAACCACCTGATTGGGTTTACCAGACACTTGACATTTGTGACAAGTGCGACACTACGAAATAACGTTACCTTTACTATCAGTCCAAAAGAATTGTCTTAGAATGCACTGATGCATCTTATGCACTCCCAAATGACCGGAAAAAGCATAGTCATGGGCAAGAGATAAAACTTGTTGTCTAAATGGAGAAGGGACAACCACCTGGTACACCGCATACCAGGAGTTCGGTGATGCAGGAGGAACCCATTTCCTCATTAAGAGCTCATCTCTTATGAAATAAAGAGGAGACAGTAAGCCAAAGAAGGGTCAGCCTTCTGAGCTTTTATTAATTCAGCTCTGGTAACATGAGTCAAAGTGGGAGCATCTGCACAAAGATCGCTTTCTTCTGAAAAAGACATCCGAGTCTTACTCTCTGAAGAGTTATCACATAAAAATGAATCAGATGAGTCAATTACGTCACGTCGGTAAAGTTTTGATTTGGTCAGTCATTGGTCATATTGGTCATTTTTAGGGCCTTTAAATGCACCTAGATTGAGACCTTGATCCGCCATAAATACTACTCTATTTTAATCAGTCATAACTTAAGAAATATGACTTGTGAAAATGTTCACAAATCAAGGTGAGTCCTTCTAGGGTAGGTGAAGGTGTGAAATCTGCGATCATTTTGGTCATTTTAATCAGTCATAACTCTGTGAAAAGACTTGTGAAAGCGTTAACAAATCAATGTGAGTGTCTGAGAGGTATATGGAGGTGTGAAAGGTCCTTGTTTGACCATCACAAATCATCTTGGTCAGGTATAACCAGTTTAAATGCATGTATGATCAATGGAATTATTAAAATGTGTGTATTTGGGCTATATTGTTGGTTCACCTTAAGAACTATCCGCCCAGTCCTCCTTAAAACATGCGTAATTCAATATGTTTTTTATAGGTTAACACACGATAGATATATGGACAAATTATCAGGATGTTTAATATGAGACACTTCTGGAGTCATGAGGACATCTGGTTTAGACATGAGAAGCTAATGAAAATAAATAGCCAAAATACATTAAAGGCTGTTTTTACGCAATGTATTTGTATTTTCTGAACTCACACATCAGGACTATCACAAGAAGTCATAATTTGTATTTTGTCGTGCATATATATGGTTTTTATGACAGTTTGCAACGAGAAAAATGAACTGCAAACTACCTTTACTGACATAATTACATCTCGGAATTTCCGTGCCTGACCTCTGGTTATTGCACAAGCTGGAAAGATACTTAAACTGGGACTTTCACATTGGGGTTTTTCCACTACCTATATCACTGAGTTTATTTTTCCCCTAGCTATATCATTTCCTAAAACAAATTAAACAGCAGTAACAGGTAACCACGCACAAACAGCAACCTTATATAATCCCGCAAAGTCAGATAAACCGTGTGTAGAGGCACATGCGCAACTGTCATGTCGATCCCCTGAATCAGAACATCGCTGCCACAGTAGGATGAGTAGAAAAAAGGAAACACAGTGTCCAAAACAAGAGATTAAGCCACCCCATATCCCACAGGATAGTGACAGGCTGGTTCTCGTTACTTTTGTTACCGAAAGACATAAAACCAGAGGAAATAAAAGGTATAAAAGACGAATCCAGAGAAGACTGAACATCACCACAAATAGTCTTCACACAATGCACAGGTTTTTCTGGTACCGTAGTCTGGCTGCTTCGTACAAACTAGTGACCTTCTGTTCATTCAAATAGATCACAATTTTCTCAGGTATACAATTCTTAAATTCCTGTAACAAAATAAGCTTTTTCAACTGTTCAAATTTAGAGACCGTACTGGACGTACATCACTTTTCAAATAACCACAAATTCCACAAACGTCTGGCTGTTGGTTTTCTGAGCCGCCTAAAATTCTGTCAATAGGCTTCCGGCGCAAGTTCATAAGCCCACTGAATAGTGGTTTTAATGACTTCATAATCAAGGCTTTGCTCCAGAGTCAAAGCTGCACACACATCCTGGGCTTCTCCTACCAACTTGTAACATCAATGACCAGAGTGACTTAGGCCAATTTAAGGTTGTGGCAATGCGTTCAAATATAGGAAAATAAGCATCCACCTCATTTTCTCTAAACAGTGGTACTAGATTGACCTGCCGACATCAAACCCAGGGACTTCACCTACCGGCGAGCCCTGAGGAGCGTGTGGATAGCAGATCCCGCCTTCTCTGGGTGGGGCTGCTCCATTTTTAGCCGCGCTGACAATCTCTTTATCTGCCTCCACCTGCAAAGTGCGCAAATGCAGAAGCTGTGCCTGGTTCTCCTGTTTCTTTTTCTCTAGCTCCAACTCCTTTAGTCGGATGGCTAGACGAGGGTCTTCAAGAGCAGGGGACGGGCTTCCGGGATCCATGCCCAACGCTGGACCAGTGATCCAGTCACTCCCTACAACCCTTACCCCCATACACACACACAAAATATATATATATATATATATATATATATATATATATATACCTGCGCCCCTACACACGGTATATATATATATAAACACACACACATTGTAGATAATATTTTGGCTCATAAACAGAAGGTTCTCCTGAAAACAGGTTTCCTTTGACCAAGTGCAAGACACACCTTGTTTACATGCACGTTTAGCCTGTGACACCAACCACCATGACCACCACACCACGTGATACAAAACTTTGCTCGGCAAGTGATCAAATCGACTGTGACTCCTGGCACACAGGTACTATGTCTGATCTCCAGCCCGAGGGCTAAGCTTCTTTCCAGCCTCACCACCTGAGACTGTTACACTTTATATTTTTTAATTTGTGCAAGAGAACTAAATCCAGGAAAGAAAACTAAACCTGGGGGACAAACAAAGAGGATCCTTGGAGAGGGTCCTACCAGCCAGCCAGTCTTTAGAACATCATCACGTGCCAAAACCTCAATGTAACTGTCACACATAATTTGTGTCATTTGTATTTTCTTTTTGGTTGCATAGTTTGATTGGGTCAGTTTGTTTTCGGAGTGTCAAACTCCATTTTGGTGTTTGTTGCACCCGAAACCATTTGGTTTGCACTCTCTTCTTGCAGACGCAAAGGAAAAAAAGGAAGAGAGGGGGCACGCCAGCAAAGGGCAGAAAAGAGTTTTATTTAAGTTATACCCTTTCGGAGACTGATATACTCTCTAAGAGGACTCATTCCCTCTTGGTTGTGTGCAGCCAGCGAGGTATGTTTGAGTTAGTTTTAGTTGTATGTTTTGCTGTATTTTAAGTTTTTAATGTACGTAACGTGAATGCCTGTTCGCTGTTCTGTGTAAATAGTTTGACGGTGGATATAGAAAAGAGAATGTGTCGATGCTGTTTAAAGACGGCGAAATATTGAAAAAGAATGAATCCATCAGTAAACAGAAGAACCACGGTGTGGTGTATTTCCTGGAGGGAGTGAAAGTCGAACTTGACTGATGAAGGTTTATCCTGTTGCCAAACTACCCACCTCAACAGCTAATCAAGACGGGAAAATGGCCATACAGATAAGTCGGTGTTTGCATTAAGGACACACAAGACCATTTGTTTCATCGAGACGCCTATAACTCAGACACTAAAGTCTGTGTTCCGAGATGAGGCATAAGTATTGAAGTTACAATAAGGAACTGTGTGCAGCCTAAGCAACGTTGTTTCATGTGTATGAAGGGGTATTTTATGTAATTATATATTGCCATTTTATCACACAACGGTTACTTAAAGGGTAATTTATTCATGCTGAAAGTGAATAAGTTTAGCTGTAATTGTGAGCATTTAAGGGTTTCTATTCATAGCTCTCTGTTTTCTAAAGCACTTTATATTTTCCAGGTTGTTTATATTTCAGGTGTTTCCAAGGATGTTTTCCCTGTGTTCATTTTGATGCTTATTGTTACTGTGCAAAATTTAAATGTCCAATAAATCAAAATGTCACACACAAGTAAAGACACTCAGAATGTGGTAGCTGCTCCGGAAGAAGCATCACTCTTAGGATTGCTTGAGTTGAACATTACTCAACAGGAACCTAGGAGAAGTGAAAGAGTTCGTACATTAATGGAAAAGGGCAGGGAATTTCAGAGAGAAAAACTGAGAGGCTTGCTACTTCGGTTTGATAGCATTTATAAGCGCCGGAAAGTTGTGATAAAGTTAGCGAAAGATTCTGTGTTAAAACAGGATCCTAGCATTATTTTAAATGAGCAAGTAAGCTGTATTCAAAGGGAAGTGTTTGTGTTAAACAGTGTTTATGATGAATACAGGAAAATTGACAGCCCAGTTCATGACACGCATCGCAAAATGAATAAATGTACATCAATCATGAATATTGTAGTACAGAATCCACAATCCCAAATGCAAGGTAAGGAGGAAAGGCTGAACTGGCCTAATGATGCTTCTGTGTTTGCCTCTTCAGTGTCCAGCCTTTCAGTTTCTGGCTCCAATTGTTCTAAAGCCATCTCTGCTCATTCCAAAACATCCTCAGTTAAGATACAAGAGGTTGCTGCTGAGTACGCAGCTACACAGGCTCTACTGAAAATTATGGTTGAGCAAGACCACCACCAAGGGAGACTGCAATTGCTTGAAGTTGAGGAAAAGCTTTTAGTTGCAGACCAAGAAGCAGCTGCAATAGCTCGTCATCTAGAAAAAGAAAGAGAAGATACTGAATGGAAATTAGAAAGGGAACAAAGGGAGGCTGCTCTATTAAAGAGTCAGCGAGTAGAGAGTGCTGCAAGAAGAAGGTCTGTTGAAAACTTGAAAAGAGAACTTGAACATTTGGAAGAGCTGAAAAAACTGAATGCAACCAGAGCAAAGTTTTGAATTCATGATGATAATGAGTTTCACTCATTCCAAGAACTTGCTTCACAGAACTCTGAACTGCCTCATGCTGTGCGGACTGTACAAGTTAAGTCCTGAAAAGCTGTTTTTACCACCATTAAGGGAAGGAGCTCCAAGTGATGTCGTCCAAAATGACATGGAAGAGCTTGGGAAAATCTCAAGTGAATCCATATCAGCAAACAGGCTACCCATCCCTGAGCCTTCAATTTTCAGTGGAGATCCACTCACTGGATTCAGTGGAGATCCACTCAATTCGATCATTGGAAGTCATCCTTTCAGATACTAATTGAAAGAAAAAATATAGCAATCACAGAAAAAAATCTTTCTTCAAAAATATGTTGGAGGAGCGGTTAAAGAAGGCTTGGAAGGTTATTTTTTGATTGACTCAGAAGATTCGTACAATGCAGTGTGGAACTTGCTCAATGAGAAATATGGTCAGCCCTTTGTTATTGCCAAAGCCTTTCGAGACAGATTATATACTTGCCCAAAAATAGCCTCAAGAGGAAGCACTGAGTTAAGAAACTTTGTAGACTTCTTACGTAGTTGCGAATGTGCTATGAAGCAAAAGGAAAGCCTGCATGTTCTTAATTAACAGCAAATACTAACTCAGCTCAGATATGGAAGACAGTATTAACCCATGGTTTAGTTTAGGATATGTTATATAGTAAGGACCAGTTTATTTATTGATAGAATTGTGAACCAAAAACTTACCAGCAAAATCCCAGACTGGTTACGTACATGGTGGAACTGAAAATCCACACAATATCAACTGGAAAACGGAAGATTCCTTAATTTCAGTTACTTTGTGACATTCCTTTCAATGTAAGCTAGTATCGTATGCAATCCCATCACATCCTATCATGCAATACAGCAAAGTGAAGATGAGAAACCAAAGATCAAGAACCGAACCATAGGTGCTAAAAGGAACCATAGGTGCTAAAAGGAAAATAGTCACATGCATGTTCTGCAACAAAACGGGTCATAGCTTACACAAGTGTCGCAAATTTGTTGAAAGGTCAGTCTTTGAACAAGTTAAATTTATAAAGAGTGAGAAGTTATGCTTTGCTTGTTTAGGTCCAGGCCATCAGTCAAAGATTTGCAATAACCGGATGGTTTGTGACACATGCTCAAAGCGTCATCCCACATGCTTACACGAAGATCGCTCAAAGGAAGAATCAAAGGTTAAACGAGAATGTTTCAAGGAAAGAAAAAAGGGCACAATCCATTCAAGCACAAGACATCAAAGAAACCACGTCCAATAGAGTCGTTCAAAATAGCAGTAGTTTCCTGACTTCAGCCATATTACCTGGCTATGTATCTACACCAAATAATTCAAGCGATGAAATTCTCATCTATGCTTTGTTTGATTCACAAAGTAAGTGATTCTTCCTTCATTCTAGAAGAAGTGGCAGATGCTTTGAACATGAAAAAGGAGCAAGTGAAACTGAAACTATCCACAATATCATCAAAGGCAACAATTCTTCTTTGTCTTTCGGCTGTTCCCTTTCAGGGGTCGCCACAGCGAATCATCTGCCCCCATGTAACCCTATCCTCTGCATCCTCTTCTCTCACACCAACTACCTTCATGTCCTCTCTCACTGCATCCATAAATCTCCTC
>JAODUD010000002.1:15455619-15471072 GCA_026784285.1 Stomatorhinus walkeri
CGACAGCTGGGATCCATTAGGGGAGAGACACGAGGTATCAGGGGGCGTGGCACATGAGGCTTTACCGGGCAGGGTATAACACAGGTGATATTTGTATTGGTTATCTATACCCTTCTGGCAGTGCTGTCATTGCAGTTAGGTCTCGCACACTACAAGCAGAAGTTGTCCGACTTGGCTGCTTTCAGTTTATACTCCACCCCTGCACCCGCAGGCAGATCTCGCTCTACATCACATCAGCTGCAGACAGACCTAAGCCCAAGTTGAATGCACCCATTAAATGAACTATCGTGAGTGACAGAAAATCAGGAAAAGGGTAGGGCCACACTTTTTGGACAGTATTCGTGTCACTCCAAGGGTAGTTTTCTGTAATGTCGTTGTGTTTTTTGTACTGTCATTGTATTTTCTGTAATGTGTTTTTGAAATGTCGTTGTGTTTTCTGTAATGTTGTTGTGTTTTTTGAAGTGTCGCTGTGTTTCCGGTAATGTCGTTGTGCTTTCTGAAATGATGTGTTTTGACCTTCAGGGCAACCATAGTCATGCCCCAATAGTCTGCTCGTTCCATGTGCCACGCCCCCTCATTAACCCCGTGTGGATTCCCCGTCTTTACCAGTTGTTTCTGATTGTTGTCATTAGTTCAATATATTTAGTCTGTGTTTCTGTTTGTTTTCCTAGTCCGGTCATTGTATTGCCAGTCTGTGTAGCCTTTCATTAAAACCCCATGTTTTCCTGATTCCTGGTGTCCTGCTCTTTCGTTTGCGCTCAGTGCACGGTACAACATGACAGAATGACTGGACTCCCAAAACAAATGCTTCATCTCACGGAGGAGGAATACCTCAAGCTGATGGATGAGGTGATTTACTGGCTCCAGCAGCCCGAGGTGAGGGAAAACCCAGCTGCCAGAGCTTTCCGGTCAAGGGAGATTCTGGAGGAGATCTCCCCATCAGAAGACTCGCACTACGCAGAAGAGGTATGGCCGTGGAAGAAATGATATGGCAGGTGTACCTGGACTGTGGGTTGCCTGAACCATCCGGGCAGCCTGAACTCCCCATAGCCCCTGCTGCATCTGCTCCTTGAAAGAAGTGGAAGGGTCGCAAATGGGGGGAGCGTGTTTGAACTCCTTCCAGGATCTCCCACTTCTCCGCGGATGCCTGACGTCTTCATGGACACTGCCCTCCTCGAGCCAGCACCTGATGCCTGCGCAGCTACTCTACTTGTCCCAGGTGTTGCTTCACCTGCACCCAGAGCCAGTTGCTTCATCTGCACACAATGCCTGCAGCTTTGCCTCTGCCCATTGCGGCACCAGTGACTGAGGCTCATCTGCCCACTGTGGTAACTGCCCCAGAGACTCTGGCCTGGCAATTCCTTGCCCTCCGAGGTCTATACTGGCAGGTAATGGAGGATTCAACATTGTGAGACTCCCTAGAGACTGCCCTGCTATGTCAACGGCTGCAAGGGGAGTTCACCGCCATTACACCAACTTCCCTGCCTGGTGAAATGAAGAAGATGACAGAGATCCTGAGGAAGCTGCTCCATTTTAGGACGGGGCAGGTTTCCCCCGAGGTGCAACCCCCAGCCACACCGGCGGTTCCTCCTTGCTGTCCCTCCTCCGCTGTCCTTGTCCCGGCAGTGAATGCTCCTCCCTCCATAGCTCCTGTACCAGTGCCCACTACTTCGACCACTGTTTTTCAAGTTCCTCTTTTGCCACCTATGGTACCTGCGGTTCCTGCTCTCTCCCCCGGGGTTCCTGCGTTGCCCCCCGTGGTTTCAGTGGTTCCTGCAGCACCGCCATTCAAGGGTCCTGGCCCGGCGCTTCCTACAGCACTCTCACCCAAGGGTTCTGGCCCAGTGCCTCCTGCGGCACCCTCTGTGGTTCTTGGCCCGATGGCTCCTGCACCGCCTCCTGAGGTTCTTGCCACCAAGGTCTGTGCTCTCACCCCTGCAGTTCCTGCTCCGGCACCCGAGTTCCTCACGGCCATGATTCCTGCTCCAGGACCCAAGGTCCTCGCACCTGTGGTTCCTGCTCTGGTGCCCAAGGGGCCTGTGTCCCCAGCCCTGTTGGCCGACGTGCCACCCTGTGAGGGCCCAGCCCCAGTGGTCGACGCGCCGCCCTGTGAGGATTCAGTCCAGGCAGTTCATGCACTGCCTCCTGAGGACGCCATCCCGGTGGCCAGTGCACCACCTTCCGAGGCCCCAGTCCCAGTGGCCGACACAATGCCCTTCGAGGATCCACTTCTGGTGGTCGACACACCGCCCTCATTAGCTCCCTGCCTCTCCTGGTTCCTGGACCTCCACTCCCCTGGTCCCAGACACCTTAGTTACAGGCCCCTTGGTCCTTGACCCCTTGGCTATAACCTCCTTGGTTCCTGACCCCTCAGCCCCAGGAACCCTGGTTTGTGGCCCCTCGGCCCCAGTATCCCTGGTTCCTGACTCTCTGGTTTCAGTCCCCGAGGGGACCTCCCTCCTTGTTGGAGCTGGAGGAAGAGCTGTAGTGAGATCCCTCTGGGATTACCCTGACTACACTGTTGGAACCCTCTAAGGGGTCACCCCAACCAATACCCTCTTTTCGCGGCGGATCTCGGTCGCTTGCATCTAGGCCAGCTGTGGCTGAGCCTCCGCCTGCTATGGCTACAGTTCCCTTCTCCTCTCTGCCACAGTCCCTTTTGCCTCTCTCCTTGTCTTCTCTGCTAGCCCCATCACAGTCCTCCTCGCCACCTGCAGTGTCCCCTTCAGCCCCTGCTCTGGCCTCATGGACACCTGCTGCTCCAGCAGCCTCCACTTCATGCCTGCTGAGGGTCCCTCCAGCTCCCGGTTCCCCTTGCCCTTTGGTTCCTTGCCCCTTGTGCTCCCTTCTGGTCCTTTTGTGCCCCCTGTGTTTCCCCTTTGTCGATTTGTACCTTCTGGTTCCTTTGTGCCCCCTGTGTTTCCTCTTCTCCCCTCTGTGCCTTGGTACCCTTCTGGTCCCTGTGTGTGTCCCCAATGGTTTGGTCCCTCCGTTGTCCCTTTTAGTGTTCCCCGTTCATGTGTTTCTGTCTTTGGTGTCTTTGTGTTTGTCCGCGTTCCACATGGTTTGTTGCTTATTGTTTGAGTTGTCCTCCATGTGCCAATTCTGTGTGTCTGTATTGTTCCCCATGGTACGTTAATGTTTTTTGCTTTTGTTTCCCCAGGTTTCATTGTGTTCTTGGTCTCGTCACCTGGCTACCCTTAGGCGCGCCCGTATTGCACATCTTTGGGGTGGGGGGGACCGTCATGCCCCGATCATCCACTCCTTCCGTGTGCCATGCCCTCTTGTTAACCGTGTGTGGATTCCCCGTGTTCGACAGTTGTTTCTGATTGTTGTCATTAGTCCAATGTATTTAGTCCGTGTTTCCGTTTGTTTCCCTTGTCTGGTCATTGTATTGTCAGTCTGCGTTGCCTTTCATTAACACCCCATGTCTTCCTGATTCCTGGTGTCCGGCTCTTTCATCTGTGCTCGGTACGCTGTATAGCATCACACAGCCCATGTGTCACCCATCCTATACTAATTTCTTATACTCATCTTTTTGTCATGAAGTTTAATAATTAGATTTGAGACATACATCACTTTTTAAACAACAGACTAAAAGTACACACCAGTCATTTTAATTCTTCTGCCCTGGGCTTTTGGATTCAGCTAATTATAATATCTCTGCACCAAAACTGTACAAAAATGAGGAATGGCTACCTTTTTTCCAGCTGCTCTCTCTTTTATCTAACTCCATGAATCTGCTGATGAGCATCTAGACCTTCATCTTTAAACAAAATTCTGAGCCATAATAGCACCCAGAGAAACTTTGGCTTTTTTACGGTCCCCATCATCGCATCTGGTCATATTCCAAGCCTATTCCAGTGCCCAGCTTCTAGCGAGCACATCACACACACATGTCAAGCACTGACCATCTGTTGGCAACAGACATTAATTTGTACTTTTACAAATACAATCTGCCATTTGTAAAGCTTCATGTACAACACTATCCAGGAGACACAATCAGGTTTCATACACATGGTCAGAAGATCATCAGTTTTTACTTTATTGGCAGATGGGTGTTTTTTTATCATTTCTTCTGGAAAAAACTACAATAAAATACTTGAAATGACACGTAAAAATGTGTTGTATGGACTGTGACAGCATCAAGCTTTTTGGATTTTTGTAAAGTTCCGATTGATGTACACTGACCTGCACTTTGCAAACCAGTTGCTCAGGCGCCAGATGTATACAGGATGCAGTCTTCCTGAAATGTCAGGGGCAATAGCCATGGTAAGCATGTCACAAGGGAACAAATATGGTATCACAGACACCCACTTATTGTCACGTCGACCTTGAATAACCAGCGTGGCAATGGTACCATCTCATGAGAATGCGCACTGTTCATTCTGAAATTTTAACAGAGGCTATGGATACTGTGGGGGCTAAATGGATGTGGTCACAGGACAGTGACTGCACAATCACCGACCCCCATTCTAAATATGCACCTTACCCCCTTCAGTGACACATAAATGGCTCTTCCTGTCTTCATTTTAAAGTAACTGTTCATCTTGCTGGGATACAAAGTGGGTAGAATGCCTTCCATTAGTACCAGAGAGCAATGGGCTGTTGCTTACAGCCTGTTTTGTTCCATACTTAACATTACACTTCAGGCTATACACCCTTGTAGTTTATCAGTGCTAATCAGTTGCTTAGTAGACAGATATCCAAAGTGATGTCCTTTATTCAGAGGAGATTTAAAAGAAATTATATGGTAAAAGTGGAAATATAATCCTACTGTGTGACTAAAGCACCATCTCTTTGGTCTGTGTATTCACCATGCTGGTTCCCTTAGATATGGAGCTTTGATAAAACCATAAATAACCTGCAAAGTGATTCTGAAGCTCAGGATGCCTAAGATTGCCTGGCTTGCAGGCTTGGGTCTATTGTCTGAGTCCCCCTCCATCCTCAAGCATCTTCCTGAATCATGGAGGTAATATCGGAGCTGTGGCCTGTACTACGAAGCGGGGTTACTGGCATATCGGGGTAATTTGTCAGATATAAGGTACCACAGTTTAGATGGACTTCATATTTGTTCACTTACATTTTGCCCAGACTACCTTAAATCCGACAAGTTACCCGATAAGCCAGTAACCCCACTTCGTAGTACAGGCCCCAGGTACAGTTAGCTTTTGGTTAACAGGATGTAGATTCAGTGCCATAAACACTGGCTGTGCAATCAGGCTACTGGTGAGAGAAAGACTGCATGTACTTCAGTGGCAGGTAGATTATTTCTTATAGCCATCAGTAGCATTTCAAGGAATCGGTGGATGACTTTTGCCCTTCACTGAATATGGGGCAAACTGGGGCAGAAGGATCATGATGCCTAGCTGCCTCCACACCCCTCTGCACATCCTCACTCATGTTATGTTAAGCTGGGAGTGGGGAGGGTGTGTACGGAGTCATTCCGCTTCAATCAGTTTATTCTATGGAAGAATGGACACATGTGCCAGGACCCCGTCACCTTGGGAGCTGTCCTCCTTAATGGTGGGGAAAGGAGCGAGCTGAAGCATCAGAAGAGGAGTAAATCATTTATCAGCCATGCGGCTAAGATGGGTCTGTCCAAGGCCAGAGGGGAGTGGGATGAAGGGTGGCTCCCTTCAACATGGCTTAATGGAGTTGTTTACAGTAGTGGCTCCATGCTTCCTAACCCACAATGTCCACATCTCAGGAGACTGCTATTTATCTCTGCAGCAGTTCCGTGTGGTCTTCCCTCTTTTTCTGGGTTATCATATGCTCTCAGTTCATTCGGCATTTGTGTGATTTCTCTATGGAGACAAATTTACATGTAAAATAATCATACTTAAATATCACGCCAATCTCACAATTTTATGCAACACAAATCCATACTCAGAATTTGTACTTCTGCCTGCCGCTGTCACACTGGGGCATGGAACAGATGGAGAAATAGGTGATGATCCACTTGTGTCTCCAAGACAAAAAGAGGTTTATTAAGTAAAATTGAACAAATGGGAAATGCAGAAAATAAATGGGCCACTAGGGGTCAAAAAAGCAAAATTGGAAAACAACAACTAACTACAACCGTAGTATAACATAAATGGGGAGCAGAGCAACACCATGCAAAGCAATGGAGAAACAAACATAGTAAAAAACCAACTAAAGAACAGAGAAGACACTTAAATAGAAACAGGTTACCAACTAACCAGGGCTGATGTGGAACAATTAACCAATGAATCGAGACACAGAGCAACATGCAACAGGTAGGGCGAGTTACAGTAACGAGCACAGAACTAAGGATTTCTAACACTGAAACTAGGAAACACTAACCACACTTGTGCCCTGTACTATAAAGTGGGTTATCAGGGTAGCTTTGCGAGTAACTGGATGACATGTGATGTAACTTCGTGATTAACCTGTACTATGAAAGGTGGCTTGGTTTTACTTGAGGTATGCTGCTATGGCAATTTGGCTCCGAGCAGTTTTTGTTCTTGGTTAGGTCGTGGTTTCTTCGTAAGCCAGCACTATATCAGCACCACCCCTCCAACTACAATTTCCCCGAAAACAATGCCAGCATACCTGGATGATCCATAGGGCATTAGCACGGATCGTGAGGAGATCTCTCTGTCAATATGTATGAAACGGAGCAATGGCATATAATATGCATACAATGTATTAATTAATAACTTAGAGAGAAAGTTATTCTGAAAACCCAAGGGTTGTGCATTGTTCCCTGTTGTCCACTGATCAAAGAACACTTAACTAGATGTGCCTGTCTTGTATAGTTTTAAAGTTATTAACCCATTCATATGTTGTCCCATTGCACATTATATGGATACATTCGAACACTCAAAAATTAATAAAAATTTATAAGCAATCTGGGAAACAAAGGGGTGCGCAACAGTCACCATGAGCCCAAAATGCTAAACCACCATGCCATTACGGCTGAAAGGACCTATTATATTAGCTATTAATATGATTTGGCACAAATCACGAAATGGTTTGAAGCGCAAAAATAATCAGTGTGCATCGATGTCTGTGTACTGGATATCACAATTCAGTCATTAAAAACACCCCACCTTACTTCCTTTAAAAGTTATTAAAGCCAGAAAACTCATTATTGAATATGAGGCTGCATAATTAGCATGCAGCCTTTTTCCGTGAAACATGGAGATTGTGCCATGAGTCAAACGGTCACTTGCGCTGCCAAACGCACTCCATTTAGGCGAATGTGCACCAACTCCAATGCAGTTAACATCGATGTAAGAAATCGACTTCTTAACTGGCGTCATAGTACTGTGGCCTGTACTACGAAGTGGGGTTACTGGCTTATCGGGGTAACTTGTCGAATTTAAGGTAGTCTGGCAAAATATAAGTGAACAAATATGAAGTACATTTAAACTGTGGTACCTTATATCTGACAAATTACTCTGTTATGCCAGTAACCCCACTTTGTAGTACAAGCCACAGCTCCGATATTACCTCCATGATTCAGGAAGATGCTTGAGGATGGAGGGGGACTCAGACAATCGACCCAAGCCTGCAAGCCAGGCATGACGTCACACTACATCTTAGGCATCCTCAGCTTCAGAATCACTTTGCAGGTTATTTATGGTTTTATCAAAGCTCCATATCTAAGGGAACCAGCATGGTGAATCAGACAGACCAAAGAGATAGTGCTTTAGCCACACAGTAGGATTATATTTCCACTTTTGTTTCCCCAGTCCGATCATTGTATTATAAACTTTTATTTGCCTGCTTTGCCATGTTTTCCCTGACTCCTGTTTTCCTGTGCTTCTGTTTGTGCTCTGGCGCCTTAGTGCACGACTTAGTACCCCCTGAATGCATGAACACCAGGCACATGAGGGTACTGTCAGGGCCAGCAAGACCAGGGAGACAAAAACTAAACCGAAGCAAAAAATAAAATAAGAATAAAAAAAAAAAAAATAAACCATTAATATAAGTGAAGGAACTGGGTAGATATAACCAGGAGGTGAAACCAGGGAGATAGGACAGATAGTGAACAAGCGGAGCTGGGATAGGACTGCCACATGAAGCTGGGAACAGACCTTGGGGATCAGGGACACACAAACTGGTAACAGGACACAGGAACCGAGGGACAGGACAAGGGACAAGAGGCAGGGATCAGGAAGGAGAAGGGTAAAAAGGAGCCTAATTGAGTAGCGGGTTTGGAAAAAGAGGAGGAAGGGAATGAGGAATAGAAACATACTCTATGAAAAGTTGGGCAGTTAGACTGGGAACAAGACACAGAAGGATGGAGTGAATGGATTACCAAGGGTCTAGATAGATGAAGACTTGGGCTATGCAGTGGCATAATTGGAGCAGGAGGTGGGTCTGGTGGACCTTTGTGAACCATGGGATGAGAACTGGAGGGCGAAAAAATGACCATAGAATGGAAACAGGTGGGTGACGAGAGCTACAGAGCCAATGAGAGAGTGAATGATGAGGGAACTGCAGGAATGGAACAGGAGGATGATGAGGGGACCAAGGGACTGCATGGCGGGAGCTGGAGGGTGACAAGAGGACAGTCATTTTGTGGACAAAACACATTTCTTGAATGATACACAATAATTTCATAAACGACATGTATTTCATGAATGATGCAGTCATTTTGTGGACGAAATTGATTCTGTGGAATCACAAAATGCATTTAGTCTGCATATAGCTTTAATAAAAGTAAAACAATTCCAGAAAGAGAAAAACAATAGTGTAGCACAGGTGGGGTGCATGTCCCAGCATACCTCACGTGCACTTGTAAACTGCCCTTGCGTTGTTAACGTTAATGGTTGCATTTCCTTCAAGTGTTCTTGTGTTTGTCCCTGTCTTGTGTGTACCCTGTTTGCAAACTACTTGTACCCCAACGCTTCAGATGTAGCTAATTTTAGATTTATAATGGAATAATATATATTGCCGTAGGACTGCTTGCATCAGAGTCTGAAAGCAAGTGATTGTCGCACCAGACACATGAAACTGGCAGCCCCGCATTCCCAGTGCGTCTGTCTCTGACTTTCAGTGGCTAGGAATTCAGTATCACTCAGCATTAGCAGCCATTGTTTGTAATTTATTTGTTTTCCCCCTTAGAGTCTGCTACCATGCAGTGTTAATTTTGTTAATGAAAAATTTTCAACATTATCATCAACGACCTTTATTTTCAGGTTAAAATGAGACAATAACTAAATAAAAATTATTTTGCAAGGTCTAAGACTATGACGAAGCCTTGGGGGTGGGGGGGTTCTGTCATGATCCGTCCATCCGAGCCTCGTGTGTGCCACGCCCCCCTCGCTACCCCGTGTTCAATCCTGCCGGAAACCACCTGTTGTCAATTCATTGATTCTGTTCACCTGTTCTGTATCAGTCCATGCCCGTCTTATGTATTTAGTCCGCGTCTTAGTCAGTCTTGTCAGATCCGTCATTGTGGTGTCTTGTGGCGTTTACCCATTTGTTTTCGACAATAAACCCCGTTACCCTGGATTTGCCTACTTCGTCGTCTTGCCTGCCTCACGCCGCCGACACCCTGCACCGCTTCCCCAGCGAAACATGATAGCATCATCATTTCTTCAACCATTCACCATCGTTGTTTTCTCCCTTGATCAACAGCCCTATATGATATTTGTCAAAAATCTCTTTTACTATTTGGTCCCTCAACTGAACATAATGGTGGCATGACCATGTCTAGTTGTTGTTTTTTTTTGCGAATCGCTTCCTTCAGTAGCAAACCTTGCATCGGTCTTTGTCAGTCACGTGTCTGCACTGTCTAACACGCCCCCATTTGCCATTTTGAGTGCATCGCGGACGTAAACTCATTTGCTTAATATTTCCATAATCATGTTTTATGTAATCAGTTATAGGCAATTTTCATTACCAAAACTCACTAGTAATGCAGGTGTTTAAGAAAGGAAAAGAGTAAAAAAAAAACAAAAATGTCATTGCATGGACATAACTTTATTGGTCATATTTACATTCTCTATGCATTATGAAGTGCTAAATAATATTGCATATTCACATAGAATTAATACTTATATCGGCGAGATGAATATTTTCAAAAAATGTTTAGCATAAACACTGCTAGTGTTGGGAGTTGAACTCCGCTGAGTCCGTTGATGAAAAGAGATTCACGCCGGAGATGTTGGAGGAGTTGCAAGTCACAAAAGTTTATTCCTTCACTGATTGATCAGGGAGCAACCCTCAGACATACATTCAGCATGTGCATCAAGAAGCTTGAAAGTAACTATGTGCTCTGCTCTCTTATAGCCCATTTGGGCTTCTCCCCCTCTCCTGGTCTTTTCCATTAGCATAACAGCAACAAACTTAACATTTGCTCCAGTTACTGCACGTTCTCCATCCCAGAATTTTATCACATCAGCGCTTAGCGGCCTTCCCTTGAAAAAGCAAAACTGCGTTTCAGCAATCACTGTCTCCATTTAACAACAGCCCTGTATCGAGGTCACCCGGCCCTGGCAGCACGCTGGTCAGTCCCTACTTTAAAAGCTGCATTATTTTAGAATAAACCTCTCACTAGAAAGCCACATGAGATGAACAGGCGAGCTATAACTTAAACTAAACTAGAAGTAAAATTCATACCCCTAGCTAGTTTTGCATGTCTACCATATTAACATAAACTAGCAGTGCCAGAAATCATTCATTTATAACCACTTATACTACCATATACTAACCAGACATATGGATAATGTTTATGCTGTCGCTTGTGTATATAAAGCTTATCCTCATATGAATCATAAGGTTATAACAAACCTGCGAATCCAGCATTTGTTTTTCTGACATCCCAGCACACGCCTCCTTTTTACCTCGACTTGCAGAACTGCCATAAACGTGGAAATGAGTTGTGAATCTGCAGTCGATTACTTTTTCTTAATGACCAGGATGTGTGTCACACTAGATTGAAATTGAATTGAAAAGCCTCTGGTTGCAGCCTGCGGGATCCAACCCGGCCTACCCTACATCACCCCATGAGCCCGTGAATCATGCCGTTCATTTGTCCTTCGTTTACGCAAATCACGCTGATGTTCTGAAGAAGCATTTTTACGGCGCTTGGTTTACACTTTAACCCAAGAATTTGTTTTAAAGTTAACTTTTTTCTTTTTTGTAAGTGCAAAGAGTACACTCTAAAAAAAAAACAGTATAGTAAACACATAAACCAGTAACATAGCTGTTTATTATCAATTACAGCATTATTATGAATTATGATATTTTTATAATCGTATAGGAGCACCCTCATGTATGTGAAATGTCGCTATGCGGCGCATGATGGTGCTTCATTCATGGTCACAATGGTCACATGGTGGGCACATCAGGACTGTATTTAAACGTTTTAAAACTAATTACCCTTGTTTATGTCGCTGTAGGATGTCCATAATATAATTTCAATCCGATATTAATCTAATGCTTGTCTGTGTTGATAGGTTAATATGTTGATTGGTGTATTAATATAGCCGGAGAGTAATAAAACCCATTGCAATCAAGTATACAGTGCCTTATAAAAGTATTCAGTTATCACCATTTTACTCAATTACAAAGGATAGTTAAGCATTTCCAAATGAGCATTTTATTGCATTTCCAAAGGCACTGTAAGTTATTTCTGTGCCAACATTAAAATTAAATTAACTTTTAATTAGGGCTGTCAAAAATAACGCGTTAACGACGTTAATTATTTTTTGTTGTTAATTACGTAATTTTTTTTAACGCATTTCACGCATGTGCATTGTGACGAATTATTTGTCAGGAAAGTGGTTGGGGAGCTAAAGGCGAGATGGAGCAAGGTGGGCCAATGGACGGATTCAAATATAAAAAGAATGATGATGGTACAGTTAACAAATACAAGGTTTTTCGCAAGATTTGTAACAAGGAGTTTCAATTTCACCGGAGCTGTTCAAGCTTGAGGTACCATGTCAAGGCCAAACATGCGTTTGCTGGGCCGTCAAGTTCAGCAAGTGGTTTGCGCCAGACCACGCTGGATTTTCGCAGGCCATTAACAAAATCAACCTCAGATAATTTGACCAACACAATAGCAAAATGGATTGCAAAGGATTGTAGACCCATTAGCATTGTAAAAGACTCAGGCTTCATGGATGTTTTGCAAGTGGTGTCTCAAGACTCATCCTATAAGCCACCGTCAAGAGCCACAGTTATGACGAAAATCCACGAGCTCTATGAAAAGGAAAAAGAAAAAAGGAAAGAGGTCTTGGCTCAAGTAAATTATATCGCCCTGACAGGAGACCATTGGACATCAGTGAGTAACAACAATTACCTCGGAGTAACTGCACATTACATCAGTGACACATGGGAACTGAAGTCTTTTGCGCTAACTATATAAAAAACTGAGGAGTGTCATTTTGCGGAGGCTTGTAAAAAACAGTTCCTGTCTGTTGCACGTAAGTGGGACATCGAGGGCAAAATGACAACCATTGGGACTGACAGTGCACGCAACATGGTTGCCGCAATACGACTTACACGCTATGAACACATGAACTGTGCCGCACACAAGCTGCAGAGAAGTGTCGCAGTGAGTCTTGCTGACAGCGGCTTTGTGACTGCTTTGGTCAAGGCTCGCAAAGTTGTCGGTCATTTTAAGCACAGCCCAGCAAATGCTGCGGAGCTTCAAGCACAACAAGTCAGCCCGGGAAAGAAGCAAGAGCTATTGATCCAGGATGTTCCAACATGTTGGAATTCGATGCTGGAAATGGTCAAGCGCTTGAGCAGCAATAAAGAGGCTGTCATCGCAGCCCTGGACATTCAGGAGCACAAACTCGTTTTGCCGACCACAGCAGAGTGGGATAAACTGCAGAGGCTAGAGACACTTCTAGAGCCATGCAGGTAAATCAGTCTGAAGCCTATCAAATAACATTGCCTTGGTTATTTTCTGGAATAAATTAAACCAAGTTAAATATCAATAAATTGTATGTATGTATTTTTAATCATTTGACAGCCCTACTTGAAATTTAATGTTGATATAGATGACAAATTATTCACAAATGATACAGAGGACAAAAAATATATATTATATGATTTATTCAAATTAGATTTCAGTCTATTCAATGAGTCACCCTTTTCATGTTGTGAATCTAAGGGCAATTCTTAAGGGCATTTCAAGCAAAAATGGAGCACTCATAGTAATAAAATAATGACTTGAATTACACCATAATAATTATCAAGATTGTTTGATATGATCATCATAAAAATATTTTGCTATATTGTGCAGCCCTAATGGAAGCTATCACAGTGGCGTTGTTAACTAGCTAATAACTAGTAACCCATAGGAAGCATACTGAACAGTCGTTTGAGCGGACAGTAATATCTGATGACGCACAGTCTTTAAGTGTTAAGTCTTGTTAACTACACGGAAACTATATTATCAGCAAGAAGGTCTTTACCTAGCTAGCATGTTTTGGTAGTGAGTCGGCTAGATAATCAGCTAACTGATGGAAATGTTTAACCAGCAGCAAAACAACCACAAACAACCATGCGGGTCCCACAGTAAAATCTTTGTGCAATAATTGACAGTCAATAGTTTGTCTAGCAGAAACATTAACAAACAAAATAATAAATAATAGATAGCACTGTTATTACACTGGGACACAAACTAAAGATTTTTAACTTAATGGCATAACAGGTACTACAATGCCCACAGACTGCAGCCAGACATACTTGCCATTACCACGCTTTCAGGACAGGAAAAAAATCCAAAGACAGGGTTCTCTTCCATTTGTGCGCTTGTAATCCAGATTCATAATCATAACGTGGCTTCTGATATCACAAATGTGAGGTTGCACATCTGGGGATTTAAAAACACAAGTGTGCAAAACTTTTCTGCAAACACAAACTGCAGCACTGGTGTACAAATCTAAAATATGACTATGCAAATCTCTGCATGGGTGTTTACAATTAAATTACAAGTACACAAACTTGTTTTATACAACCATGGAATTCGGTCATAATAGTCATTCCATAAATAATAGGACCTTTGTGAAAACAATCTCTAACCATAAAGCAGGTAGATAATTCACTTATAGCTTGGCAGCTGAATCAATATTTCTTCAAACAACGAAAGTAAATATTTCCCTTGGGTTTCACGTGTTTGTTGATTGTGGACATATACGGAGTCATCTTGGGGCGCTTCTGATTGGTGAGAATGACTGTCACAAAAGGAGGACGGTATTAATTTGTGAAAATGGGAGGTGTTCCACGAAACAGGATTAAGGGAAAGTCCAACTTATTTCAACAATTCTGGCCCATTTAAGTGTGGGCCTCTCATTCCTTCAGTTCCATCAATGTGAAGTAACATAAGGTAACTGTATAATGGTTTTTCATATGTAGAATACTCGTTTAGACGGGTGTAATTGTTGATGATTCGGCATGATCCTGTATCTGTCGGCTTTTCAAAAAGCTTGCTGAATGTGTCATAGCAACACATCCAAATCCTCAAACCTGCTCGAGCAGGTTATTCTATGTAAACATTGATTAGCTCACACACTTAATCAATGTCCGTGCATGGAAATTCGTTCAGTCATGGTCTTGCTATTCATGGATGAGCAACCAGAAGCAGTCGATGCACAAATAATAAGGGAATTTCAAGTTGAGAGGGTTTTGCACAATCAGCAAGATCCTTTATTGTTGCCCGATGATATTCTTTTCGAAAGATACTGCTTCTGCTGAGATGGAGTATTATATTTTAAAGATTTATTAGCTCCATATAGTAGAAATCCAACTAGGCAAAGTCAGGCTCTCATAGCCACACGGACAATGTGCATTGCCCTGAGACATTTTGCAAGTGCCACTTTTTTGTATACTGTAGGCGATGCGGAAAATATAGAGTACATTATGCCAGGCAATTTGGAAAGACTGTTTAGGCTGAAATTTGTCTGCCTTTGTCTTATTAGCCTCAAAAGGCTAATATTTTTCAGTTTTATGAATATGAACGATTTCCTAAATTTCATATAATAAAATTAACAAACATACATATACATACACGGTCATACATGAAATGCAATCACTGAAATTGAAAAATAAAAAACCATTAAAATAATATGAACAGGAAGTATTTGATCTCTGTAAAATACTTTCGATCACATTCGTGTGAAATGTTCTGAACAAATAACCGTATTGTCTTTGTTTTTTATTAATAAACTTTCAAAGTTGACTGTGACTGAACAAAATATATAAATATCTTCCTGTTCATATTTGAATAGATTTTTTTTTTATTTCATGTTTGACCTTTGTAATATGGGTACTCCTTTATTTTTATTATTTTGGAAATACAGTTTTTTTCAATCGCTAACAAGCGCTTAACCATACTTCAGATACGTTTTCTAAACTCTTAACACAATTAGCACAGCATCAGTCATTTGTGGCCATACCATTCACACGTTTCATGTGGTTTTCACCCAATATGCAGTCAGTAAACACATTTCCACAATGCTT
>JAODUD010000002.1:15515350-15539980 GCA_026784285.1 Stomatorhinus walkeri
GCTATAACGCACGTAGTCACTAAACTTGTGTTGTTCTTAGACTAGGAAATACTACTACTACTGTATATTTAAAAACCTGCGAAGTCGTGAATCCGCGATAAGTGAACCGCGAAGTAGCGAGGGATCACTGTATTTACATGATGTTGTTTAATTCAGTGGCAGAACTCAGATGCAGCTCCTGGACTGCGTAAGTAAGGAAGACAAGACAAACCTGCCTTTTGAAAGGTGAGAACAGCTAGAGATGCTGTTTTACTCGTTTTAGTTATTGCCATGCTCTCACATTTTCTTTAACCCTTCTAGCTGCTCATAATTTCTCCATGGTCCGTCCAAGTACATCAGTATTAGCTGAGCAATTTTCCCACTGTAAACTTTTGTTACATTACTAGGCATAACAGTTTGATGTATTCAGTGTGTGGTGCCTATTTATTTTACACGCTCTAATATTTTAATTTGGCAGCACTATATAATGTCTACAGGCATGTAATGTGTTCACATCATTTTTAAAATGTCTGAAGGTTGCAAATTTGAAATGGATCTGCCCCCAGCTCAAGCCCTACATCCTACACACAGTACTCAAATTTTTTCCCCTCACCTGTGACCCAGTTTGAATACCCCAGCTTTAGAGGTAAGGGTGTGACTTCTCTCTGCTTTACAGGAAGCGTTATAAAGCTCAGTTTGACACACGCCACTGCAGGTCATCTCCAGACCTCCTTACTGATGTCTCCAGACAGGTAACTCCAGTATTGGCAAAGGAGAAAGAGAGAAACCAGGGTTGAGGGAAATAAAGATAGAAATATTCACACATCTTATTAGAATTTCACAATAATGTGCCCCAAAGGGCTTCAGTCAAAGACACAGTGTCACAAAGAGATATTTACACCTGAATATCTCTGGCCTGGAGCTGCATATGTTAACGTCACATAAGTAAAGACTCTGTCTATACAGAGAGAATGAAGGAAACTGTGAAGCTGCTGTATCATATTTTCACTGTTAATGACACCTGAGAAAATAGGGTGAAATCTGAATATTCTGAAATATCAGTACAGAACAGACAATAATGATTTGGGTACCTGTGACCTGCATCATTAAGAGCTGGTCAGAATTTCTAACAGTCCATATAAGAGAGTAACAAACACAAGGTGCTTTCCACAATGGAGTATATTGAGCTATTCAAAGTACATACTTTTTGTTGCACCAGAAAAGAGTGTTTATGGATATTTTTGTTTGAAAATATACAAATGCCCAATTGTATGCTGGATGTGGTTTATTTACCACATTAAAAGCATTTGTGTGAATAACACATGTAAACATGCCTAACTTTGTATAAAGAGTTCTGTACATTCTGTACACTAACTAATCAATCAATAAATTATAATTTTGGAAGTCCTTTAAAGGATTTTGACTAAACTTTGGATTATGAAAAGTGTTCAGCAGTGTCCTATGTCAGCTGTAATACAAGTCACATTTAACTTAATACAATAAACCAATGGAAATATTTAGGGCTTCATTAAAACATTCTGATGATTGTTCACAGCCTCCTTCATAATATTACAGGTTGTGAAAGAACTCCCAGTCTTTGTATTATATGCATTATCAGGGTGAGAACCATTTGAGATTTTGCATTCTATAAATATCGATTTACTCATTTAACCATTAAGCTGTGGATAAAATCTGTTATACATGGTTGGAATGATGTGAGAGACAGTGATGATGGTGGCCATGCAGATGTTATTAAGGAATCTGCAAAGGCACATCATCTTGTATGCTGACAGTAACACACAGAACAAGTGGTTTTCCTATGAGGTTCTGACCGTGTGTATGTTGTGTGGTTTTTGGCAGCTGTACGACCAAGCCCACACTTACCCTAGCTCCAGCCAAGCATTGAAGCTTGGGTCTCAGGATGGGGGCCCCCAAATTCCGGGGGACCATCGCAGCAAGTCTGCCATGGAGGCTGTTTTTGCAGCTGAGCTGGAGTGCTCACGTCTTCATTCCCCGGAGCAGGTTGCCATCAGACATCGTTGCTCTGCCTCCTCTGACAGAGAGGTGGCACCAGAGAGGCATAGCCAAGGGGGGCAGAGGCTGAAATCAATGGAAATGTCGCGGGCACACTCCTTCACTGGGACCAAGCAGATGGTGCTGTTGTACCCCAGTGATTCCCACCTGAGGCTGCACCCTGTCCTGCCGACCTTCCCTCTAGCTCCCCAGGCTTGCACCGCAGCAAAGACTCGTACCACTTGTCCTGCTCCCCAGCTCTCCCTGCTGGATGATGTTACCTGCTCCTCCACTTTCTCCGCAGCTGCTTCCCTGTCCCCCTACCTGCGACAGCCACTGAGGCAGACCCGGGTGGGGGCTCTGGGAGACAGGGCTGGGGGTGTCTATGGTGGTAGCCTGGGCTTCAGCAGGGTAGAGACAGGCCACTACAGTGATGACTCTAGCTACCAGGCTAGCCTGCCATGGAGTGCATGGAACCAGGCTGACATGAAGCTCCAGGGTCCAACTGCTGCTTGCCAGGCTTCCGAATTCCGCCCGCTGGGCCATTATGCACACCTGTCCCGGCGTCAGTCCTCCGCCAGTCCCACATACCTCCCCCTTGGGCCCAATCCTTTCTCAAAGCGTCCCGCCTCTCTTTGTGCGCTGGGGGCAGGAAGTTTTAGTGACTCTGACTCCGAGTTGGTATACCCATACTACTGCCCTACTCTGGGCATGCTGGTTAGCACCACCCCTCTGGCATGCATGCGCCTCTCCTCTGGCAGCCTGCAACTGGATGAAGAGGAGGAGGATGAAGGAGGGGACCTCTTTCAACTCATTGACACTGATGGAGCCAAGGCATAAACCAATGAAATCATAGCATAAATTCACCTTCTAGGAATGTACATTTCAGTCCTCAGCTAGTCACAGCAGACATGCAGTTAGTTTAACGAGGTCAATGAACTGTCATATTCATATGTAATATTCACTTGGGATATCTTTACTAGTTCTTCCATATATATCAGAAATTATATGATGCACTTAAAAATAAAGCCTAAGTGTTTGCATTTTGTTGATTTGTTTAAGCATTTTTAGTACAAGTATGAACTGCATTTTGTCAAATGACTTATGTATTTAAAAGTGACATGTATTTAAGAAAAGCTAATTTCCTGCACCCAGTGATGAGGAAGATACTCAAAAAAGAAATTGATTCAAGACAGAAGTGGAAAGTTCAGGACCAGAAAGTACAAATCTGGACCGGGGTTTTATTTCAACCTATCAGTTGACTGTGACTCTATGTACTCAACTGGTTGGTTGAAATAAAACCTCCTTCTGGATTTGTACTTTCTGGACCTGAACATTCCAGCTCTGTCTTTAATCAATTTCTTTTGTGAATAACTTCCCCAATGCTGCCTAAGTTAATTGCCAAGTTACCTGCCACACACGTGATCTTTTGGATTGGTATTGTGTCCTGGTTTTGGCTTGTGAATTGTTTAGTGGTGATTACACGTTTTTAAGAGTTTGAAATGTTTGATTTGTAAAAAATGTTCAACAGTAACATATGGCAGTTCAGTAAAACTCTATTTTACAGAAAAGCTAGATCATGTAGAGGTTTATCATGACATTATTATAATCTAGTGTGTTGGAAAAACATGCAAAAAAACTTCTTAAACATTCTAGATTCTTAGGTCTGTTGTCTATGATAATATGTTGAAACAGGCACTAACATGGTGGTATAAACTAGGCAGGTTTGAACTTTTCTTTACAAAGCTTGGAGTGTGTCAGTGCTTTTATGGTGCAAGTGCAGGTGTGAAGTGCACTGCTAGGACAGTGTGCATCAGGCTCCTAGAAGAAGCCGGACTGAAGTCCCAAATATGTATTATTCACAGATGCACACCCATAAATTGATAAATGAGTGAAACAAAATATTGTGCTGTGGTCTCTTAATTTTTTCCAGAGTTGTACATGACAAAAACAACAAACAAAGATAACAAATCTATGCATTCACACAGTATCATTCAACAAGAACAAGCGTGAACTGAAACTTACCAAGAATTGACTGAAACCAGCTAATAAACTGGTTCCCTAAAACAAAGAAGGTACCAACTAATGTCAGTGCGGTCCCAGTTCAGGCTGTTTTCCCATGTACTGTGTAGAGTCTTGGGATGCTTGCTTAATTCATGAAAAATACTGTACATTTGTTGGGTGCCACGCCCATAGGGGCGGGACCAAACAGGTGTGGTGAAGACTCCGCTAATGAGCTACCAGTTATGAACACTTCGACAGATCACCCCGTTGCGAAGTATTGCGCTGATGATTCGAGTCATTACTAAGCATTCTCTTGTCTATTGTCTCCCCGCGTACCTGCACCACTTCCGTCGACCTGTTGTGCTTTCCTTACCTCTCTCCCTTGCTTCCCCAGTCCAGATCCCAGTCCTGACCTGTCTTCCCTGCCTGCCCCGGCTGTGTGCGTTTTCCCCTTCCCTCTGTGTTTGTGTTCTGTGCTTTCCTGTCAGACGGACCCCCTCGGAAACGACCTATCGGAACGACCAACGACCATGACTCTCGCCTGCCCCTTGGATAACGATCGCTACTCCTACCCCTTACGGGGGATCGTCCCCACTCCCGGGGCTCACCAGCTACACCCTCCAGCTCCTGTTCCCATATTCTCCTTGCCTTGCTGCCTACCACAATAAAACCCACTCTTTACCCGCATTCCTGGATCCGTGTCCTTCTGTTGGGCTGTTCGCGACATTGGGTTTGTAACAAAAACCATTACTTCATTCATCTGATTGCAAAAAATATATCAGGTTAGAAACAACCAGTAGTTGGAACACAACTGTTTTGAGTTGAAAAGTTCATTGACATGCAGTCTAATTTGGGTGTTTATAATTAGTAACACACTTGGAATAACATAAAACACCAAAAATTTGTGTTAAGTATCCCCTTGGGAGTTAATGATTACCATTCCAGTCAATAGGAAAATAGCAAGAACTCAACTGAATGAGTCAATCAAAAAAAAATTCGACACTTAATGAAAAGAGAATCTGCAGAAGATTGCATGTTAAACATCCTAAAAAATTCTGGACTGCTGCAATTGAAATGAATGTTTTAGTTAAAACTACTGGTTGCTTCTAATGTGTTTTTTTGTAAACAAAAAATTAAGTAATGACTTCTTTTCAGGATCTGTCTCTGTCAGCTTCATCATAAGTCATTGGCCATGCCATATCTCTCCAATGTGCTTAATTGTTTCCAGCCCTAATGTGTCAGTCTGTGTATATACAGTAAGTGCCTGCCCTTGCTGAGCTCCCCAGGTCGATCATCATAGCTGCTGTAAATGGTTGGGCTGGCAGGGCAGCGATTGGTGCTGGGTGTTTGCTCCATTTGTGCTCTCTGCATTTAGATTAGTTCTAGTCTCTCCTCGTTGTTCCACTCTGCCTACCATGCAGTAATATTGTGTTTGATCCACAATAAAACCCCTTCAGTTCATGACAAGGCTGCATGTGGATCATCACTCATTCCCCATTTTCCTTCATAACATTTTTGTTATGAAACTAACCACTGTATGTTTTCTTTACAAACTGTATGATGGTATTGTGAAAATATGTGCACACTCACACTGTGTGGGCAATACAAGGAATTATTTCGACTGCAGAAGCACAGCAGACAACCCCAAAGACACATGTGGGGCAGGGGTCAACATGCATGAACACACAGAGCAGAGGCAGGATTGATGGATTGGTTTAGAAAGCACGTTTCAAGGACATTTGCCCAATGTGCCGATATCGTACATTTGTTCACTGTGCTGATATCTGTTGCTCTACTACTCTTGAAATATTTGAACTTTTTACGTCCTTTTGACATCCAGCTGTATAAAGATGCCTGTTCAATCTTTGCAAGCAAATAAAGGAAGAAATGCAGTTAGTTAGAAATCTTTAGATGTTACTGCCTTCCACAGAGCATGCCATTTGTTTGTGCAATTGTATGCAGTTGTCCATCGCACAACGGAAGGGAAACTACTACTGCAAGCTATGCTGACAGCAACCATTGAATGTCATAGAACCAAAATTAATAAATAGTACAGAGACAAATTGAGTTAAGCCTTACTGTGAGCAAGCAAGCCTTGCACTACTTTGGGTTTACAGCAGAATAGATGCTGACATTCAAGCTTTAACAGACTGTTTTTCCATCAAGGAGGACAGATCAAAACAGGACCTCGAAGCTGAAGCAGATGGACCGATAGGAAGTGTCACTTTCTGTGCATTGATTTATAATAAAACCCACAGCACCATAAAACATTTAGTGAAATCCTGCAGCCATAAGGTCAGCAAGACCCTGGGCTTCTGCCACCCAGAGGTTTGCACTGGAGCTGAAGGGGGAGAGGATACATCTGGGGTCCAGCGGCTCATTTCATAGATGAGGAAGTGGGAGAGACATGGAGTGAAAGCAGAGACAAGAATTATTATCATAGAAGAGAAATCTGACCACAGTAATTGCAAAATATGAGGTTCCGGGAAGTTTTTTCACTGATTAAATAAAGAAAGTAAAAGGATTAACATTGAATTCAATTATGTCACATTTGACAAAAAGCCCTCAGTACTCTGACCTTTTGTAATCTATGAAATTGTAAATTCAACTAAAGTGGCTCCAACCAGAGACAACACATAAGCTTATTTTTTAGACATTTTGGGTGGTGGGTCAGTGGCTTCCTACCTCTGAGTGAACTGCAGCCTCAAAATTGCCCATAGTGTGTGGCATGTGATGCACTGTCATTCTGTCCATGGTTTCTCTGTCATACTTGGCAAGAACTCAAGTCAAGTAGCTCCAAATAGCACGGTCCTGGTTAGCCAGAACCCCACAGCTGGTGTGCTGGGTGACTGTTGGCTTGTTCTTAAGGTTTTTTGAGTATTCTGCTGTCTGTGTTGTAGCCCCACTTCCTATTGCTCCTATTCCTGGTTTTCCAGTCATCTGCATTTGAATTGTGCACCTCATCCTGGAGCTGTCCACCCAGTTAGCAGCCCCAAGTCCCATTGGGTGCCTGATTCCTGAAGTGAGCAGTCGTAAGGGTTAGGGGACCAGTGGGTAGACGACCTGGCATTTTGGTTGAATGAATCAGATTATGCATGTAAAAGCCAATATATGTGATCTTACTTGATTGCTAGTCGTCATTGGTGAAGTGTCTCTTCCACACATTCACTAGCAGAATCACTGGAACGAATCATTAAAATTATCATGGAGGGAAAGAATTCTGCAAGCCAGCCATTTACTTGATTTAACAAGAAAATACCCAAGATCCTTCTTGATCTTCCCCTTGGTATCAGAATCTGTCTAAGCTTGTCTGAGAATGAATGACATCCAGTGCTGAACCCTGTTTCAAGCTGCAGCTTATGTGATAACCCATACACAAGAAAAATATATTTAACCATGTACTTGAGATACATGTGAAATATATTGATGATCTATATTTAAATATATTAAAATTTCTTATATTTATATATGTGACACATGTACGTACATATAGGCCAATTTGTGTTTCGTATAGGAGGACAACATATATATTTACATATGTAGCACATGTTTTGAAATATTCAGACCACTGAATTGTAAGAGGTTCTTCATTTAGACATTCTGAGTGACATGGTGGTGCAGTGGTCAGCACTGCTGCCTCACACATCTGGGACCTGGGTTTGAGTCTCTGCCTGGGTTCCATGTGTGTGGAGTTTGCATGTTTTCCCTGTGCTGTTGTGTGGTTTCCTCTGGGTACTCCGGTTTCCACCCACAGTCCAAAGACATGCTGAGGCTGATTGGAATTGCTAAATTGCCTGTGTGTGTGAATGGTGGGTGGGTGTGCCCTGTGATGGGCTGGCCCCCCATCCAGGTTGTTCCCTGCCTTGTGACTGTTGCTTCTGGGTTGGCTCCAGACACCCTGCGACCCAGTAGGATAAGTGGGTATAGAAAATGGATGGATGGACATTCTGAATGAGAATATCCTATACAAATGAAATAGTCTGGATGGGAAGCTCAAATATTAAACTAACTTTTTTTGTGGTACATTGGGAAGCCATGAAACGCAGGATCATTTGTTTGATAGATGAATCACTGAGTCAATAACAGGATTTTTATATAGAGTTTATAGAGTTGCTAAACTTGATGACTGGAATGTATTGACATTTATTGATGAATGAATGATTGAATGAAGTACAATGAATGAGAGACTGTGCAAGAAAGAAAAAGTCAGGAAGGATACATTCATCCATCAATTCATTTTCCGAAACCGCTATATCCCGACTGGGGTCGCAGGGGACGGGAGCCTATCCCGGGAACAATGGGTGCAGGTGGGAACCAACCCAGGGCAGATGCCAATACACTGCAGAGGAAGGATACAAATACAGAAAAAAAATAAGATGAAATCATATGAATGAAACAGAATACAAACTGGATAAATAAAAAGCAAAATAAAAATAAGTGAATAGAATAGGTGTTTAAAGTAAGTGTGATGTATTCCATTCTTTGTGTTTCAATTTCACAATAAATATGAAAATATTGCACATATCAGCAGTGTGATTAAGAAAATATTTCACATGCTTATAGGTGGTGAAGAGCAAAATGACACCTCATGAACCTGCCGTCTGCCCTGACCTCAACAGATGGTGCCCCTGGTTTGCTCTAGGCTTGCTTTTAGCCATTTATTGAACAGTGCCATCTGGTAGGTTCAGAAAATACACCAAAAATGCCACCATGGCTTTCACCACAGTAACAGGAGAGTTATAACCATTGCAAACAAGTACAGAGTGTTCAAGACAGGCCAAAACTGAGTGATGCAATGACTGTAGGATAACAACTGTCTTTCAGTTAGTTTATTTTTGATTTCGATTTTCCATTTATAGCATGGATAGGTGGTCAGATTGGACTAGGTATGGTACTGGTGCTACCCTGTGGCCATTCTTAGAAAAGGAAACCACAGAGACAGCGGCTGTACATGCAGCCTTGGTTTGGTTTGTTGTTTTTAGGAATAAAACTGCTCAAAAACCTATATTTCAAATAGCAATAAAAACAACCATCGATGGTGTACTTAATAACTGGAAACACCCTCATTTTAAGGTATTAGCCTTAAAATAAAATAAAGGCTGCAATTCATGATACTTTTAACCTCTGAACTGTCTGTCAATTTTTTAAATGACTTTGACAATGATGAATTTGCACAATTCAAGTATATCAAAATATGCTTAGATCAATACAAAATCAATAGATCACTCAGAACTACCTGGCAGGATAGGACACTTACTTAGGCTTACTGCTACTGTCTGACTGTTTGCTTTGATAACCCGTGAGAAGGGCAATGTTATTTTAGGCAGCTCTGCCATTTCTTCTTATACTTTCCCTTTAGATTGCCACTTTTGTACTCAATTTAGATGTTTTATGTTTATAATTCCTGTACTTATATATTTAATGTTTATAATTATGAAAACGATGCATGGTGAATTTTCCAGAGAATAAGATCTTACAGTATTCAGCATGTACATTAGAATTTTTTTTTTTTGATCTATCAGCAAAGTTGGGTTGGGTTGGGTTGGGTTGGCTTTGGGGGGGGGGGGGGTGCAGAATCTTTGGGTTTAAGGCTGGGAATAACCCAGGATGGGGCACTAACCCATCACAGATTTTAGGCATTCCCTAAACCAAATTATATTTAACATAATACTAGGTTTTAAGACATTTATATTGTGAGATCAATCCATTTGATCAAAAGCAAACATCTAACCCAAGAACCTAATACATAGTCGGAACTAAAATGTCTAGTGAGGAAAATTAATATTGAACGTGTCAACATTTTTCTCATTAAATATATTCACAGCTCAACTTGTCTGCTTGTTCGCTTGCTGACACCCGGATGTAACAAAATGTAGGTAACAACCCAAATAATCCACACATACCAAGAAATCAAAACAAATAAATTCATAAATTATGTGTTAGAAATATTAGAATCATATTTACTGAGAAAAATGTTGATGCATTCAATACTTATTTTCCCCACTGTGGGTATAAAATAAATATTACTATCTTACAGCTGTTTACATAATGTTACACACAGTCGATTTCTATCCTATTATTGTCAGAAAGAATTGAGTGGGGGTTTTATACCAATAATATGTATAAACCTCGGGTTGTAGTTTTACACTTGCATATTTTACACAGAGAAATTAGGTGATTTTAAAATTCATTTTTTATTATACAATATAAACAATGTACTAACATGCAGATAAGAGGCAAAACTCACATTAAGTTCATATTTCAACATTGATATTTACAGATTTTAAAGCCTGGTTTTATACAGTGGTAAATACATGATGGGTGAAGTAGGGACTGTGGGTCACTGTGGATCAGTGTCATTCTGTCTGACTTTAATGAGGTAAGACTAACTAGTCTTTGTGTTACAGCAAGTTAGACAAAATACCACCTCTTTCAAATTATCCCTAGTATGTGAGCCTCTGTGAATGTGTTTATATGTTTGGATGGGAGTGAGGTTAGCCTGTGCGTATGTCAAGAAAGCGCAATCACTGTTGACCCTCCGTTGTTGACAACAACTGAAGTGATATCACCCTCCACACCATCTAAACAATTATTTCCTGTTGCAAGCTGCAGCGTCCAACACATTCCATTTCTTCTCTTCCTTTGGAAATTCATGGGTGCTATACAAGATGCACAGAAATAGCCACAACGGTTTCATGGTGTCTTTGTCAGTGGGCCGGCTCATCCACGTGCACAGTACGCTCTGTCTTCGGCAAATTGGCTGCTCAAGGTGACTCCTCTCCTGGATCCCCAAGGTTTGGTTCACAATTGCAGAGGCTCCTTCAGGATTTTTACCTTTGAATAGTCATCCTCAGGTGGAATGAAGTGATCTGGGAACTAGGAGAGGAGCAATAAGAATTGACATTCCAGTGAACCAAACAGAAACCCAATATGTCTGGGATGACAGAGTGCATTATCGTTTGCAATACACTATGACTCTAAAACTTTTCTCTGTCACTGCTCCATTAAGGTCAACTACCCAAATAATCCTCAAGCCCTTAATTAGCTTCTCCCTGGGGGTTGCTGCAGAGAGTTTTGTAAACCTTTTCCTAATATATCACATCTGGTTTACAATAATCCATCAGACAAGAGAACTCAAAAACCTAATGCCAGAAGCAGAAATGGTAGAGGTTGAATCTTTACCATTGTCTTCTCACTTTTCCATGGTATCTTCATAATTCTAGGATTAGGAATCTCTGGCAGGATCAGCTTCCGGAGTCTACATGAGGAAGTGAAAAGTAGATTAGAAGGTGGATAGAACACAATATTATCAAACTGCAATCACTTCTTATTATGCAGGACACCAGTCAGAACCACAGTAGATACAAGCAAAACTGAGCTACAGCCAGAGCAGTGGCTGACAATTTGAACTTGGATAAGCCATGAGTTTGAGTTGAAGAAGTGCCTCTGTTGTGCCCTCAAATGGATACCTAAATTGCATGATATTCTACAATTTTGTATCAATTCAATTCATTTTATATAGCACTTCACAACAGAATCAACCCAACTTTACCTGGGTGTGTTGTAATACATTATTACATCAATTCTACAGAATAATACACAAAATAGGCAAAATTGCCTCCTCTAGGATGCTGATGTTAGTCCACCTCTCTTCCCAGCAAAACACGCAGAATAGGGCTACACGATTTGGGGAAAATATCAAATCGCGATTTTTCTGACAGAACCTGCGATTACATGATTTGTGATTTAATTTTTTATGTCAAGCTTCAGTTCAATATTCCGTGTGTAGTAATTTTAAAACAAATGATGCAGCATGAGATACCATCAGTATTAACTGGTCTACATTCTAATGCAAGGATGAGAATTTAAAGATGTGATTTGTCAAGTTAAATAAAGTAATAATGAAAACAATTGCAGCAAAAAGAAAAATAGCGATCTTGCTGATTACCCTCCTAATAACACTAGAACCGCCTTTTCCTACTCCAATGAACAAGCAAGAACTACTTCGGTGTATGCAGCACTTTTGTTTGCGCTATTGTGTTGTTAACTGTGTTAACACTCATAATACTCAAAAAACCATTATGTTCATAACAGTGGCTGTTCTGTCCTGAAACCGTAAAGACTTTCTTAAGTCGCGCTTTGTCTGGCACTTCCCCCTCAACCTTGCCACCAAGGGTGACCCTACCAGGAGCGTGGCTCCAGACGGTATTGCTCTTAGGATCTCTGGCACATCCAAGCCTCTCCACCATGACAAGTTGGTGACTCTCCATAGAGGGCATATTCATTATTAGTACTATCACACATTGCGATGTATTAATGCATTCCATAACTTTGAACTTCAAAATTTCTAACCTCCTTCTTCAAAAACTACCACAGAACAGCTGAACAAATTGGATTTTTAACGCAAATTTACACAAGCGATTGCTAATTCCACTAGTGTTTGATTACATCACATAGCTAACATAACATGGCAATTCTCACAGATTTGCTAGAAAATTAGGAAATTAGCATGGTAAATCATGATGTACACTGTGTGAACAGCAAAGCATCTCTTCAGTTTTATGTCGCTGTCACTATCCAAACCTGGAAATGCCTTTACTGAGCTGACCCTTCTGCAGTGGAAGACCAAAGCAAGCTGGAACCCCACATTGTAACTACTCTCTCCCCACAGTACAGCTCAGGTATGTTTCAGTTCCTGTATATTAGTGAAAAAGCACCATATGTGTATGCTGTAAAATATCAGAAGTTGTGAAAGAAATGCTCAGAATCCCATGTAAGCCTTATATTTTGAAGTGTCTTTGAAACTTAGGTAATATTTAATTCAGAGGCCTGACAGACCCTTTGTTTAAAATGGAAAAGTTGACAGTAAAAGAGGAAAAATTGTTTTTAAAGTATAGTTTTTAGCTATTACAAGCACATAGGAAAATACAATCCAATCTATTGGTAAATATGAAACAGAGTGAGTACATATGAGTAGAAAAAGGCCGGATATTCCTGAGAGATGATCGTTGCTACCAGAGACTTAATCCAACAGGAAGGTTCAAGTTAGAGCGGCTAATGCTTGTGACTACTTCCAAGTATGGTTTGGAAGTAAAACAGCCCCGGCTTCAAGCAGACCAGCTGCTTTGAAAATAATTTTGCTGAGACAGGATGTCCAATCAGCAAATAAAAAAACTTTTTTGACTATTTCTCCTTGCCAAATATAGCCTAAATGTGTTCTGCCCTAATCCGATTCCAAGAAGACAAGACAACACGACTGCATTTCAAGCACTCAAGAGACTCCAACATGGCTCATGTCTCTTTCTCAGTCCAAGAGCACTTACTTCTTAATGAAGATGAGGCAAAGGATCGCAGCAATTGTGAACAGGACAGGAATGGTGATAACAACAACATGCAGTGACCAGTTCGGTGGTTTTGGCTGACCTGAAGGAGAAAAGCAGATGCAGAAACATCCTCTTTCAGAAACACCTTCAAAATCCTCAACATGATACTGTTATCATGTTCATATCAGTTTTATATCTGTGGTGTTATGAACTAATTCAGTATTTTTAATATATAAATTATGCTTAATAAGGTTCAAACATTCTTATTAAACAAAGTCTGCATGTATTAATATTGTCACACAATCTAATACCATAACATATATTTTTGTTATAAAAAATAAAAAACTGTTTAGTCTGGTGGATGTAAAATATAACCACAATCTGAAATTACTTGTGATCATTATATTCTCAAAGAGCACTGAAAACAATTAAGAGATATATTTTAATAGTTTCAAACATGTTGGTAATGTTTTCTATGCAAAGCAGGATTAGCAATTTTGGTGCTAGTGAAGAATCACTGTGGGTTTATGGCCAGCCAGAAGATGTTACCATAGCGCTTCTCCAAACTCCAGTCCGTGGCTCCTAATCCACATCTGTTTGTGAAAACGGCCTTCACCTGCACCACATACTGATACCGGATGTCGTAGACCAGTTTGCCATTGGTTATCTTGGAAACATTACCCATCTGCCAACAGGTAGCACAGCGTTTAATGAACCTGATCAAACATTAGCAAAATCAATAAACAAAAACAAAACGAGTAGGGATCGCAAACATCAGCAATATCAGTAAACAAAAACAAAACCCGTAGGATCACTATTTCGCAGCATAAAACTACCTTTGAAAAACTGCAATCCCCAAAAACCTATAGGGATCACTTATTGGCAGCAAAAGTAAGTTGTATTGAGTTAGCATGGGATAGACATCACAGCATCCAGTGTGTACCCCAGCCTTGTGCCCTGGGTAACCCCTGCATCCCTGACTACGATAAGTGGTAAGAATAGATACTTAGCATTAGGGAAGACTCAAGAATAGCAAACTAAATGAACTACATAAAAAAATTAAAGGTGACATAGAAATTAGCAGCACAAAAACATGATTGTGTGATTGGCGTGGCAATAACCAGGTATTGAACCATAATTACCACAATACAGGGATGTTGGGTATAGATGATAGTGATGTCCCTATCATATTGTGGGAGACCCATATGTGTTCACCACGTCTATTTATATCCTATAAGTCATTTATTCTTTCCTTCTTTTTATATTCACCTGATACTAATTCTGCCTATGTTGGAAGTTCTGTATCAGAGCAAAGTTCAATGATTCTGCTGTGCCACTATCCATTATATACTTTTTATTTCTTTAGCAGATGCTTTTATCTAAAGTGATATACGTTATTTTTTATTTGACTTTATGATAGCTGCTGATAGGTATACTCATGCTAATGTTTACAAATCACTGGAACTGTACTTTCTGTATAAACACCCCCTCTTGCTACCCTCTCCTCTGCACTCACCTTCCAGTCCTGGAATTCATTGGTCTTGAACCGGTAGACGTAGTCCCAACATTCTGCTTTGAACAGACCAGGGTCTTTCCATTTCAAGTTCAGGGAGTTATCTTCGTGGAAAATATCCAGTTGCAGGGGTGGGGGCTTCACTGTTGGAGGGTAAAAGGGAGCAGCTTATTATGTATCCAATAGCTGTTTTAAAAAGGTTGAAAAAGTACAATGAATAATAAATAATGATAAATAATGTAATTTCACTTAGTAGCAAGCATTTAAAAGTATGAATGACCCTATTATTATTATTATTATTAGTAGTAGTAGTAGTAGTAATAGTAGTAGTAGTAGTGAAAAAGAAAGCACATCCTCTATTACTTCTATGGTTTTCCATATTAGGGCATACAGAACAATTGTCTGGATCACAGCAACTCCTATTATCAGACAAAAATAGCTTCTGATAATAGATGACATATAACAGATTTCACTATGTAATTATCTATTCAACAAGGAGGGGCCCAAAAGTAAATGCACCCAAAACCCTTTCAAACGAATTAAAGATGTTAATTAGTATTCAGGTGCTGCTAATCAAACATACTTAGTCATGAGGAAACGTGACCTTCTCAATCAAAAGCAGAACATTTAGGCAGTTTTGTGTTTAAAACCAGGCAATGACCTATCTCTGAAAATAACTTTGCAGAATGGCATAAGTTGCAAAGCTACATATTAACAAACCTCAGTTCCTCTGGATAGACAATTATACTCTGCAGAAGATATGAGTACAAGCACCGTTATGATATCTTCTTCGCAGTGATACGACTGGTGTGTGGTGTTCAGTAGAAGAAAATATTTCCTACATTATACTGCTCACTACCAAGTCTGTGGATTATCTTGAGTAACCAGCATTCAATTCTATCAATACGGACCTGGAATGGGTCAGTTGAAAACTCGGAACACGACAAAACAAAACAGACTTGCTAAAACTTGTATGGATAAAGCCGCATCTCTGATGGGCTGAAACAAGCAAACCAATGTACTGAAATACTTATGCCTAGGAATCGCTTTTAGTCTCACAGTACCCCTTGAACGAGTTTGACGTGCGAAAGCTGTGTTCCTGTGATTGGAGTGACTTTTTTGTGCTTTATAAAGGTGAAGTGATAAGTTATTGTTCACACACCACAGCACACAGTGCACACAAGCGAAATGTGTTCTCTGCGTTTAACCCATATGTGACATTGTGACATTACGTTTTATTGATTATGAGTGCTTTTTATCATTAGGTAGGTAGATAGGTTAAAATGGGCAATCATTTGGGGATCTGAAATGGATTAAATTCATGTAGCCTACATTATTTCTTGAGGGGAAATTTGACTTGGACCTTGACCAAATCACAACTGGAGTAGTCTTTTGGAATGAATTAAGTGTGTTCCAAGGTACCACTATATACAAATGAATGTTTTTATTTTTTAAAGAATCAAGGACAGATCAACCACACTGAAAAGCTGCAGCAAAATGACAAGAGTGCACAAATGAATTCACTGAAACATCCATGAACTGAAGCAATGCTGTAATGAATAATGGGCCAAGATTCCAACAAAATGAAACAACTCATACAAAAAATGATTACTCCAGGCTATATTTGTTAAAGGCACATCTACCAAATACTAAATCATGTAGTGTACCTTCTGCATGATACCTTATTTGTTGTTAATTTAATTATGACATAGTGGAATTAGTATTTTATTTGTCTCCAGAGGTTAGATTTAGTTTCATAACCTGGCAAGATTATTTTCCAGCCTTGATATAAAATACAGACGCTCCTCTACTTACGAATGAGATACATTCTGAACGGCCGTTCGTAACTTGAAATGTTCATAAGTCATTATTGAACATCATTTTAAGGGTATACGCAAGTACAAAGAACTAGGATGGTGGGACTACGCACACTATGTCGCTGTGGCTTTACTGAGCTGACCCTTCTGCAGTGGAAGACCAAAGCAAGAGTGAGTTATCATCTTGTAAACAGCATACACCGTTGACATTACCATTGTACTGAGGCATCCTTTGGAAGTAGTTATTCAGGGTGGAAGTGCCCCGAGTGCCACTGAAGTCAAAGTGGACTGTGCTTGACAGATTATGGTGGTTGAGGAACTTTCCATTTAGGTGACAGCCCATCTTCACACCTTGTTCAAATAGGTACATCTTGCAGGGCTCAGGTGCTGGCTGGCCTTCATACCTGTGACATCAAAGCAACTACAGTCTTTACCTGCATGGAATATTCCAAAAATGCCCTTTGCTAAGTAATGGATATAACAGCTGTTCTAACTATCCCTGAAACATCTGCAGGAATGTAAAAGGACAATCAGGCACTCACACACAAAGATGTAGGCTCCAGGTATCCCTTACATCCTGCAGTCTCAAGTTCTTCCTGGCATTACTATTGCCTTTACCTAACACTCCCTTCACCTGTCAGCATTTAACCAGCATTCCCACCAAAATGTAAGCTCATTCCCCCTATTTTGTGTTCTAAAGTTGCTTTGAATTTCTCCACAGGGGGAAATTTTATAAATATATGCATTTCTGTGCAAATATCATTGTAAAAATACACTGACTGGTGCAAGTTGGGGGTTGTCTATGAAAATGCCTTGTTAAGAAGTGGCATGGCAGTTCCTGAGGTTAGTTAGACATAGGACTCACCAGTAGGATAGCTGAAGATCTTCTGTCTCATTCATTGTTTTCCATGTGCAGTTCATAGCTTCAGACGCATAGTAAATACAGTCAAAGTTCCGTATCAATTCGTCTGTAGCCAACAAAAAAATGAACATTTTTTGGGGTTAAAAAGAGCTGTCAAAAATAATCAGGGAAAGATTTATCTTTTGTTAACGTAAATACTGACAAACTACAAATTCAACCTAATGCCCCAGGTACAATCCAAAGTTAATATTTCTTTTAAATGAATTTAATTTCACCTTTAAATGAATTCAAAATTCCGACATAACACATATAGTGAGGGTAATAATTATTTGACCCTATGCTGAATTCTTAAGTTGACCTATTGATAAAGAAATAAGAAGTTTATAATTTCACTAGAAGGTTTATTTTAACAGCAAACAATATATTATCAACAAAACAAACAAGAAAAAAATCATCATGTAACAATTACAAACCAAACTGTCATTTATCTAGGGAAAGTATTTGATCCCTTGAAACACATGCTTTAGTACTTGGTGGTATAACTACTATTTGCAAGCACAGCTGTCAGAAGTTTCTTGTAGTTGGTCACCTGTTCTGCATGCAGGTCAGCAAGAATTTGCCATGAATTAAGTTTATGGTATTGAATGAAATGAGCTGCCTTTCAGGACCCAGTGTATGTATACACTGTATTACATTATATTATTTTTACTGTTCAATAAACCACTGGTGTACTGAAATGAGATTCTGCTGAAGTGGTTTCTCTACACCCATATTCGAACACAAGGATGTTTATAGATGGAGCCAAAGCACCCTAGACCAAAACTCAAGGATCGACTTTGTAGCCATGTCTTTTAAATTTAGACTGTGTGGAACTGAGGTGGGGAGCAGTGAAGAACTATCCACGGAGAACCACATGGTGGTGAGTGGGACTTGGGATAGGCCAGAATGACCCAGACCAGCAGTCAAGGTCTGCTGTAAAATTTTGTCTGAAGCTTCTCTGCAACATAAATTCAACCACACCTCCAGAAACACTTCCCCAGTACGTCAAGTGAGATTGTGAACACTGACTCTGAACGTGTTATGTTTGAGGCTTTGGTTGTTTAAGTGTCTGCAAAGAACTGTGCCAGAAGTCATTGCCTTCATTGTAATCCTTGTAATAACCCTCTGAGCTTTGGTAAAATAAGTAGTCAAGTTGAAGCAGAGGGCTTTCAGGGCAAAGCTTTCAAGGGCATTTCCTGAGATAGCTGCATTGCATTTTCCAGCTAGCCGTAGTACAGGGGGCTTGAAGTGACATCCATGATATAGTTCTTTTAGTCTCATCCAATCAAAACCTTCAGCACATAATTGAATGGTATGGTGCCAAGTGTGATGGTATAGGGATGAAAATCAGCACCTCCTAATCTGAGGTCATTGTATCCTCTCAGAAAACAATTTGATCCTTTAAAGTGGAGGGAAGTGGATTCTGAAATAGTACCTCAGAATCTCATTCATGAATGGAGGTGACAGGGAATGTAGGATGATCATGAGCTGTGGCTAATAGAATAGAGATACTCTAATCTCTGAACAGAAACTCTTCCCCCATCATGCTCCCCACTTGGGTAAGAGCAAGCTTGGGGAATCACTGTAAAGGGGCAGCCACCTTGCGGCACCCAGGGAGCTGAAGGTTAAGACCCTGCTCAAGGACCCACAGGCATGTGACTTTTCTGCCAAGGGCTAAACTACTGACTTTTCAATCACAGACTCAGAGGTTTAGCCTGCTGAGCCACTCAATTCAGGGTTTCTGGAATCAAAATAACAGGGTGAGGAATTTGTAGAATTGGAGAGACCCCCAGCTCAAGCTAGAATCAGTGGCTGATTTAGAAGAGGTCACTACAAGCCATACCAGGAAAAGTAATGGGAAGGTAAGATGAAATGTCTGTGTGCCTGCATTTTCACCATAAGATTCCAGTGGAAAACATACACACCATAATACCAGGCTTTCTTTTTTCCCCATGATTTTGTTACATTTTAACTGAAAGAAGGAAGAGGTAAATTCAAGAAATACAATTCATGTGCCAGGCTTGACACAGGTTTCGGGTGGGGCCAGTATTTGCATGCACTGACACGCAAACACGTAGTACCTGAGCCCATTTGCACAATCGCTTATCACCTTTTCCATTTTATGTTTTTACCTTTGGGAGCCGGGATACCTTGGGTTACAGATTTGCTCTCCATGTGAGACCCATTGGTGCACTTGGCTTTCACGCTGTACATCACTCCGGACTCCAGGCTAGGACATCTTTCAAAAAAAAGTCTTTCGGTTGTTTGTGTTTCGTCATGCTGCAAAAAAATTAAAAAAATTCCAATTTACAGTGGTTAAAAGGCACAAATATGGCCAGGACAGCAGACATTATGTTTGGCATTATCGGGAGAGAAAGTATAACTGTTTTCGACCACTATGTTAATTGAGAAAGATAAAAAACAAGCTTTTACGCAGTTGTTACAGATTATTTAAAGGTTGGAGTGTCTTTTGGGTCCCCTTGACCCAGGGCCTGGGAGAACTTTGCGGTCCCCCCCCGCCCCCGTACAGTTGACAGCACTGCTGCTAACCATTAATTAACTTGGGTGGCATTTAGATCTCATGAGATAAAGATAATATGACTTTCACTAAAGAATGTTTAAGCGGCATAGACTTATTAAAATTAAATCAGACAAGGACTGCATTATTACCATGAGGAAATACAAATTATTTTATTATATATACATAGACAGCATCATCATAACAAATACAGTGATCCTCTGCTATATTGCGGTTCAGCTATCGCGCCCCCACTATATCGCAGATTTTTCCCTAATACATCAGTTCTCTGTGTATCGTGTACCTTGCTTGTGGTCCGATTGTTGAAAGCAAAGTTTTGTGAACTTTTCGTTTTGTTTTAAACCCTATGATTTAAGGTTTAAATTATTAAAAAATGTTTATTTATATTGTCTTTCTATATTGCAGATTTTCACCTATCGCTTTTAAAGCGTGTGGGAGGGGTATTTTAAATTATAAATAATGTTTATTTAGATGGTCTTTCTATATCACACATTTTCACCTATTGCTAATGGGTCTGGAACGTAACTTCTGCGATAGGTGCGGGATCAATGTACTGCTTATTAAAACTTTGCATGTCAGCCAATTAACCTGCTTAAACTGAATTTGAAAAAAGGAATGTGTTTTATGAGGCTGATTTACCATTTGTAGTTGCAATTATAAAATGCAGTAATATTTAATTATTAATATTTTATATGAAGAATGTTGAAGACCATTCATTATATCAGCTGAGTGATTATCATTTTACCTTCATACCACTGGGAGCTGAAATCCCACCCTTGCTCTGTTGCAACGTTTTCATGTATCATGTTTTTTCTTTGGGGTTTCCATCTGGCAATCCAGTCCAAAAACACAGTTAGGTAAACTGTTATTTCTAAACTGGCTTTGTGATAGACTGACATCCCATATAAGGTGTTCCCTGCCTTGTGTCCTGTGTATCCTAATTTAGTCTCCAAGCTCCCCAGCCTTGTATGAAATAAGTGGTTAAGGAATATTGATGCATTATCATTTATGCTAATTTAATGGCACATTACTGGCACATCAAATTTTCACACTAAAATGCAGGGCAATTTATTGCACCTGATCACAATGAAATTGCTGTATTCTGCACAAAACCATAGCAGAGCAAATTGAAGTGAATGAAGATAAACAACAGTAGGTGTGAGATGCTTAATGCCATGTTGTCGCACTGAGAAAAGTTTTTCTTTTTGCTTTAACATCTAGTTTCTATTTATAAAATATTTAAAACATATTTTATAAATGGTGGACTGCATATTGTCTTCCACAATGCTGTAACCCTGAAAAAGGTAAACTGAAACCAATGTAAATATGACATTTAGATCAGTTGTTGACCTAGAATGGCACCTTGGGCCCTGTACTTCCTGGAATAGGCTCCAGTTTCTTCCAACACTTATAGTTTTTATTACATCATTATTTGTGGTGGTTTATTTAATTTAAACACTAAAATGATACAATGACAAAGAGACACTTGTCAAAATAACTCATTATGTGTTGAGACTGAACAGAAACAGCCAGCACATAAACATCTTGCATTATTCACCTCCCTAGTCCAATGCATGTAGTCTGAGATGGAAAACAGAAAATATATGATGGGTAGGATACACATCCATGATTATCTTGTGGTTCTATATGTTTGACCCAATTAGGGTTTTAAACAGTGAATCAAAATCAGGGTAGAGGAAAATAAGAAGTGGTTCAGAAAAAAACATTACAAAGCAGATAAATGCTTCATAAATATTTCAGTGGCATCCATTACAATGCTTGAATATAACTGGAAAAAGTGACCAATGTAGCAACCAATATTTTGCATGTTAAAATAAAAGCAAGATATTGCAGACAACATAAGTATAAAAACTGGAGATGCACTGATCCTATATTCGGGTCAGATATCAGCCATACATGACCGATTCATGTCCGATACTTACTTATGTAGTTTTGGCAGTCTCTAAAAACATAGCTCCTACTTCATGTTACATCTATTTGCACAATCAATCGTACGACAGCTCTTTCCCATTTCAGATGTGTTTTTGTGGCATTAAACTGAATGCTGCCACTCTGCAGTTTTTTGATACTCAGTGGGCAGGGGCGTTGCTAATGATTTTGGGCCCCAGAAAGGCATATCATATTGCCCCCCCCCAGTCCAGACCAATCCAGTTATTTTCCAAATAGGTCCCCCGTTAGCCTTCACAGAGCTCACTGGACAAGATCAGGACTCAGACCTTTTTATGGAGGGATTTGGATTACCTTTTCGTATGGATCGAAAAGCCGAAGTGACCTGGAAAACTCAGAGAGGAGGGGTATGTCTTTAAGTTAATAAACGATACTGTAACTCTGTGACTGTCATAGACCGCATCTGCACACTAGATGTAGAACTTTTATCAGTATCAATATGCCCTTTTCACCTGACCCATGAGTTTCCCCGGCTTTCTATAACAGTAGTGTACATTCGCCCAAGGGCAGACGCTGCCATAAACTATAGTCACTTTCACCAGAAGCACCTAACTTTATACTGGGTGATTTTAATCATGTCTCGCTGAAAAAGACCCTTTTAAACTTTTATCAGTATGTCTCGTGTCCCACTACACAGGATAAAACGCTTAATCGGTTATGCATCAGTAAAGGATGCCTATAAATCTGTCCCGTTACCTCCACTTGGATCTGCATATCATAACTGTGTGCACTTGCTGCCTATTTATAACACAGTTTTAAAAAGTCAGAAAGTACAGGTGAAGGATATAAAGGACTGGACAGAGGAATCAGGAGTGTTATGACTGCACGGATTGAGACATGTTTAAAGAGACCTGTGGAGATCATTTGGACACTCTTTCTGATGTCATTTGTTCTTATGTTGCATGATCATTCACTCTAAGACAGTTAAAATCTACCCTAACAACAAACCATGGGTGACTAATTCTGTGAAGTCCAGTATTCAGAAAAGGAATCTTGCTTTAAGACATGAGACAGTATCGAACCTCCACTTGGCCACTAAGGAGCTGAAAATAGAATTTTTAAAAGCCAAACAGAGATATAAATCAGACCTGGAGAGTATAATGGCTGAAAATAAGCTTGGCTCAGCCTGGAACAGCATGAAAAAAATAGCGGGTCTCTGGGATCCAAGGAACTGTAATCGTGTCATGGCTTTCATTCAGACTCTGAGTTAGCCAATGCTTTGAATGGTTTTAATAATCGTTTTAATACCTTTCATTTTAGTAATGAGATTCAGGAACTGGAGTGTAACCTAAAATATGGTCAGCATTTTAACATTAATCAGAAGTGAAGGCCTTTCACTCTATAAGAGTAAACAAGTCTTATGGTCCTGATCATATTTGTAGTCAACTGTGTCCTGTGTTTCATTTTATTTTTAAGAAGTCCTTGCAGACACAGCACATACCTAACATATGGAAAGATGCTGTCTTAAGTGCCTGTTCCTAAATCCAGTTATGTGAAAAGTCTAAATGATCTTAGACCGGTGGTTCTGACTTTGTTTGTAATGAAAGTATTTGAAAAACTGGTGAAGTCAGAGATTTTGAGGCAAACTAAACATGTGCTTGACCCAATGCAGTTTGCCTACAGATCACAGGGAGTAGTGGAAGATGCTACAGTGACCCTGTTGGACCTGATTATTAAACATTTGAGGGGAAAGGTTCTCATGCTCGAACACTCTGTTGATTTTTCTTCAGCCTTTAATACATTTCAACCTCATATTTTAGTCATAAGGCGTTTAGAGCAGTTTGAGCTAAGTATAAACCTTATGAACTGGATTCTTGATTTCCTGACAAACAGGACTCAAAGAGTCTGGAAAAATGGAACCGTGTCCTGCTCCTCAACTGGCTCCCCACAGAGATGCATGCTTTCACCCTTATTATTAATCCTGTATACAAATATGTGTCAGAGAAGGAATGAAAACTATGCAGACGACTCTGTTATTGTCAGTGCTCCAGGATAACGAGAAAAGCCATGGTCCAGTCCTGAATGTCTTTGTGAAATGATGTGATGATTCCTAACTTCAATTAAACACATCAAAGACAAAGATATGTGAATTGACTTTAGATCAGGCACCCATACACAGGAAGACACTTCCATTAAGGGTCAGATGGTGGAATGTATTCAATCCTATAAATATCTTGGAACAGTTATTGATTCAAAACTAAAATTTGAAGCAAACAGTGAAGCTGTGTCTAAGAAGGCTTTTTTGTTTCCACATTGGTAAGACTATGATGATTGTATTTTATTGTGCTTTTCCTGAATCTATTTTATCCTTTTCCTTGGTATCATGGTTTGGACATTTACCTTTAAAGAACAGAAACTCACTCATCCAGATTGTGAAATGGTCTAACAGGCTGATTGCTGAGTCACAGTTGAATCGAGCAGTTCCAGACAGTACACCAGACAGTTACAGCGGTTGACTGGTTCAATTCTTCTTGACGTTTTACACCGTCTGCACAGTGAATTAAAGGTAGCTGATTATGAGAAAGACCTTGGTGTGTATGTTGATGCTTCCATGTCCCATTCTCGCCAGTGTG
>JAODUD010000002.1:15556719-15575360 GCA_026784285.1 Stomatorhinus walkeri
AGCGTGGATCTGCGCATTGATGTGACAGGTGATTAATCGTAATGCACGTAGAGCCGCAGAGCGGTGTAATGTATGTATATGTCTGATACCCAGTAAAAGTCTGTGTTACCTGAATGTTGGTATTTTGTAGAGATTATCATGTTGTGAAAGTGCACAAACACAACACTGATGAGTATCGATAATGGATAGTGTATATTGACCATTTATGTGACAAGTGAAAACTTTGATCGCGTTGTAGAACCTGAAAATATGAACCTATTTCAAAGATATTTCGCACATTTAATAATGAGGTCCAGTGACAACTTTTCCGCAATATTTGAAATTGCTATTGGTAATTTAGATTTTTTTCACCCCACCCTATTGTTCATTCAGAAGATGATGTCAAAATAGCAGGTTTTTATCACATTGAAGGGAACTTATGGTCCCTAGTGTAGTATAAATATAATTCACACACACACAAAGACACACACACACACACACTTTATATACAATGCCCTCCACAATTATTGGCATCCCCAAGGTTCACTGTTGGTGAATTACAAGATCAAGCAAAATCTTGCGGTTACCACGTCTCTCCAAAAACACTATCAGATGCCACCTTCATGCTAAGAGTTTATTTGGAAGATATGCCAGGACAAAAGCTTCTTGTTTCAGTTAACCACAAATGTAAGCACCTAGAATTTGCAAAACACTACTACAGCTTTGACTGGAACCAAATTAAATGATCTGAAACAAAAATGGAGCTCTTTGGCAATGACCATTCAAGGTGGGTCTGGCATAAAAAGAATGATGACTATAATTAAAATGACCTTATCCCAGTCGTAAAATATGGTGGAGGTTTTGTGATGTTGTGGGGCTGTTTTTCCTCCATAGGCCCTGGAAACCTTGTGAGGGTACATGGCACTATGGACTCCATGAAATACCAGGACATTTTAAATCAAAATTTGGCTGGAAACTCAAGCTGGGACATCATTTGATCTTCCAGCAGAACAGTGATCCTAAACATATGTCCAAATCAAAACAAAAATGCTGACCACAGAATCATGCCATGACTATCTCAGTCCCCTGACCTGAACGCCTTTGAAAACCTGTGTTCTGAGCTGAGGAGGAGAGTGTACAAGAAAGGGCCTCGGACCCTGGATGATCTGGAGAGATTCTGTAAAGAGGAATGGTCTCAGATACCCCGGTCTGTATTTCCAACCTTATAAAAGAAGACTCAATGCTGTTATACTGGCAAAGGGAGGTTGCACAAAGTATTAAATGCATGGGTGCCAATAATCGTGGCACATGTACTTTTTCTATAATTTCTTGATAAAGGATTTGTTTTTCCTTCAATAAATTTATTTTAATGAAAGGTTGGATCTTTCTCATTTTTTCAGTGTGAGATGATACTATTTCACCAAAAGGTGGATTTTTTCTAACCCTTTTTACAAATGTTTACAAGGGGTGTGAATTATGCAGACGGCACTGGACCTCAGTGTAGTAGATGTCCTGAATGCCGGTGTCTTCCTTCATGGCCGCTTCCTCCTCAGTGTTGACAGTGATCTTCTTAAAGGCCACCAGGCCACTAGGGAACGCTTCTGAGAACAAATAAATTAAAATAAAACCCAATACATTCGTTTACACCTAATGTGCAAAAAAACTACTTTATTTCCTCTGATTTCCCCATGGTAATTTATGATTAAAACAGAAACTGAAGGATTGAGAAACTATCCTGAAAAATATGAGACCTATTTCCTATTTGCTGTTATTACATAAAATGTTTTAGCTTACAATTTGAATATTCTTACTGCTTATTGACAACAAAAATAAGCTGTGGCTTAAAAAATTAATGTCTAAAGTTGGACTTAAATGGCACATAAAAGCTCATTTTTTCAGTTTTATAAATTATTGATCCATTGCAAAAGTATACATGCTTAAAGGGTGACTTTCATTTCAATCCACTCAAACATCAGAGAGTGCATGAGAGGGTGTGGCTTTAAGAACCAGAGTCTGGCAGACACTGGTTTGCACAAACACCGCGATATTGTTCGCCAAAGCATGTGGTCACTTATGACTTTGCATAATACTGGCACAGGAGGGGAGGTACAGACACAACATGTAGCTGTGAACTTGAGCATGAGAGAGCAGGGGTCGTTCATGTTTCCAACCATGTTTATTTCTTCCTACAGGAAGCCTTTTCTCTTTTCAGTGAACTAACACAAAGCAGATGGGCTGCTCACATTGTGTGATTTATAAGGTTCCCAAGGTATCGTCATGGCTACATAGGACATAAAGAGGTGGGGACAAAAGAAAAGGCCTTACTCTTCCGGTACAGGTACTCGGCAACCAGCGCAGCGATGTGGATATAACACATGGCAGCCTGTGGATACAGTTGACGTTAACTGTTAGCACTTTGTTATTCATTTATCCGGCTAGCAAAGCTGTGTGTACTGAGTGTGCTCAGACTGAGTCACGTCTCTCATGCATGTCTGAACATGAACCCACAGCTTTCTAGTCAGGAGCCAAACACTGCTGGAAACTATATGTAGCTCCTGAAGGTGTTGTTGGTTTAGGGCTGTCCTACTCACTCACTCAAATACATACACTAATCTACAGAATCACATGGCAGCAGCAGTGTAATCTATCACAGTTTTCAGAGAACAAGCTTTTGGCCTGAACTCTTAAGAAGTTGTTTCAGCCTTGGAGCTAGGGGGTCGATGTACCATGCTGGCTGCTGCCATTTGAATAGAATTTGAATCACTATCTTCTGAGATAAGCTGGCCATGCATAATGCTGCATATCTATAATGGCCTTCCGGGTTAAGTGCAAGCAAGGTGTCATTAGCTGGCAATGCAGAGAATCTGGTTTGAGCCAGTTCCTGCCATTGTTTTACGGCAAAAGCAAGTTGCCTTTTCTTGCTTAACAGTGAATTTCCCTATTTTGATTATAAACATGTTTGTACTTTTTTGGTCAACCAGAATGACATTTGTAGGATATGCTGGTACTACTTTACAATAATGCTCCATTTTGCCACTCATAAATGGTAAATGGTAACTTATTAATTGTTATATAACAAATAATAAACTGTTATAACTGTCTATTAATGATTTACAAAGCATTAAAACCTAATTAATAACCTGACTGCATACATTCATGAACCCTTTATAAGGGTAGAACAGCTATAGCTTCATGAGGACAATAATGCCATAATATTTAATGTAAAATGTGCCACTACAGCACTGTGACACCTATTTGTTTTCCAAACTTCCATATGGCAGCGCTCCAACTGAAAATACAGGATAATGAAGAGCTGCATTTGTGCTGTGAGGACTGGCCTGACGGGCCGGTGCTGCACCTCGGAGAAGTCGCTGTTCTTGATATGGGCGCGGGCCATGCTGTAGAGCCAGGTGCGGCGCAGCTCGGGCGTGCTGGCGTAGGAGCGGGCCAGGCTGTACTGCAGGTCCAGCAACATCTCCGGGTCGCGCTGGTGCTCCTTCATCTGCGCCGTGGCCATTAGCACTGTGCGAATGCGCATGGTCAGGCTTTTCACCTCCGCCGCAAATGCCGTCGACTGCGGGTCAGGGGGGCAGACGCTCATCATCATCCCGCACGTTAATGGTTTTAATACAGAGTACAAATATAATAAACGTGGGATGGATACTGGTAAACTGGGACAAGTTTTTGAAATTTTACTTTTTGTCTCACTAAACATATGACTTTATAAATACTAAGACATGCTGAACTGAACACAAAGGCAAAAATATACAGTATCAAACATATACATTGTGCCAGTTTTCCCTATGTACCAATTAACCACTATCCACACATATGTTATGTAATAATGAATACATAAACATAAACTAACAGTTCACCCTCAGAGGGCACGTGGGTTTTAAGACCCCTCCCCACTTTAACTTGCTACCCACCACCCCTCACCCACAGTGCGGTGAGCACAGGGGTTGTACCTTCATGGCCTTGTCGCTGTTGGCAAAATTGTTGATGACAGACAGCGACTCCTGGAAGCGCGAGCTTCCCGTCAGAGCCACATCCGCGATCAGCTGGCTGACAGCGATGATGATCTGACAAAATGTCAGCAAAATGTCGCAATGCATCACAATATGTGTTTGATAGATTTTAGAATTTTTCTATTTAAAATCACTCAATTCAAAAGGCCTTCCTATTTTAGTGACACCAGCTGTAATCTGAATTAGTTCCTTTATGTCTGTGAGGACAGGAACAGCTGAAGGGTGATGAGAGAGAGGTGGAGAGACTGCAGGTGTGCCAACTGACCTGCAGGTGTGTGCGTAGGAAGGTCTTCCTCTTGGTATACTCAAAGTTGTTGCGCATGAGGAGGTAGAGCAGAGCAGCCGCCTCAGCACGCAGGGAGCTCAGCTTGGACACACAGCACTTGAGCGTCTCGTAGCACAGTGCTGTGCACAGTGTCACCCGTCCCTTGAACAAGGCCAATGGAAACTGGCCCAGCACATGACATTATCACCCAGCACATTCGTCAGACTGATGTTTGGGTCCACGACAACGCGCCCCCCCCAGCTGTTATTACATCACAATTATTCATTCATCAAATTCATGTATCACATTATGCATGTACCCCTTTACACTTCATTCATTCACAGAGGCAATTTCCTTTAACTTTAAGGATTCAGAAGCACCCCTCACTGTGAACATAGATGACTGGAAGCTTCACCTTGCTGATGAAGCCTCTCAGTGAAGCAAAGACGTGCCTGAGGGCGGCCTCTGACTGTCCAACTTTCAGGAAGTTCAGGTAGATGTCAAACACTTTCTTCATCAGTGGGTTGTGTCCATCGCTTTCCAAAAGCTGGTTCTGAGGAGATCAATCGGTTATTAATTAAAAAGTAACCAGCAAAGAGGTGTCATCACAAACATCATAAATAACAGTGCCTTGGGTTATATCTAAGCAAAATCTTTAATAGTAGTTGTATTACTGAATGTGTTTTCAAATTATAAACGTGAATGTAATGTCTTTAGGTTCACATGCAAAGTGACAGAGGTATAAGCGTGCTAATGCACTGCTAGCAGCTGCAGAGCTAAGGAGCAACCAGGCATGCAATCGCAATATATAATTTGAAAATATATATGTATTGTCTTGAATTAACTAACAAAGTTGCAACGTTCATTCTTGAGATTTTTAAGCAGAAATTTTCTGGTCTTCCTCGTGTCATCCTCAATACGAATACTGGGTTCCTTCTGCCACTATGGTATGAACTCACAAATCTCCACTGTAGAGACAACTTACTTATTGTTTTTTAGCAACGGCTACATAACTGAGTAAACACAGTGACGAGCACCTTCATGTGACATCAACTGACCTTGAAGCTCTGAGTGAAGAAAGATATGACATCCAGGACAATCAGACACACCTCCGTAGATAGGTTCCCCTCTAGGAGGGCCTGGTGGTTGATCTCGGCCTCCGTTGGCCCAACTCCTAGGCCACATGCAAGAGAAAGTTGTTGTAGCAAGATAAGGATCTGGTTTTGTAACTCGATTATGCAGATGTGTGAAGTTTGCATGTTCTCTCTGCGTCACATCGGTGTCCACCTGCTGTCCAAAAAGAGGACTCCTTAACATCTCTGTATTGGCTACAGAATATGCAACTATGTGCCCTATGATGGACCTGCATCCTGGCCAGGATGTACTCTAGCCTAGGATAGGCTCCAGACCACCCTATCACCCTGAGCAGAATAAGCAGTTTGAACATGGATGGATAGATGGATGGATGGATGGATGCGTGGATCTTCTATTAAGAGCACGAGTTCCTTAATCAAAAACCAAAAAATCTTCTGGAAACCTCTGCAATATACATGGAGAGTGAGGAGTTTCACGTTAACACACCTGTACTGTTCAGGGATAAAGTTGGACTGAGGGTTAAATTACACACCTGGGTTCAGGCTGAAGGAGGTGTCCAAGGTGCCAAACTGCTGGATTTTGGCCTGCATGTGGCATACGCGACCGCGCATGACTGGCATGGTCTTGGACTTTCTGTCTGGGGAGAACATCTTGGACACCCAAGCATCCTGGCCCCTGAACATACATACACAGGCATACACAAATCAGGAGCTTGATCACAGGCACCTGCTCTGCATACAGATACTTCCTTTCAAAATATAATTAATTATATCTTGGTTACAATGTTAATGGGTAATAATAAATGAAAAGCTGTTTGTATGACCCCACAAATGGCCCTATTGATTAGGGATGTAAATCATCAGGATACTTAGGTGCCGATTCGATTGCAATTCTGTAAGTATTACGATTCTATGAATATCCTAATTCGATGCTACGATTTCTTATTTTTTTCTTCTTTAGAATTTTTAAACCTTGAACATGTAAAAAAAAGTTGAGTTATACCACTGAAGTTTTATTCAATACCAACACAGCTGAACTGAATACGTGAATGTGCTAATGTAGCACAGTGCAATCATTTTCCTCCCCAAAAAACCAAAGCCAGCATTTAAACAATGCCAAACAACTTTAAATACAACAGTATAAAGGTTAACTTAAAATTAGAAGTTAACAAAAAGCTACATTAACTGCTGTTGTGGTATAAACTCTACTGAGCTTTTATGCTTCTGTGCTGCCTTGTCTATCTCAGGACAATGTCTAGCAAAATGTGCCTATATGTTCATCATATTACCACAATGCTCAACTTTCGCAGGACAAAGTTTGGCTTTTGACTAGCTCCTCTTTACCATTTAAATTTTGAAAGCCAAAAATACATACTTTGGATTCAAACTGTGGAGGAGAAGCACAAATGACTTATGTTGTCCGCCATTCCTATTATTGCTAAACAAAGACAGGAAATAATTGGCTCCTACTACACGGGCTGCTTTGGTGCCAGTAAATGTGGGAATAATTTAGAGCACACCACCTGTAGAATTATACAGGAACTGCAATGTTTCCCCACATTGAATCCAAACATATATAAATTATAAATGAATAAAAAATCGATTTAGGCGTCAGTGTGCCGATACATGAATAGCAGCACATAAACACTGTGATACATAACTGAACCGATTTCCCCCATCTCTCCTACTATTGTTTCCAGGGAGTTCCTAATACCTGCCAATGCTCCTCTTGCCAGCATATCTGAAGTGTACCAGGCATATCCTGAAAAACAACAATCATACAAACCATAATATAAACCACAAGAGCAACAGCAATGCAATTAATTCAAATGAAGGCCATTACCAATCAGGCCAATCACAGCAATGAACAAACTGTATATCTAATTATTTATAATAGATTAGATTACTTGCACAACAGAAGCAATGGTTATGAATAAAGGATGTGGATCCTATGACGGGTTATGCTGTTGTACCCGTCAATGAGGCACCACTTATCTGCACTATGTGATATGCAGTTGTACGGATGAATTAAGGCCTCGGCTGCTTTGTGCGAAGGAGTTCACCTCATAAAAACACTGTGGTCAAACAGAACTGACTAATGTATCACACAGCACTCAGCAACCAACTTACTCTAACAGGCTGAGAAAGTTAGTGACATCTTGATGGGGGACCTTGTTCCAGTAAGCCTGCAGTGTGTCTGAAAAAGCAAAGCACAGACGCATCATAATGACCTGATACACTGCGCTTCACCACTGAAGCCCACTTGCACTCTTACATATGACCCTGCCCTAGACTGAGCCTGTAGCCATTACTGCTCAGCAATACACTCTATTTGTTAGTTTTGATTCTGACAATTTGCACCTGGTGTACATTTCAAATTTTTCATGTTTTCACAACTGTACATTTTATTCATATGGGTACTGATTTATTCACATGGGTATTCGGTTATTCATATGGGTACTCATTTATTTGAACTTTTATTTATATAATTTATTCTGCTCCCTTCTATTTGTTCCCGTGTTTGCTCTTCAGAATATGAGCCACTGTAACACCCTCATTCTTCTTCAGGAAAAGTTGCTTCTCATCTCATCTCACTAAAAATTCTTTCACTTCTTCTTACAGCTTGATTACACAATAGCTAAATAGATGGAAACCTATTCAGTTGGTGAGTAATTCCTAGAATTGGCGACACCCTGGAATCAGTGAGTCTAGCAACAGTTGAACTGCAGAAAAATGACTAACATACATTTCCTCCTTACGTTATCAGAGATCATTAACTTGCAGCTGACTGTCTTGGGCAACAGCTTGCTGCTTGTGAAAGAGAAAGTCCCCCCGCCCTCCAACATTGCCAAGGTATTCACCTTCTGACACGGTTTTGACGATGTACAGGAAACACAGGAGCAGTCCTTTGACCTCATACTGCCCCAGATGGCCCATACGAGACAAGGTGCTCATCTTGAAGGAAGTCCTGTGCAGCTGTGGACAGTGGGGTTGCCAGGTCAGCGGCACTGAAGTCATCACGAGCTTTATGTCAGGCATAATAACCAATAATGTAATAAACGTGGCGCCATAAAAGAATAGCACCTGCACAACACAAATGTCAGACTTTGTCCATTCCAAGAATAATGAAAATGGGAATGAGGTCTCTAGTTATGCTGGTTCATGCCAAATTTTGTCAACGTATAAAAACTTATATATATATAAAACAATATATATATTTTTCTAAACCGTCTAAACATAACTAGTTTGTTTATTTTTGTTATAGAGAGGCAACACACTTTTTTTTTCATTTGTATGCAGGTGCTACTTGTTCTTTTCAAAAAAGTTATTTGGGTGTTTTTATTGTTGTATAGTGTCATGCCCTGTCTATCTGCTCCTCCTGTTTCTCACACCTGTTCTGCATTAGTCTTAACTCTTGTTTCTGCCCTCGTGTAACACATTTCAGTTGTCTCTCATTCTACTCCCTTGTTAGTCTCAGTATAAAGGCACTTTCCATGTTCCACAGTCCTGACATTAATGTTGTGCCCCCATGTGCTCTGGTTCCCATTTGCCCTTCCTCATGGTTTGATCCTATGAGATCCTGTTTGTTTCTGTTCAGTTCCTAGTCAGTAAAGCCCCGTTTTGTTTGCTTCAACTCCCACTCCCGCATCCTTCATCCTGCTATACACAACATGTAGATTAACTCTACCCTACAATACAGGAATTGCATGTTTCCCTGGAGTTGGCATGCAAATGCTAACATATAGCAACAAAGCATCCAGGGGCTGGATGTCCAGACTGGCAAAGTGGCTCAGTTTTAGGGTTTCAGTTGTGCTCTTCTCACCTCACTGTTGTCCAAAGACACAGTGTCCATGTACAGGGAGCTTCTGGAGTCGTCCCGCCTCACCGTGTGCCCATTCTGGGCCACAGAGACTGTGGAGGTAACAGTGCAGAAAGAACCTTACCATCACCCTTCTCAAAGAGAAGGAATATGACAAATTCTCACATCCATTAAACATGACCAAACTCCCTTATTTAGCAAAACAGCACACAAATACTGAGGTAGCCACGGATAAGAATACAATTTAAAATCACACAGTAAAAACACACAATGTAAAAACGCAGGGATCTGGAGGCCATTCACTATGGCTGTGACTCTCAAAGAAAACCTGAACAGCATTACAACTGTGGTGGTGTTAACAGAAACTGGGGTAGTACAATTAGATGGTATTAATGTTGAAGGTCATTACAATACAGTATAGAAACACGATTACTCTACAACAGCAGCAATGACACCTGCAAATCTGAAATCTCAAAATCAAATGTAAAAGTGGGATGTGGGTTACATTCTGAGGTCTCAGGGGTTTAGGTTTTGCCTAACAGGGAATTTGTGAGGCTCGCAGAAGTCCATTGAAATGAGCTGTAAAACAGGCCCTCACCCTGCTCTGCTGTCACACTGATCCTGCGGGGCTCAGATGAAGAGGAGGGCAGCGTGAGGTCATCCTTAGAGACCTGGGGAGGACAGGGGACACAGAAGAGTCATACTGAGTGACAAGGGATCTTCTAGCCAGGGGCAGGTTAGGACTAGGAGGCCTCACTGCAAAGTCCAGCCCCATGTTGGAGGTGAGTTCCCTGGGTGAGAGCTGCTTCATGTTCTGGTAGAGCAGCTCCAGCACTGGCAGGTACAACACGCAGATCCGAGCCTGCTGGTTCTATGAAAAAACAAACAATGTCACAGTAATCCCTTCACATTCTTCACATTCTTGACAATCTTGACAGTCATTCACAAGATGGTTGTGCACAATTTTTGGAGCTTGCCAGAAAATTGCAGAAACTCACAGAGCTAAAAACAATACTGAATATGACTTGGATCACAAAAAAACAAATAAATAAAAAACAAATATATAAATATTAGTGATATATAATATTTGTTAGTTTAAGTGCATACTATATTTTTAATTTTAAAAGTATTCACTTGGGTATGCCATGCATCTTTGTCTTGGCAACCAGCCTCACTCACAGATTAGTGGTCTTTGTGACAGATGAATCTTGTGCTTCTCGTAGTAACTTTTAAAGTTTTCAGTGCCGTTGCATTTTAATTAATGGCTCCTAAACATAGTGCTCCCAGTGCATACAGTAGTAATTTGGGACATATAGAGGCACAATTGAGATGGTTTGTATATTATATAAAACGGTCTAGATAGGAAAAGTGTACAGCATAGTACTGTTTATTTTAAAATTGGTATTAAATAGACCTTTATATTATCGTTCAGGCTAGCAGACTGTTTTGTGCTGAGGCTAGAGGTGCCCAAGTATTATTTCACATTCACTGTTTCACATTTGTGGGAATCCCTACCCCTAATCCTCATGGATGTGAAAGGCTTACTGTATTTATATGTCACCTGTACAAAATAAATGGTTTGCTCCATATTCTGTGTCACCTTTACGGTTTACTATTTCTGCAAACTATGCCATAGAGCTACAGGTGAGCCACTGGTTAATGTATGAGGCTGATATAACTGTGGCTACAGGGCAATATGAGACACTAACACCTTTATCATCTCAGATGTAATAAGGTAAACAGCCTGCTGGCCACACAGTTCCTACACAGTAATCTTACCTTGTAAGCACTGTAGCGGTCGTCCAGGGCATGCTTCACCATAAGGTTCTTGAGTACTGCCACAGCCAGCTGCCTGATCTCGGGGCAGCCCTGTAACCCATCAGCCACCTCTCTGAGCAGCAGTCCCACCAGGAAATGGTTTCTGCAATAGTCCTCTGTCAGGCTGACCTCCAAATTCTGGTCTGAAAGAGACCACATGCGGAATGCACTGAATCTCTGCACTGATCCCTACAATGCTGGCAAACACGGCACCTTGAGAACCTGGTGCTGAAAAATTCAGTGCAGTAATGCCAGCTTTTTTAACACAGAAGATAATTCTTATCCAGTCTAGCCAACCATCTCAAACAACCCATTCGAAGCAAGTTACTTCACCATAAAAACTTTGAAAACTCCAAACATGCATTTCAAGGGGTTATGTCATGATCACCACTGAGCAAAAGCAAGTCAGGAAAATATCCCTCAGCATCATGCTTGAAAAAATCAGGCCTATAATCCAAAAGAATTATTGGAAATGGGTCACACAAGAGAGGAGAACAGACCTGGTTTCAGCCATAAGACAATAAGACCAACGTTATGGGTGAGTGCAAAACCAACTTATTTCCATCCCATCTTCATTGGACTGGGGGTTGGAAACCACTACACTACAGAAAGCGCTCTCAAAAAGAGACTTTTAAAGCAATGCATCTATGGTATTTAGATATCCCCATTTAAATGATGATCTTGCAAGACAAAAGATAACTCAAAAGACTTAATGTGTTCTTTAAAATAATTTACCCCTTCAAAGTTAATGTGGTGGCATAATTATGCTCACAAACCATATGCTCCAAATGCAAAAGACCAAGAACAGAGCAATGTAATGTTCTGTATCTGGGTCTCCAGGAGCTTGTTCAGCCAATTACCGGAGCCCAACTTCATGCAGAAGGAGCGCAAGGTGAAAAAGCCGCGAAATAGGGAGGAAGGAAATAAATCCATTACCAAGGTTTTTGTGGATAAAGATCATTCATTTAGATATTTTATTTGCTTGGTTTATGATTTTTGAACATTGAGCCCGCAAAGCAGTGCACAGAAGGTCCTACTAGAGGAATAGCATACATCAGTTAAGACAGGTCCTAGGGTATTTAAACAGGAAGGCTTGCAGGGGTTAGTTGATAGTGGTTGTGCATGGCCAGTGAGGGGCTCCACCTACCTACAATGCCAAAACGATCCGTCGCAAACTGAATCATATCTGACAATGACCAAAATGAATAAAACAAAACAGGAAAAAATGAAACTAATGAACAAAACATGCTTTTTTCCTGCATATTAGAGGGCTATGGTATGTGTGGGTTGGTATAAGTAGGGCTCGTATTAATCCCTAAGCATGCTAACAGTAAAACATCCACTACTTAAGTCAGTGAAGGCTAAAAATGATCAGGCATACTGCTTGAGGGAGGTGAGGGAGTGGTGACTGGATTAGACAGCCAGTGGGGTGGTATAGAATAAGGCCTTATAGGAGCTCACCATGCATTCTCTGCAGTCTGGTGCGGGAAAACGCCATGGGCAGATTGAGTGGGATGTAATGCTCATGGTTGCACACTGTCAGTAGAAAATCATACTTCATCACTGTGAGAGCCTGTTTGGAGAAGTCGCTGTTAAGTAGTTATATGACACCTTCAAAGAATATTCAACAACACAGTTGCTTCAATTAACAAGACAGCTGAACCTGCTGGACTCCTACTGATTTGGTATAATAACTGACTAACTAAACAAATTAAAGTATTTGCTAAAGGTGTACTTCTAAAACAAAAGACAGTCGGACATTATGCGGGAATAAGATTTCAGAATGAGTGAGATCAATCAATCAAATTCTCATTAGTACAGAGCACTTTTCAAGAGAGGTTTTTCACAATGCAAAATGATAAACAGTAGAAATCCTCTGGATAAAATAAAATAATTAAAATGATTTCCTGCTCCCTCCCAACAGTATTACATTAGTGGAATTTCTGGAAAACAGTGTCCATGATGTAATTGCCTATAAGTAAGACATAAATAGCCTACAAATGGCCTGGGAAATTGATGTATAAAGAAAAGAACTGTAAACATCAATACCTTGGGGTCCTTTATTGTGAAACCACACATGTAGTCATTGACGAGGCTGAAGGCAAACCCTCGGTTCATAAAGGTGAAGCACCTCTGTAGGCAAATGAGGGCCGTCAGCATTCAGGCAGTATGAAGAATTATTAGTCAGAGTAATTATGAAACCATTCATTCGTTAACACAGCTGATACATGTATCATGTAGAAATGTGGTTAGTGTGTAAGTGCCTCACTAAAAGTTCAAACTTATACTGGTTTCTCATTCACATTTTACTTATTTGCACAGGTAGATAACTGTTTCATGCTAGTTCTTAGTTAGTTAACCAGCTGAAAGCAGATGTCCACAGTCAAGATCTCCACTGCTCTACCAGTGTACCTCCTTAACTACTGTATTCTTTCTTCAGCTTGACAGTCTGCAACAATATACTCAGTATTTCACACACTGTGCCATTTTCATATCTGTCAGTGCCTTTATTGTTCTACTCTTTGGGATTCTCATATTCTGAAGGTCAGGGGAGCATAAATGAATCTACCTTAGTCCCAGACTTCCCCTTGCTACCTCACAGGTGGAATTTCCCTGTTATTTTACCTTAGTGTAAGTATAGTTGCACATTCTGAGCAGATCAACAGCAGGTCAATTCTTGACTTATACTGGAACTATGCCTGACCTTAAAATAATGCAAGAACCCACATAATAAAATTTCATCAGAAATGGTGAAACATTGTTTACGTATGAGCCGAAAACAACCAAAATAAAATCAAAAAATTTCTTTGACTTTATGAACTAGATGAAAACCAAAGGTTGACACGGCAGCTGTAATTAAATGGAGATTGTAGAAACTGGTCTGACCTCTGTTGTTTGAAAAATGCCCTTATACACAAACATCAGCTAACTGGTCTGACAGGTTAGGTATAAGTAATTGACTGCATGACTGTAAATTTATTGCTTCACAGTCACTTAGATGGCATGAGGCAGAAATAATATCCATTTATATCCTGGTTTGCAGTTTGCATTTCCAGTGTGCATGTATGGTGCCATGACAGTAATGAAAGTGGCTTTCAACTCAAATTGTTGATAGAACTGTCCAGCCCTTTGAGCCATCTACCCTTCAGGGACTTGCATACGTACATGTGGTAATCAACGGATCATGCTAAATGCCGATGGGTGACAGATACTGGATAGCAGCTGTTCTCAAACTCATGTTTGATCTCCCTACCTTTGTTAAGAGCTGCAATGCTCACTTTGTGGCCTTAGATAAAGAAAGAAACATGCTGGCTGCCTGTCACGCAAAGACTGTAAGTCCAATACGCACAATGCAAATAAACAGGAATCTGATAGAAGAGCTGGTTCTTAAAAAGCATAATTCATTTCCATCATTGAGTTTGTTTTGTGATTAAGGTCAACGTTTATCTCAAAAGGCAAATTAGCTGAAGTATCTGAAGCGCTGCTTTGGATCCCAGCGCCGTTCACCTTGTTCCACTGCATTCCTGCCCACCTTGGCATCCTGTACACGGACCGCTATGGCAGGTAGCCAGCAATGCTCACATAGCTGCCAGCCTGCCCTCAGCCAATACGCTCAAATGAGCTCTTAAGAGGTCAGGCATAGGTCTTCATGCATAAATGGTTCTAAAGAAGGCCAACAGAAGGTGGGTTTGTGGTACATCACAGGCAGCCCTGCTGGGGATGTTCATTTTCTCTGCTCCTTGTGATATTGGATTATACCTGTGCAATACACCTGTGCATGACACCTGTGCATTACACCTGTGCATGACACCTGTGCTTGTAATTTGGTCAAATTTTTATCACTTTTTTGGCATACAAATCCGAGTAGGAAGCCTTGCCTTGAAGAAGTGGACCACATCTAGGTTTGAGGATCTCACTTTGAGAAAGCAGCCCAGGTTCCCAGATTACTAGATCTCACCTTGATAAAATGAGCCAGGCTCAAGTTAATGCAGCGGGCCTCCTCGGGGACCTCCAAGTGGCGGATGGTGATGTGAGGCAAAATGGACAGCAGTAGGGATTGCAGGGCCAGGTGGAAGCTGTCTGGGAAGCGCTGGGCACGTGGCATCTACAGGGCACACCACAGGACATTTTTATTGAGCCTGCTTCAGACCCATGTGCGCTATTCATGTCCAAGTTTAAGCCTGTCCAGGTCATTAGACATTACATAGATGGTCACAGGGGAGCCTATCACAGGCTACACAGGGCTGCAGTACACCCTGGAAGGATGCCAGATCATCACAAGTCACACACCACAAACACTACCAGCAATTTAGAAACCAAATCAGCCTGACTGCATGTCTCTGGAGTATCCAGAGGAAGCCCAGATGACACAAGGTGAACATGCAAACTCTGTATACAGAGCAGGAACGGTATTCAAACCCTCAACCCTGGCGTGTGAGGCCACAGTGCTACCCAGTCACTACTCCACACAATCAATGTACACTCAGTAATTAAACAATTATTAACAAATTAGTAATGGACTATTTAAACAAATAGAATGGAAAGCAGAACAAAGTACACATGAAAAAAGGCAGGGACAATGCACACAATGTGCATGACTGGCGTGGGCGATGTCTGCATTTTCTGTTCTGGAACTGCAGCTTTAAAAAGGGCTCAATGGTTGTCTGAGGGCAACGCAGGATTTAGGTGCTTTATTAGAGCATGTGTGTCAATTCATATGTGTGTGAGTGAGGGAAACGACACTCAGAGCATATTAGGATAATGAAAGCTGGCATGGGCCCCAAAGGATTATTCTGCAGCAAGGTGTGGCCATCTCAGTAGGTATTTTTTTAGCAAGTGATGACAGCACGGTGTTGAACTTCTATGTCGCCTGTTCAGTGAATCCTTTTTTTAAATGGCTTGTCACCTCAAATACCCTCATACATTATTTAGGAAGTATGTTTTTGTTACATAAAGATAAACGCAGTGTGGGTGCTGAAGACTCACCTTTATCCTGTTCTCAACTTGCAAGTACTGAGCCATAGACTTGGCAATGATCTCGAAGAAAAACCAAGAGTACTGAAAAGGTGAAGAGAAAATGACTGTGAGGCCTTGTGCACCCAGAAACGGCTTCTCACAGAACAAATATTAACTCACCCACTAAAAAGATCCTTCATTTTTTACTGTGTCAAAATACAAATCTGGAACTGTCAGTTGTGCTTTTTTACTTCACACTCCAAAATTCCTTAAATGCCAAATATTCCAAAATCAATAAAAATGATGCGAGAAGAAAACAAATATAAGAAATAACCTAAACTTATGAACATTCTAAGTAAAAAACATTAAAAAACCATTCCCCAGTTGTCATTTCACACGATTTTGCCTAAGTATAATATGAACACACACACACACACACACATATATGTTTACACACAGCTCTGGCCTCATATAGTTTTGTCATGCTTGCTTAGTTCAGCACCAATGCAACAAACTTATTAGATTCATAACAAGAAACAATGTTTAACATTTCTGCATATATCTTCTGTACACACATTTTCCATGTATTTTAAGATTTGTGATTTTTTTTTTGATTGACTCATTCACAGTGAGACTAGTGCCTATTCCAGGAAGCAAAGCGCCTCAAATAGGGCTCAGTGAGGTCTTATATTTTATATCATGCAGTCATTATTGTCATGCGCCATTTTGTTTTTATAGTTAAACCTTTATATGCCTCCCTGACCACAGAATTCTTCTCATTCTAAAAAGGAAAACAATCCTTTTCGACAGGTTTAGCCAGAACATCCACAAGTGGCAACTTAGTTCCTCATGCAAAGGGACACAAGTGAATTAAGAATGGAATTTCAAAAGTAAAACTTTGGGTTTTGCCTGGCAAGTGAAATGACATCTGTTAAATAAAGGGAGATATCTGAAGAAAATATTTAAAATCATTGGTAACACTTTACTTGATAGGTCACAAATACTTAGTATACTAAGTATACTCAGTTACTACTGAAGTATAAATTATGAGTCAGGTATGAACAAATATAGTTACTACTTGAGATAAAATGTACATTACAATTAATTTATGATGAATGAACATGACATCAGTACTTCACTTGTTACAAAATAATTGTTCCTTTAGTAGTTTTTTTTCAGTAGCTCACAAACGTTCACAGATTTAACAGATATAGTAACAAATAAAATTAACACTTAAAATAAAACATGTATCACGATTCATTAATGGTGAATCATCAAGCGATCAGAATGTAACTAAGACTGGCACCTAAATTAATACATAATAGCATAATACTACAATATATTTCATGTATTAACAAATAGTTCCATTAAAGTAAAACATACCAGATCTAGGCAATGTACCCATGTTTAAATTTTGATCCAACAAGTATATGGTTACTCCAGACTCCTAGAACTTACTATAAAAGTAATGCTAGAGTGCAGCCGTGACAGGTGACTATATTGTACATTGAGATTTATTAAACAAGGAAAGTAAAGTCAAGTCACTTGGTCAGTCCCCATATTATGTGTGTGTTTTTTGTGTGGACATATCTATATAGCTATATCTATAGGATATGTATATGTGTGTGTATATTAAATATATATTTATATATATTTATTTCACGTGCCGCCAAGGCATGGACTCTACAATGCCGCTGAAGGTATCCTGTGGTATGTGACACCAAGGCACCATCCTTTAATTCCTGTAAATTGTGAGGTGGAGCTCTTGCTTTGTTGTTCCAACAAATCTCTTACATGCTTGAAAGGAATGGCTAAAATTAGAGGCTAGGACAACACCTTCATGTTTTCATGAAGTTCTTCAAACTATTCCTGAGCAAATGTTGCAGTATGGCAGGGCACATTATGCTGCTAAAAGTGAAAACTGCCATTGGTGAATACCGTTTACATAAAGGCGTGTACCTGATCGGCAACAACATTTAAGTTGGTGGAACGTGTCAAATAAACATCCACATGAATCCTTGGACTGAGGATTTAGCAGCAGAACGTTATCCAAAGCATCACACTCCCTCCATTGACCAGTTTTCTTCCCACAGTGCACCCTGATACCATCTCCACCCCAGAAAATGACACATGATGTAGGATAAAATGGGATTCAACAGATAAAGTGATGTTTTTCCGTTTATCAAGAGTTAACATTCAACACTTGCTTACCCATTGCAGACACTTTTGATGGTGGATGGGGTTAGTATGGAAACTCTGATTGGCCTGCGGCTACACATGTGCAGCAGGGCTCTGTGGACACTACTCCCATAAGAACATAAGAACTATACAAATGAGAGGAGGTCATTCGGCCCATCAAGCTCGCTTGGGAAGAACTTAATAGCTCAGAGTTATTAAAATATTATCTAGCTCTGATTTAAAGGAACCCACAGATTCTGCTTGCACTACGTTATCAGGAATACTATTCCATACTCTGACTACACGCTGTGTAAAGAAGTGCTTCCTTAAATCCAGTTTGAAGTGTTCTCCCATTAATTTCTAAGTTCTTGCATTTGAACTAATGCTGAAGTATCTATTTGGTTAAACAGCATCTAAACCTGTTAGAATCTTATATACCTGGATCATGTCCCCCCTCAGTCTCCTTTGCTTGAGGCTGAACATATTAAGCTCAACTAACCTTT
>JAODUD010000002.1:15598517-15615828 GCA_026784285.1 Stomatorhinus walkeri
GAGTGAGACCACTATTTTGGTATATGGTGGTTTATTAATAGTGGGAACCACTTCAGGAGCCGACAAGGCCAAAATAAAAAAAATTACACAAAACTAATCTATCTCCCTAACTCACTCCAAAACAGTGAGAAAACTTAAACAAAGCAAAATGGCATCGAGCTCCCTACTTCCCTAGCTACCCACAGTGAACGTCAATGAGTGCAGATATGTACAAATATTTACAGATATTTTACAAAACAAAATCCAGAGCAACCAAAATCCAAAGAAAAGGGCTAGGCAAAAATCAATGGTCAAACAGCAAAAAGGGGTCAAGCACAATAAATCATCAATCATACAGCAAACAGCAAACATAAGTACAAGGGAACTGGCTTCTTGTTTTTGGCCTGAACAGGTCTTATAAAGGAAGTGAGTCATAGGTCATAGGATGAAACCCGGCCTATCAAAATAGAGGGGGAGGTGATGCAACAATGGGCGGGGCCAGGAACAGAATGACACACCCCCCCACAGAACATCCGTCCCTGGGGGTCGTAACACCTTCTTTGGCTTGAGTTTCTGCTGCCCTTGTAGCATTTCATTAATCCTCGACTATCGGGGATCAGCTATTGTATTCCCAAAAAAAAAACATCCAAACATTTTTGGCCCATCCATCCATCCATCCATCCATCATCGACCGTTTTTCTGGGTTGGGTCACAGGGGCAGCAGTCTAAGCTGAGAAACCCAGACTTCCCTCTCCCCAGCCATTTCATCCAGCTCCTCCGGGGAAATCCTGAGGCATTCCCAGGCCAGCCGGGAGACATAGTCTCTCCAGCATGTCCTGGGTCTTCCTCGGGGCCTCCTCCCAGTGGGACATGCCCGGAACACCTCACCAGGGAGGTGTTCAGAAGGCATCCTGACCAAATGACCGAGCTCCTCACCCTATCTCTAAGGAAGAGCCCAGCCACCCTGCAGAGGAAACTCATTTTGGTCGCTTGTACTCGCAATCTCGTTTTTTGGTCACTACCCACAGCTCAGGACCAAAGGTGAGGGTAGGAACGTAGATCGACTGGTAAATCGAGAGCTTTGCCTTTTGGCTCAGCTCCATCTTCACCATGACAGACTGATGCAGCGCCCGCATCACTGCTGACGCTGCACCGATCCACCTGTCGATCTCCCGCTCCATCCTTCCCTCACTTGTGAATAAGACCCCGAGATACTTAAACTCCTCCACTTGGGGATGGACTCCCTCCCCAATTTTCTGGCTGAGGACCATGGTCTCAGATTTAGAGGTGCTGATTTTTATTCCAATCGCTTCACACTCGGCTGTGAACAGCTCTAATGAGAGCCGAAGGTCACAGTCTGATGATACCAACAGAACCACATCATCTGCAAAAAGCAGAGACCTAATCCTCAGGTTACTAAACTGAACACCCTCAACGTCTACGAAAGTTATGAACAGAATCGGTGACAAAGGGCAGCGGAGTCCAACCCTTACCGGAAACAAGTCCGACTTACTGCCGACAATGCAGATCAGGCTCTAACATTGGTTGCACAGGGACTGAACAGCCCTTATAAGGCAGCCCGGCACCCCATACTCCCAGAGCACTCCCCACAGCACTCCCCGAGGGATACGGTCGAATGCCTTCTCCAAGTCCACAAAGCACATGACTGGTTCGGCAAACTCCCGCGCACTCTCCAGGACCCTGCTGGGACTATAACTTTTTTGGCCCATACCAAGAAAACATCTTACACAACATCCTGACACCTTTTTGCGTATCATTTTGTTCTGACCTGTTATTTTTCTACTTACGGCTTCCAAATTGTCAGCTTTAACAAGTCTAGTCATTCTCATCTGACTTCTTTGACTAATAAGGTATTTTTTTAAAAGGTACACAATTCTCTCTAAAATCTAATTATACAAAATCAGGGAGGCTGTTTTTGAGCTGGAACTGACATGTCTTACATCATATTGTTTAAAATATTCCATCACAAATCTCAGGTGCTCTTATGCTCAGCCACACAGTAACCTGTGTGCAGCTGCAACCACATAATTTCATTTGTCTTAACAAGCAGGTGTATCTAATAAAGTGACCCCTGAGTGTACTCACAGTCACACACTGTCACACAAACAGTGAACCTCTTACTGCCATTTGTTAGTGTAATCTGGGTTCAGAAGTTCATGATAGCTTCTTGCCATTGACAAATAAGAAATTCACTCCAAATGAGAATGCAGGACTAAACAAACTACAAAGTACCTCTTTGTTAAACTCTCATGTGAAATGTCAGCTGAGAGTACTTGAAGGCAAAAAATCCTCCTCAGAAGTTAATTACTTCTCATTATATATCCAGAAAGTTTTTCAGTTATTTTATTCACTAAAATATAAATACTTTAGCAATAGATTCAGGAGAGCTTTCCCATCTAGAGTACTTTTATTATTTTTTTTCTGCAAACCATATGAATAGCATAATTTTGACATGTTTTTTCATCTTGGTTTTACAGGTGCACTTTTGTTACAGCTGCCCATTCTAGTCCTACTACAACTCTGACAAGAACCTCAATATGTGTACTTCATGTATGAATGGATAACACTTATGTAACCCTTACATAGCTACTTCTGCTAAATGACTAAAACGTAATAGTGGGACAGCTTGGTTGAGAACTGCCCAAATGCACCATGGTACTGCACTGGGATCAGGATTAGCATTGTCTCTGCGATCATCAACTCCAGAGGCTCTTGGCCAGGAAGCCCCATTGCCACCAGTGATATACTGCTGTGTATCCTCCAGGGAGACATATCACTCTAGATGGCCAGACCAAATTTCCCAATACACTTCAACCAGCAAGTTGAATATTAAACTTTCCAGAAAAAAACAGCTACTCCTATAATTTCTGCACTGATGGCAGCAACAAGATGCTGCCAGTAGTTTATTAGCCCCTGCAGAATTTCCATACTGCTTAGGTCCAGGAGCTGTAATTATTCCTGCCTTAATCTAGAAGATATTTGTAGTCTGAGAGCACTTATACATGATCAATGCTATCTCAGTGTGCAGAAACATAAACATCCATGACTGCTCTACAGAACATACCCATGTGTCTAAGATGACGAGATCTGTGCTGTAGAAGCAGAGTGTGTCTGCTTCCATGAGCGGCCAGATCATACCACACACTGCATCATATTACACTGTGTCATACAGCCAAAACATTAGCTAAGGATACTACAGAAACACCAGCTGTCTCAAGTTATATTATGTGGGCATCTGTGTGAGCATAGAGGCACACAGGTGTGAGGCACGCGTGTGGGCTTACCCAGGGCTGGCTTGTGGGCTTACCCAGGGCAGGCGCGTGGGCTTACCCAGGGCAGGCACGTGGGCTTACCCAGGGCAGGCGCGTGGGCTTACCCAGGGCAGCCGCGTGGGCTTACCCAGGGCAGGCGCGTGGGCTTACCCAGGGCAGGCCAGTGGGCTTACCCAGGGCAGCCGCGTGGGCTTACCCAGGGCAGGCGCGTGGGCTTACCCAGGGCAGGCGCGTGGGCTTACCCAGGGCAGGCGCGTGGGCTTACCCAGGGCAGCCGTGTGGGCTTACCCAGGGCAGGCGTGTGGGCTTACCCAGGGCAGCCGTGTGGGCTTACCCAGGGCAGGCGTGTGGGCTTACCCAGGGCAGGCGTGTGGGCTTACCCAGGGCAGGCGTGTGGGCTTACCCAGGGCAGCCGTGTGGGCTTACCCAGGGCAGCCGTGTGGGCTTACCCAGGGCAGGCGTGTGGGCTTACCCAGGGCAGGCTCCAGCATGTCGGTCCCGTTGCGCCGCTCTTGACCAGCCTCAGTATTGCTTTGGAGGGCCTGTCTCAGTGTGTTCACCCAGTCCTCCATCTCTGTCTCATTATCTGCCGCCAGAATGTGGCTGTAGCGGTCCTGCATCTTCAGCTCAAAACCATTCCTGCGCATTTTTGGACACTTTGGGGGAAGAGTGGGGGGGGGGGGGTACAGTGTGTTGTTGATACACTCAAACATCAACACTGAATACAATCGTACGTACTTAGAATCTCCTGGTCTATTTCTCTGCTGTTATAAACATTTACTGTGGTCCCTTCATAATCACAAGCCATGTTTCTTCTTTAACGGATGCACATTATGGTACAGAACAATAATAAAGTTTTAGACACTTTTTTTTACTACTCATTAAGTTATGCTACTCAAACACTGCACTCCACTCCAAGAGAATTCTACTGCGATTTTATAATTACACATCTTCCAGAGAGTGCCGCATTAGTTTCACTGATGTTTCTATTTCAAGGAAGTAAAATAAAAAATCAAAGGCATTCCTACCTTGAACAGGATTATAATGTCTAGCAGCACCACGAATTGGGGGTGGGGGGGGGGGGGTAGTTATAACGAGTTATGTGCATGGGAAGTTTGGTGGTTCCTCATTGTATTTTTGTACTACAAATCACGTTAAGCCTTTTCACGTTAACCATATCAACTCATACGGTGTATTATCAGCTGGGTACAAATTAACTTCCAGTTTGGGCCACATCCGGACTGCGGGCCGGACTTTGAGAACTCGGCTCTATACCATTAAGCTAAGAAAAAGAACAAGAACTGACTTCTGTTGTTTTTTCCTCTATTCAATAATGAATCTGAGCAATATTTCTCCTAATCTTTTTAGGAAACAGAGGATCTGAGGACCAAGCAAAAATGTACCTGGACAACATCAATGCATGAGTCCAGGTAGATGGATCCTTTTGTCTCTTTGTAGTTTTTTTCATCCTTGTAAAAGTTGAGAATGTAGGAGCCGTCTGGAAGCTGAGACAGGTAGAAATATCTTCTCTTGAACACCTGCGGGCATATGTTACATGCTGGTATCAGTTTGGTCTTCAGAGCTTCTGGTTTGGAGCTAATACTTATCATGAGATCTTGACATCTTTGAGTCTATGCACTCTTGTGTCTAGAATCTTAAAAATTCTTGGTGAAAGTCACATACATGGATGTGGGGAAAAATCTCCAAATAATTTGGTGAATTTTCCAACTGCCATGAATTTTCCTTGAGAGTGTCTGGCTGCAGGATGAATTCAGCACACAGTGCTTTCACTTCCTCAATTCTTCCATTTTCATTTCTTTACATCACACGGTTGCTGAATATACTCATGCTTCTTTTGCAGCTTAATTTTAAACATTTAAGGGGTTCTTGTTCAGAGCTATTCGGAAACCCAAATTAATCCCAAACTGTATACTTACATTCTGTCAATAATATGATTGACTACTTTGTTGTTCTAATACCTGGATGTTAAGAAGCCCTGTGATATAGGATATGCCGCAGTACAAACACCAACAGAAAATACATCAAAACAATGACAGTTTGATTGGGAAGAGAAAGGTTGGGTTGGTGGAGGAGTGAGGTCACTCACCCGCATCGAAACAGACAAGCTGCTGTTGATGTTGGCCTTCTGTAGCCAGCCTTGTTTCACGATGCCCCCCTTCTGGGAGCAGACTGAGGCAGAATCCTGGCAACAATATGCTTTTTTGATTAGTGGTGCACATATGTGAATACCAATATCCAAGTTGGGGGGGGGACTTATGTGAAACCTGCCATCCTTAAGTTCACACCGTGGGTCATATAAAATCAGCTCAAAGGATGAAATGCTGAACCTTCTTTCTAAGTGGTGAACATGCATATAAACCCCTCGTGCACCACTACCAATTCAGGCTCAATGCAATCATTTCCATTATTTTAGTAGTTATTGCTTTAGCTCTGGTGCTGGTAACTTTAAATATTTGAAAAGTTTAATAAATTTTAGAAATATTAGCAGCTATTACAGTGCAAAGCATTGCCAAACCCTCTGGGTATCAATGTAATTAAAAATAAAGAAATGCACATCTAATTGAAAAACATACTCCAACGCAACAGAGCATATTATTCAAGTTCGTAACGAGCCTTCAAACACACCGAAAATTCATAGACGCTACACAAATTAAGAAAACACTGTAATACAGATGACAACACATGCGAACCAGATTTTACACATGCACAGCACATTCACAGATGCACCGCAAATACACAAAACAACCGCAACTTCGGAAACGCGCCACAAATAGCAACAACACAATGGAAGTGTTTCCGGGGGGCACTTTGTCCGGGTGGTCACATACTTGTAATAATGTTTGAAACGTAAACGTTAAAACTTTGCTATTAATCTGGTAAACTGCATAGTTTTAAATTACAGTAAACAATCAGTTGCAGCTGTTTTTAAGATTAACCTGTGTAGCAGGTACAGCAGTTATCAGTCACATTTATCCTACTATTTACCACACAGCCTCTTGATTATTGTAGAAATCTGTTGAAATAGAAGATACAGTGGAAACCGGTTACAGTGATCATCTGTCTGGGTGAAATTGACTATAAGCGAATGATCATTATAACCCATTTTTTTTCTTCCTTATGTCTCAGGCATGTTACCATCTAGCTAACATGTATATTTCTAACATGAATATAAGGTAATAAAATGGACAGCTTCACTATTTACTTAATATTGATTTCAAAATACAGTACAACAGTGTCAAACGCTTTTGAAATTACAGTACTGTATAAATTAAATCATTGAGCTATGTATAATTCAAATACGCTATAATACACTACTGTACTGTACATGAAAAATAGCTTATTGTAGTTTCGCTGCTGCATCTCCGTGTTTCATTTTTATCAGTTCATCATAAGCTTTGATGAGTCCATGCATATTTGTCACTGAGGGAAAATTACTTTCTTTTTTGTCACGTTTCATGCATTAGTGTCAGGTAGCTAGACAGAAGCAGACGGACTACAGCAAGGCAAAGTAGGGCCATCAAAGTAAAGAAAAAGTTTTAATTTTTTCCATATGCTGTCATGCTTAAATAGACTCTATAAGCAGACTACTAAAAACAAATTATTTAAACAGTATTTGTACAAAAAATATTCTGTCCCAAGCTTTTTGATACATATAAGTGACTAATCATCATAACCATGATCAGTATAAGCAGTTTCCACTGTAACTTTTCACCTGTAAATTATCGCCATTGGCTCCATTGAAAAGTACTGCAGTCAGTTTATACTCCATCCATGCAGCGGCAGCCAGATGCTCTTATCACGTCAGCTGCAGACAGACCTAAGCCCAAGTCGAACGCAGCCACAGATTCGATTGCTTAGCCTTGGTATCCTAGATGTATAACTCGTGTTTTAACCTCGTATTTTTGCATGTGAATTCGGACCGAATCGAATTTCCATTTCCAATGCATAAATATTCAATTTTAGAATTTCAGTGGCATATAAAATTCAAATTGTGATGACACAGATTTATTTCCATACTCCACCACCAAAGAAACGCCAGACTGAGCCTGAACTGCAAAACAAGTGTGCGTTCTCCGAAAAATAGATGCAGGAGGTCAGCTGGCTTCAAAGGAATGACACCTGCAATGAAATGTGGTGCAAACTATGCCATGAAAATCCCACGGTGGCAGATTGAAAGAGCACCTTTTATACAGGTACTAAAAACTTCAATCATCCAGGTTTGATAAGCATAAAATAGTAGAGTACTGCAAGTGGTTGTTAACGTGCAGAAGCTGGCCCAGTGGTCTGATTGACAGGTGGCAAGAAAAGCAGACTGAAGGACAGCGTCAAGCACTGAGTAACGTTTTCTGTTGGCCTTTCACAAAACGAAACAGTAAGGGGGGGAGTGATGATGATAATGATGACATAAGATAAGTTCCAGTGCTTTTAAATAGCAGTAACTGTTGTCAGTGCTTAAAAAGCTGTCATTTCATTTGGTTTTCAATGTTTATTTAAAAGAAGTGAGGACCAAGCAACAAGCCCAGGTTCTCCCCTATGAACAAGACCAAATATGTTATGTGCACCCTTGGTTATGAAATTGAATAATATCCTTTTTGCTTTTCAATGTGTTTCTACATTAGACATGTGTTTTTTATGTTGAATTTCATTGGGCTTTCTCAGCCAACGCACGCCTCGGCTCAGTTTTTAATTAATGCAGAGAAAGTGAGCTCCCAGTAGAATTTTCTATGTGCATCCTTGGAGCAAAATTAGTAGTCAGCTAAATCTTGTACAGTTTATTGTACATATTGTATATAACCACATGAACATAGTAATAAAATAAGCAACTTGTACACGACAACCCTAACACGGATAAAAGGTTGGAAGACAGGTGGATAAACGGATGGACAAATCAATAGTTGGATGGATGAACACTTGCCTGTGCATTCATTTACAATGAATATACTGTAAATGTAATTCTCAATCACCTGTTAAAATCAGCCTGGCCCTTAATAAATTAGTAGGCCTGTTATTTAAAAATTATGAATGGATGGAAAACTGTTTACAATAACTGAGAAGTTACAAATGCACTTTAAATGAATGCAATATTTGTTCCTTGACAAGTCAAACTTAATCAATGCAGAGCTTCATGTGCCCAGCTGGTCCCCAGGAGCGTGACAGGAAGCTGCACTAAACAGCAAGCACTGTGCACTAGCACTGTCCAGAGGGTCCCCCAGACCCCAGTCAAAGGGTCTTTCTGAGTGCATGTCCCTCCAGGCCTGACCGCTTTAATCTAGTTAATGCCTATCTCAAAGCCATGCTCTTCTCCCTCAAGCTCTGTAATATAATTGCACATCCCCTCCCCCACCGACCCTATCATTCTGCCACCATGCCTCTGTGCAATCGTCTGAATCCAGGCATTGGATGGCTTCTCAAAGGCCATCTGTAGTTTTTATCGTCATAACAACATTCTGACCAGCCAAACAGCTGTTGACTCACTGGCCACGGTGAAGGAACAACAAATGAAACTTTGACCAGTAACTATTTATATTTATAGTTAAATGCAGACACCCAGTTACAATACTAGAAATCCTAATGAGAGTATCTATGTCTTCTGCTGGGAAAGGGGTTGCATTCCTAGCATCAGCCTCAAGGCCTTTGAAGAACCAAAAAAAAAAAACTGATCCCATACCTCATCCTTCGCATCCTCATCCACCTCAAACATGTGTGACGGCAGCTTCTCCATCTTTAGACCTTTGCTGCAGGAAGGAGATAAGTCAGCTCACAGAGATCCACTCCTCGCAAGTGAGATTTTTGGAACAGTTTTACTGCTTACCAGGGCAGCATGCGGAAATCGCCCGAGTATGCCTCATATTTGTAGTTGATGACGTGCCAATCTGTGTTGTACATCTTGATGCACTGCCAATTAAGCACCATCGTTAATGAGATGGCAGTCAACATGTCTAACAAAGCTTGACCAGTTCGATAAAGTTTCTCTAAATTGTAAAATCTCAAACTCTCTGCTTTGAAAAGCTCCTTCGCTTCATCAATTTCTGTTCATTTGAGTACCTCTTTGACAAAAAGACTTTGAGCTTCCTCCTCCGCCTTCTGTGGCACTGACGCGCTAATTGTCCTTCTCTCTCGAGACACCTGAGCCTCCTGCCAAATACAGAGATGCTTCCCTGTAAACATGCCCATCCAAAAACTTCTGCATAAATGGTTTAACAAATTTGGATTGCAGCTGCTTCTGTGAGTACCTCCAGCATCAGTCACCACTACTTCCCAAGCTGCATTCCATTTCATTCACAAAATACCAGTATGACATGCACTTTGAACTATGTCAGGATTTCCAGCAACTCTCATTTATTTCATATCTATTTCATATATGTCTATTCCTGCAGTTATTAGTTCTTTTGTGTAAACTTGTTTTGTAACAGTCTCTGTTTTGTGCTGTTTATTTGTACTACATGTTCCTGACAGCATGGTGTAAGATATTCTATGAACTGATTTACAAAAGGCAAATCAAGAATATTCTGACTTCTGCCTTTCCTGAAAGTCAAATGTAAATATTGTACACTGTGTACATGTATTCCTGTACTTCATTACAATTCTTTACACGTATGTACCCCCTTGTTTGCAACGATGAAAGCTGCTACTCATTCTCATTGCACTAGTCTATCACACCTGTAAAACAACCTTGATCCTGATCTTTTAGTAACAATGTTACATATAATTTTACAAAATTTACTTGGTTTTTACTCGACCAGGGGTCTCAAACTATAGTCTTGTAGTGCCGGAGCCCTGTGCAGCTTAGGTCTTTCCCTGTTCCACCACAAATGATTCAGCTCAGGAGCTGTGTGGTGATTTACACAAGGAGTTAAATCTGGTGTGTTAAACCAAAAACTGTGCAGGGCTCTAGCCCTCCACGATTGTAGTTTGAGACCCCTGTACTAGACCTTCTAAGCAGCCATTCATTTCAAATACATAAAAATTGATCTTAACTCTGGACCCACCGAGACATCATCCACAGGAAATATCAGCAATTCTCTGTGGGGGTCACTGTGGATCTGGGTCTTCTTCTGGAATACAACATTCTCATAGTCCAAAGGCTCGATGATCTTTGGCTGCTCCTGCACAAGAAACAATTATGAATTATGAAGAATCATGAATGCAAACATAATTCCCACAAGCAATTATAAGTTTGTCCCAGTTCAGGTTAGAGCTACACAACTCTGAAAAAAAATTGTGATTCTTTTGCTTAGAATTGAGATCACAGTTCTCTGTAATAATTTTTTTTTTCCGTAAATTTAAACATTTACTGCACCCAAACTGCAAAAGGAAACATAATAAAATGTGACTGTGCCAAACACATAATTGATCTAGGACCAACATATGAACTTCTGGCAACAGAAAGGAAAAGCTGAAATGGCCATTCAATTAGGGTAACCAAAAACGTTCCAGTACCAAAAGCCCCAGTTGGGAATTTTTTGGTCCTTCAGTACTTTGGGGGGGGGGCTTGAAATGCTTTCTCTGTCAGTTGGTTATGCAAATTGCCTGCCTCACAACCTGTGTCTTGAAAAAGTTGCAAAGTGAGAACACAATGCTAAATAAAGTAATAATAATAATAATAATAACAAATTAGGATAAGTGACCCAAGATTTAACTGTCGGAAGAACCACAGATCAGGATAGCATAAAAAAATAACGTATTTTGTATAATACACTAGGACAGTACAGTATTGGAAAATTCCTATATACTGCAATGTGATTTTGTTATAATAAATATTGGGGTATTTATGTACCAAAAAATGCGTTTTTCTCAAATTTCTCAAAATCCATCTAGGAGTGATTTAAACAGCAAGGATGAAAATGAATATGATTGTCTCAGAGAATGCATGCAGCACTCATGCAAAAGCAGCGGAGATAAACTTTAATCTGATTTTTAAACATATACTAGATAATCTTGAAAAGGAAAAATAATTAAAATTCCAAAACTTGGTCATTTATTTTCCTATGACACAGTAAAAATGTTTTAGCAAAACTGCCTGCGCTATAATATTTGTGCACAGAATTTATAGTAAGAAAAAGCCTGATCTAATCTAGCTGACTGGCAAAGTAAGAATTGCACACGCACAACATGCAATGTTGCTATTACTATTGCACATCACCCAGCCCTATAATAAGCTACAGACATTTTTTGAATTCAGTACAAAATACCCCGCCCTGCTCTGTCATTCAGTGTCAGTTCCAACACCTTGAAGTACCATACTTTTGGTACTTTCTTGAAGTACCAAAAGTAAGGTACCTGGTGCGGTGGGAAAGCACACTTTAAAGACAATGCAGAATTTTGGAATGCTTGACTCTCTGGGGAAAAGTAGGAGCACTTGTTTTGATCCAGCTGATGTAATACAATGAAGAAGAACCATTGTAATTTAGAAATGAGATCGCTATTTTTATTTATTCATTTTTTTATTAATTTTAACAATTAATTGTGCAGCCCTAGTTCAGGTATTAGAATGTATATGTATGGGCATACATATACAGGCGCTAGTGCTGAGACAGAGAAATTCAAACCTGTTTTGGGGGGAAGGAGGGGCTGAAAAGCCATAATATGTGATTAATTCGGTTGAATCAGAAGCAAAGGCAGCTGGCGGAGAGGAGACGGCAGATGAGAAGTCCAGCAGATAGAGCCTATGTGACTCTCCTGCGGTGGAGCGGCTGTGAACAAGGAATGAAGCTGCAGGGTTTAAAGCATCCAGCCCAAATGCTGATGGGAAATTTTTACCAGGCAGGGACCACTGGCCATAAATACTGATTACTTTATTCTGATTATATTTTAAACCATACAAAACCATAATTGTAAAAATAACAATTTTACTCACAATGTAAAACTGTAAATTAGTAAAATTTTCTCAAATAACCTTAAAATCTGCTCTGCTTCAAATGCTTAGTGGCACATGGAGTTTTGTGACACACCAAGAACAGTTTGAGAAGTAGCACTGCTTTCAAAGCCAGCTGGAAGAGGTTATGAGAGTTAATGTTCAGAGTGACTTTCCATTCCTTTAACTACAGCACAGAAAATAAACTGCTGGCCCAATGCACCTCCACTACACACACACACACACACACACAAAGAAGTTTGTAATCATATCTTTCTGGGGACCCTCCATTCATTTCTATGAGGAAATTTCTAATTACACCACGATGACCTTAACCCATACCCGCCCCTAAACTTAACTGTCAGTAACCAAGCTAAATATGAGACTTTTGATATTTTTTTGATTACATTGTCAGATCATGCCTCTGAGGGGAACCTGAAAAATGGTCCCCACAATGTCAAAATAACAGGTTTTTATCATACTGTGGGGTAATTTGATCCCCACAATGTAATATAAACCTAATCCACACACACACACACAGCTTTCCATAGATGTCAACAGTTCACAGCCATGCGATCTGTGGCATCACACCTGCCATATACACCAGGGGCACTTCAGGACATATTTCTGTCACTGTTAGAAGTTTTTGGGCTCAAATTAAAAACAGAAACGAGGAAGTTCTTTTTTTCATAAATGCTTCCTACTTGCTGTTTCATATAGATGACATTTATGAAACAATTTTCACATATTATTCTGAGGCACTTTATACAAATGTTTTGCCAGAGTCAGGTTGATTTGAAGATAATTTTGTCCCAAAATATATTATTAAAACATTATACAAAATGTATAACTATGGGTGTTAAAACCGGAAAAAAATGTCAAAATTGCTTGTAAAGTTTGGTGAGAGCATACAGATAATTGGAGTCAGACTGCACTGCATTTTCAGCATGGTCACAGCCAGCAACCCTAACCCAAAACAAACCCCGTCTTCAGCTTTCTCTGCTAGCTCTAAATATGCCATAAGCGGCTGTGATTCAGTGCTGATGCCCCACCATCACCATTAGCTCCTCCTGCATTTTAGAGGCCCATTGCAGCTGGGGGGAAGGGTGCCAGAGGGGAACTGGAGCTCCTCCAATGAAAGGGCAGGTTTGCCACTTTACTGGCCTGCTGATTGTGCCCACACATGACTAAAGGTGCTGGAGAGCAAGGGCGCTGGCCCAGCTTCCTGTCACGTGTGAGACGTCAGGGGCAGGGGGGGGGTGTATCAACCACAGCGGGGCCCGGAAGCTTGTTGAAGGCGGAAGCGAGCATGTTCCCAGCAGAGATACCATCCCACAGCTGATGTGAGGTTCCAAACACAGCAATAACTTGGTTGCTGTATGACTATAACCACATCTGCCGAGATCAAGCAGAACCTCTGTACAGAGACACAAAGCAGAATACCAAGATTTTTCTTCCATAGGCAATAGAAATAACTCAATATTGGCAAATGATGCAACATACATCCAACACATGTATGAGCAAAATAGCTTTAAACTACCTTGTACCAATGTGATTTTGAAAATTTAAGGGTGCTGGGTGATACAACGCAAAAAGGAGGGTCCTGGAATTTGATCAAGTGCAAAGTTTTTTTTTTTTGGTCATTGTGGTCAAATGACTGGCACTCGGTGCTTCTAGTGTTAAAGGGTCAATCATCTGAGCGGTTTTAATTTCCCAAGCACAAAAATGTGATCATGTGATCATTGCACTGAAGTACACAACTTAGTTCCTCTTCAGACCCTTTTGTTCTCAAATGATTTTGGAACAGCTTTTGGATTTTGTTCTCAAATGATTTTGGAACATCTTGCTCAAGGACAAAACTGGCCCAAATATAACCAGACTTTGAGACCCCATCTATCCACAGCCGTCCACAAAACTTATCCCCATGCTGACTGAGACAGCATGTGCCCTGAGAACCAGCCATGTGGGCACCAGTGACTACCAAGTTCAAGCCTCCCTGCTCAACCCACTTCCTCAAAGAATACAGGCTATGACTTAGTGTCGCTGTTTTTTGAGTTGTTACCATATCAGTATCCCTGCAGCCCAGAATAAAGGCTCTGGGTATCTGTAACTCCCAGATTAAATTTCCGTGATGCGCCCTGTAGGGTTTTCCATGATGTTGTACTGAATAATATACTGCTGATAATAAGAAACCACAGAAGGTATTCCAGTAACATTCTGGATATCAAAGATGTCAATATGATTCTGGTTACTCATTTAGAATGGCAAAGTGAATGAACATAAGTGCAACCCCATACTTCAGTGTACCCATGGGGTGCATACCAGAGCTGGGCCTAGCGCCATAATGAATCATGTTGATTCAGCTACTTTCCTCATGGAGCACGACATGCAGGGTCCCTCCAGAGCAAGGAGTGTGCAAATCACTACCACTACAGACCCAGCCTCCTCATCACCACCCCCCCACACACACACACACACACACACCAGTATACTGAAACACGAGGTGAGGAGGATCAGATTAGGTCTGATCCTCATCATCTTGGAATAAATAATAGTAATTCTATCTATTTTTTAGTCAAGAAGAACACCAATTTGAATCAATTTCTCATTTCAGATCACTGCAAAAAGAGGAACTTGCCCCCCTCCAAAAAAAAGAAAAATCCACCACACCCCACCTTGTGGGCCAGCCTCCAATATTCAGAACAAAATCTAAATAATTTTTGTACTGATATATAGTCAAAAGCAGACTTCTCTACAGTCACCTTCATTCACAAAAAAACAGTGTAATGCATAGAAGGTTGCTCGACCGTCAGGGGGATTTGGCAGAGCAAGATGGTCGGGCACACAAAGGAGCCGCCGATAGTGTTGAGTGCTCACGGTGTCTCTGCACAATGTCACAGGCAGAACACGGCAGCACGCCACCGTGCGCCGGAGCCATATTCATGCGGCTGTGGGGCAATTCAATTTCAAAACGCATGACTTCCATTTGACTCACGGGAAACTGAGACACGGCATGATGCAAGGCGATCATGCCAAGCCAATACAGACAAATACTATTGAAATCCGCACAAACAGTTCACAATGGGTTTGCGGAGGGAGAAATAAATAAATACATAAATAAATTAATTAATTAAGAAGAAGAATAAGAAGAACTATTATGTAAAAGGCGTATGGCAGAAGTAGCTGTTTTTGTACTTGCGAGGTCGACAGTAGCTAGCTGAAGAATAACAGAGAATAATTACTAACCACAATCAGAGATGTTCGCACCGCCTCCGACACGCTTTGCCGGAGCTCCGCAGCTGTCCCGGGTTTGCTCAGCCTTTTCGTAAATTTCCGTACTTCAGACATGTCTTCCTCCGATGTGGCTTCTGATCGCCAGAAAGACGGCGGGCTTTCGACGTCGCCCCCAAAGCACAGTTGTGACAGATGCTAGGTAAAGCGGCAGCGGCAATGCGAGGCGGGGCTGTTTGCGAGCGCGGCATCCCCGCCCCTCCTCCTGTCTGTCACATGCGAACTTCTCGCCTGATTTCCGTGTGCACCCTCTCTCTGTGCTGGTCTATCATCCACCAGGCACTGAACAGTATGCTTACCTAATGATGAAATGTCTCATAGGGATGGACTACATATGTGTTTTGTACTCAACTAAAAGTATGTGAAATCACTGAGTGAACTCTACGTTATGTACTAAAATCGTACAAGCAATCTACATGACAAAATTATGTAACAAACTTTATGTAAATATTGAGAAATACGAACAACGTGCAGAATTTAGAAGAACCGGAAACAGTTCCAGTGGTTTAGAACAACATGGTTTAGAACAGTAAGACGATGATGCTTCCTAGTGGACAGCTTGAGTTGCTACAACGTTTAATTCGCAAGAGCTCACTTAACATCCATCCATCGCACCTCCCAAAGAGTTATGCTACACAGGGCTGCACAGACGTGAGGGAGATGCCAGTTGTGTTTAAAATACCCCCCTTAAGTGCCAAACCTATAACTTAAAACCACTGAAAATAAAAAAAACCTGACAGTTCAACATTGTCATTAAAGTGTGACAAAAAGCCCAAACACAACTGCAATCGTGTAGAACAAAACAGTGACCTTACGATACAGTAATATAACAATACAGTGAAGGTGCAGGGTGGTATAGGAGGCCCTACTCTTAATTTAGCCCTAATGCAGAAAATATGTGTGCTTCCATTTTATTTACACGAATGGAATAAAATACACTACTCACAATAAGTTAGGGATATTGTTATTTACATGAGTGCTTTTCCTATTTGCTCAGAATTTTAATGAAATAAGTAAAAGTTCCCTTTGATATTAATAATGTATGAAAAAAACACCATTTTCATTTGTTTAATATTTATTACCCCAAAAATTTAGACAATAACAGGGATAGCCCCAAGTAACAAAAACTGACAATGTCAGTAGCGGGTGTTTCCACCATTTGCCACAATGACAGCTTGATAGCAACGTCTCATGCTCCTCACTAGCCTCATGATGTTGTTCTGAGGCAATGCGTTCCACTCTTCCACAAGTGCTACACGCAGTTCTGCCAGGTCACATGAGGGTGGGGTACGATCATCCAGTCTCTGCTTCAACTGGTCCCAGACATGCTCTGGGGGGTTCAGGTCAGAGGACATTGATGGCCATACCATATGAGGCACTCCAACTTCCTGAAGTCGAGCTGTGACAATTCTGCCAGGATGTGGTGGAGCATTATCATCCATGAACAGAAAGTTGGGGGTGTGTTGGCGGAATTGGGGGATGATGATGGGTTCTCTGATGTCTCAGGTAAGAACATGCAGTGACTGAGCCATGTACAATAACCAAATCTGTTTTGTGCTGACTGGTGACGCCTGCCCAGACTGTTGCACGTCCTCCACCAAAGCAAACCCTGGGGACCATGCTGACCTCAGCGTATCGCTCACCTCGCCTTCTCCAGCAACGCTGACGACAATAATTTCTGTGCAAGGTGACCTGACACTCATCAGTGAACAGGACGGTAGACCACTGCTGCATTGTCCAGGTCACATGGTCTTGTGCCCACTGCAAACGTTCACGGTGGTCTTGGTGTCAGTGGAGCCCGATAAATGGTGTGGGTTATATAGATAACTGGCGGATGTTTTGGGGTAGGCCTGGGCTTTTGATGAGGGACGGT
>JAODUD010000002.1:15625268-15635852 GCA_026784285.1 Stomatorhinus walkeri
AGCAGCCGAGAAGCCCACCAGCCCAGACCCCGACCAGACAGCCAGCTCCACTCTGCCCCCAGCTCCAGACGGCGAACGTGCTTTTAATCCAAATCACTCGCATATCAAAGCGAATTTTCCCATTAGAAATAATGAAAACTCAGATGATTCGTTCCACAACTCAAAAATATTCATATAAAAATGATTTATACAAAATATAAAGTAAAAATACATAAAACAAATTATCCTGCACTTTACCTTTGAAAAGACTCATGGATGGTATGAGGGAGACGAGAGAGGGGAGAAGAGGAGGGTTATTATGTAGGACGACTTTCACTATAACTAACGGAATCACTACTATCTGTTGGCTCACTAGAATCTTTTTCTTTTTGTGTGACTTTAACAAGGAACCTATCCAATGACAGCCACCTTTGCCTCCTTTTCGATTTCGCCGAAATGTGACATTGCATTGTCATTAAACATACTCATTGCTCACACTGCTACACCCTTATTTGGGCGATGCTTTTCGGCTGCAGACATCCACTGAGAGTTACATCCACTGACAGGTAGGAAGTCCACTGTGGGCCCGGAAATTACGTCACTGTAGTTCCACTGAAGCGCATATAAAGTTTGTTGGACTCCAAAACAATAATTTAATCACAAGCGGTAGTGGTTCATTGTTTAGTCATCGTTTCTGTGGTGTTGACCATGACATTGGCGAAGGAAAGTAAAATGGTAAGTGTTGTGTATTTGCACGACTTGATATTTATGTTAAGATGTACACACTTGTGGCAGGTGTACTCGTGAACCATTATTCATACTTTACTTGTTACAACTTAAAAGTATCTATGCGCATGGCAGATCACCAATAAGGATAAACCAATGACTACCGGAGTGAATCCACCTAAAGAGACAGGTCCATATACTACAGCAAGTACAGTTTTCAGTGTTTAAATATGTTCAGTTATTAGTTCTTCAGGAATGATGGGAACTTCTTTGTTTGCTATGTTTAGAAGTGGAATGTTTTAGTTCGTTATGTTTAGAACTGTTGGAATATATATATATATATTTGCTATTGATTGGTTGCTTTAAAAACAGTTCGTGCTTAGGTTGTTAGTACTTTCAGTCAATAGTTTAACTTATTTTCATGTGCTGATTACTCTGATCAGTTGACATGCCACTCAAATGTATATATACAGTAAGTGTAAGCCTGACTCAAATCACTGTGTTGCTGAATTATATTCAAATAATCTCCCTCCTACAAAAGCCCATAAATGCATACACAATCATTTTCACAGTATTTTTATACATGTATAAACTATGGCTATTACTCACCAGTGGTTTTAATGGACTTCCATAAGAAGGGAGTATTTAGCATGGCTGGTAAGTAACCAGTAATCTGTCTTATTCTAGACTGACTGCTCTACAAAGTGTAATAGTGGTGTGTGTCCTTCATTTTTCTCAGATGGTTTTCCTGTTGACTACCAGCTGCACCTGATTAAATTATTTGATCCCTGATATTCACTTATCATATCGGAGTTGTGCATCATGAGGAACCTCTGTAGTGCTGTATGCTGGATTCGCAAGAATCACTCCCTCTTCCAGAAACTACTGTTCTCCAGATAGAGGCTGAGGATCCTGGAGGGTCAAAGTGGCAACAGAAATCACCCATTTATGTTTATTTTTCATAATAGGAAGGGCATGGAAACAATCCTCTTTAATTGTGATCATGGGATGGGTCTTAAACTTCATGCCATGTTTGCATAATACGAATTGTTTTGTTCATTCTTCTTCATTCTTTAATTATGTTCCTTACACTGCTTTGTTGCGCATTTGTTCAAATTTATTTATACATCAATACACTACCTACAAATAAAATGTTGTTTGCCAAATTATCTATGTATAGTGATTTATTTAAGTAAGAAATACTTCTGTTATTCTAAGATAATGTATGCGGAGAAAAGCTCTGAGAGAAGCATAATTTTGCTTCAATATAATAATCTGAGGGGAAAAAAATCTGGTCACTATTGACAGTCACAATCAGGACTACAGCAGATAAGTACACAATATTCTTGAATTTATAATCAAGAATTGCATTGCTTGTAATTTGATAATTACAAACTATTTTTAAATAAAATAATCTTTATAATTTAGAAATACATGTATACAAACAAGTTATAACTATGAACCATTTTTAAATGAACGTAATTTCAAGACCAACAGTGGACTTCCTGTCAATGGATGTATCATAGAAGATATCTATGGCTTGCCTCTCAGTGGATATGTGACGTCATTTCCTGCCTGTCAGTGGATGTGCCTCTCAGTGGATCTGCAGCCAGACTCTATTGCTAAATTTTGACTATACGAGTGAGGCACGGCGACTGAGACCAAGCTTTGGAAACGATTACCCACAATCCCGCAGCGAGAGAGAGAGAAGAACCATCGTCTCAGTTGTGATCACGTAACGCTAGGCAGACAAAGCGTATACATAATGCTCGTATTGCAAGACCTCACTTGTTTATCAAGTTCAAATTTATTAAGGATTTTTGCTTGTCTTGCAAAACACTCGCAAACCAAGTTACTCGCAATCCGAAGTTTGACTGTATAGGCATAGTAAACTGCCGGCATGCTTTCATTTTCAGAATAAAAGGGTTTCTTTGAGACAATGTAATGTTGTGAAAATGCACCCTACAAATAAAATTAAATTGAATTCTGCTGATTCAATTAGATTCACAATGTAAACATTTTCCTCTGTTCTTGCTTGATGAATGAATGCATCTGTTGCATGCCCACACCTTATTTTTCAGGTTACAGGCAGTGACCATGACTGGGCCATGTAGGGAGAGTATGCATAAAATTTTAAGTGCTATTTTGACTTAAGCTGCTGATGAGAGAATATGATCTTGTGTAGATAGTAAAAACAACATCAAGAAACCTGAACATGGGAATATCAGGCCACGTCAGTTGCTGTAAAGAGACTTTGACATAAAATCCTATTGGGAATAACAACACATTATTACTCACCAACGTTGCACCTTCTACAACCTTTGGTGTCTGGTATCTTCACAGAAATAGCAAATTTCCTGTTGACACAGTCATCCAGAAGGGTTGAAAATACTGTATTATTCTACATAAATGTAAGACACTAATTAGCTAATGATACAGGCAATCATATTGTGAATTTTACCACTAACTCTAATGTAAGAAATGTTTACCTTTAGCAAATTTCTTTAAATTGAGTTTTTAGTTCATTCAAGTTTCATGTTTTATTGTCATGTGTGTTCCGGGAAATACTGAAATTCTTATATCGCACTTGCAGGGAAGTGGGCAGGTGTATGAGGGGAAAACAGGATAAGCAACAGTGCAATACAGGATAAAATACAGCAATGCAATAGTAGACTAGACAGTGCAAGACAAAAGATACAATATAGGAAGTGAAATGGACTTGGCCCTCTTCTAGCAAATAGATGGATTGCAGATGGAGAAGATCTGTACTGATAATCTTCGAGGCTGGTCAGTCCTTTGCAGCTGATTTAGGTCCTTAACAACATCTGTTCTTAGGTACATACCAGAAACAGGTGTGGCTCATCAGAGGCAAGGTAGAATATAAAACCTAATGGATAGTAGCTCTGCAGAACCTGAGCTGGGAGACACCTGGTCTAGGGTCATTAGATAAGAAGTCAAACACCCAATTACAGATGGTGCTGCTCACACCAAGGTTTTTCAGGTTTAACACCAGTTTGGGTGGCTGCTGAGCTGTTGTCAAAGAATTGCATCCTGATGTATGTGTTCTTCTTTTGTAAATGGTCCAAAGGAGTATGCAGGGCCAGGAAGTATCATCCATGAATCTGTTATGTCAGAATGTGAACTGAAGTGTGTCCAGGGTTGAGGGATATTGAGGTTGATTTGCAACATGACCAGTTTTTTTCAGGCATGACTATACCATAGTTAAAGCGATGGGGCGGTAAGGGTAAAAAAAATCAGTGCATTATGCATTTTTAAAATGCCACGGTTTCCTCGAAAACATTTTCACATTTATTAACTGCAAATCCATTTTTAAGTAAAACTAATATACCGTGGTATTTCCTTTTGGCTAAACTTTATCTTAGAAAATCCAATTTTGTTGCTAAGATTTCAAAATATCAAAATAGCATTATAATAAGACTTATTTAGTGTTTACTAATTATTAAAACCAGACTTGTGTGCCATCTTGTTTAGGACGGTTACACTGGGCTGTAATTTATGCCTGAACTACAGGTACATCAAATCAGTAAATCAATTAAATTTTAAATCACTCCCCAAGGGTGTTGGTCCTCAGCCTGAAGCACTGTTGTTAGCTCGGTGACTCAGGGAGTTTATTTGTTTTTATAGTTTTCATTATGTAACATTAATTAGAATTGAAGATCACAATCACACTTTGATTTACTACTGTGATTCACCTGGCAAGAACTATGTGTGCAGTTATAGAAAAATAATCAAGACCCTTCAGATTTGAGAATTCAACAGTGCTGTAATATAAGCAGGAAATAATATCTTTCTCCAGTAAAGGTATGAAAGTGGTCTTCTTATAGCACAGCGGCATGGTGCATAAAAGACAAGGAGAGGTTAAAGATCTCACCCTACACTGAACCAGCATGCCATATGCCTTCAAGTCACGTGATGGAATGTCAGGGTTTGTGGCTTTGCAAGATTTAACCTGTTTAGAAGTTTTGCTACTCTGACCAGAGCATAGAAGCCACTCATTCATCTAGACTGTGAGTGATGCTGGGGTGTCCACAATTGTAGCTGGCAATCTTTTGTAATCCATTATCACATGCAGTCCTTTCTGCAAGCAACACACATAACAACTGCCAAAATCAGTCTTCCCCTTCTGTCCATGTTGTTTCTTTGTGGTTTTAATAGTCCTTTGTAGCTCATCATGGCCAAAATTATCGGCACCCCTAGAATTTTTCCAGAAAATGTGTAATTTCTCCCAGAAAATTGTTTCAATTAGAACTGTTTTGGTATACACATGTATATTTCCTTTATGTGCGTTGGATCAACACAAAAAACAGAGAAAAAAGCCAAATTTCACATAATTTCACACAGAACACCAAAAATGAGCCAGACAAAATTATTGGCACCTTTTCAAAATTGAGGGAAAATCGTTTTATTTCAAGAATATAATGCTCATTTGAGCTCACTTGTGCTGCCAATATAGCAATCAGGTGCTGGCAATATAGCAATCACACCTGAAGCCAGTTAAAATGGAGAAAAGTTGACTCAACCATTCTGTTGTGTGTCTGTGTGTGCCACACTAACCATGGAGAACAGAGAGAAGAGCAGAGAATTGTCTGAGGACTTCAACAATCTCAAGACTACAAGTCCATCTCCAGAGATCTTGATGTTCCTTGGTCCACTGTGCGCAACATAATTATGAAGTTCACAACACATGGCACTGTAGCTAATCTCCCTGGACATGGATGGAAGAGAAAAATTGATAAAGGGATGCCACGAAAGATAGTCTGAAAGGTGGATAAACAGCCCCAATCAACTTCTGTTCTGCAGACTCAGGGTGCAACAGTGTCAGCTTGAACTATCCGCTGACATCAAAACAAAATGAAATGCTATGGCAGGAGACCCAGAAGCACCCCACTGCTGACACAGAAACATAAGAAGCCAGATTGGAGTTTGCTAAAAATGTACTTGAGGAAGCCAAAATTCTTCGAAGACAACATCTTGTGGACAGATGAGACCAAGGTAGAGCTTTTTGGTAAAGTTCATCATTCTACTGTTTACAGAAAACAGAATGAGGCCCACAAAGAAAAGATCACAGTACCTACAGTCAAACATGGTGGAGGTTCTAAGATGTTTTGGGGGTGTTTTGCTGTCTCTGGCATTGGATGCCTTGATTGTGTGCAAGGCACCATGAAATCTGAAAACTACCAAAAGATTTTGGGGCATAATGTAGGGTCCAGTGTCAGAAAGCTGGGTCTGCGTCAGAGGTCATGGGTGTTCCAGCAGGACAATAACCCCAAACATACCTCTAAAAGCACCCAGAAATGGTTGAAGACAAAGCACTGAAGAGTTCTGAAGTGGCCAGCAATGAGTCCGAATCTAAATCCGATTCAACACTTATGGAGAGATCTTAAAATTGCTTTTGGGAGATGGCACCCTTCAAATCTGAGAAACCTTGAGCAGTTTGCAAAAGAAGAGTGGTCGAAAATTCCAGTTGAGAGGTGTAACAAGCTTGTTGATGGTTATAGAAAGTGACTGATTTCAGTTATTTTTTCCAAGTGGCATGCAACCAAATATTAAGTTGAGGGTGCCAATAATCTTGCCCAGAGCAGTTTTGTGTGAAATTGAGTCAAATTTGTCTTTTTTTCTCAGTTTGTTTTGTTGTGCACATAAAGGAAATAGACGTGTATACAAAAACACTTGTAACTGTAGCAATTTTCAGGGAGAAATTGTGCATTTTAAGGAATAAAAAACTCCAGGGGTGCCAATAATTTCAGCCATGACTGAGTCAGGGTACTCATCCAAGCTTCTTGAAGAGGGAGCAGTCAGTCAAATCCATCTCAAAGTCTAGATTTGTGTTAGAGTTCCCAGCAGATGTACGTCCCTTGTCTCTGGTTGGATGAAGTTTCCGCTCATAAGCTGGAAGCAGAGGCACCAATGAGCGGTAAAACTTGTTGAGGTTGAGGATCCAGATGTGTGGTAGGTGATGTGCTGGTGGTGTTTTGGGAGGATTCTCTTTAAACTGTAGAGGTTTAAGCCCCCATTAATAACTGAGACTGCTACCAGGTGCTTGTTGTCTTATTTCCAAATGGTGGAATACAGCTCCTCCAGCATGGCTGTAGTCAGAGCTCCTGACACTAAGTAAACAGTTTTGAGCAACACTTAGGAAAACTCTCTTGACAGGCAGAATGGTTGGCACTTAATCATCAGGTAATCCAACATTGGTTATCAGTAGTGTTGTGGTCAAGACTGCCTAGACTGAGACCAAGACATTGCCAAGACCGGAGGGTATCAAGACCAAGACATGCCTAGACTTGAGGGTACCAAGACCAAAACACACTAAGGCGAGACCAAGACCAAGACTGGTCAAGACCAAGACCAATACCAAGACCGAAAACAGACTAGGGCTAGAATCGACATCACATTACTCAGATCAGCTGTAGAGAAAAAAGGTATTACTGTAAGGTGTCATTACTCATTAAATCAAATTCATGTTCTTTTCAATTATATTGTTCATATGTCTCTCATTTAAAATCTCCTAGATTTGTCCTAGTTACAAGGCCTGATGAAAAATAATATTCTCAGTAATCCTCTCCTATAATCATTTTATCAGACCTCGTCAAGGGAAAGATACGGGATGTACCAGAAAGATGTTCATATTACATCTCTTATACCAGGGACAGAGGCCTCTGGTAAGCTATGAATACGGCTATGTCATGATCCTTTGTTTTGAATTGAAGAGAATGAGCCTCCAGATTGACTTGCACCTCCAAGACTGTGCTTTCTAATAAATGTAAAATACCTAATTTATTTGAATTATAACTACGCTATAGACTTTGCGGACATTTTCGGACATTTCTTTGCCGACTTCGCTATAATGCGATGTGGATGATGTGTGTGGACTGTGAAGCACTGGTAGTGTCTGTTGAGAAAATATATACAATGTAACGTTTTTGAAATAGATGCATCTGACTGGTTCCATTTGAAATGACGCATGTAATAAATAATGATACTGTGCTGTGAGGATGTGCTATTTTCTCTTTTTTTCCCCATCCCATCGAGAGTGCTATGTCCAAGACCAAGACAAGACCAAGACCACAAAAAATTGGTCTTGAGAACTACAGCACTAGCTATCAGGACTTTCACATCGGTGCATCAGTTGTTAATTAAGAAACACACACTGCTTCAGTCTGTTTTGCTGTTTTCTATGGTGTGATCTGAGCGGTGCACAGTGAAGTCCCTTGGTTGTGCAATTTGTTTGATCTCAGCTGGGTGTCGGTAAAGCAGAACACACTGCACTCCTGAACGTCCCTTTGAGAGTTCTAAGGCTTCAAATGATTTCTTTTGATAAATCAAGAATGTATAGTTTTAATGCAACATTATGCCTAATGTTCAGTGTGGTGGCCATAAATAAGAAGTAACAAGACGTTATAAAAATAACAAAAAGACACAAGTCAATTGAATTTGGAAATCCTCCAAAGCTACTGCAGTTTTACTATCAAAAATGGCACCTGTCCCTAAAATACTGGTTTCCAAAGGTTTTCATGGAAGATAAATACTTGCTCATTCAGCCATAACCAGATTTAGTGCCTTTATTAGATAGTCCAGCATCATAGTGGCTTAGTGGGTAGTACTGTCCTCTGATAGTCCAAAGACATTCAGTTGCATTTATAAATCTCCTGGAATGTCTAAATTGCCCTTAGTGTGCATGCATGTGCCATGCGATGAATTGGCATTACATCCAGGCTCAAACTTTAGCATCCAGCCCCCACCAGGCTAAGTGGTTAGAAGATGGATGGATGGACAAGATGGTCCAAAGTATGGCACATGACTAGTATGCCCACACACAAAGGTACACATAACACATATTCCCACCTGGGATTGATCCTCTCTGTCAGGCGGTTGGTGCTAAGCGACAGGTGGCCCTGCCTTTTCTGGAGCTGTCTCCTCTGCTCAAACAGGACCGTCAGGCTGTGGGAGTACAGCTGGCACGATTTCCCTAAAAGGACTCAGACAGTCAGTCTCCCCAGGAATGCAAGATGACATAACCAAGCCAGTCATTCATTACAGGCCATGCCAAGCTAAGCTACACATGCAAATTTATAAATATAGTAATACATTTATAATCACTTATAAATAAATAATTAGTAGTAATAATTAACACAAGCCACATTCTCCTACATTTTCAGATATAACTTTACAACATACAATCAAATTTTATTGAATTAAATAATCTCAAACAGCATTTTCATCAGACCAGTAGAGGGCGCCCTCGGTAAAATCGGCTAGCATCAGAGCCGTTGCTCAAACCCCAGATTCCACACAGGATGGTCACCTATTCGGTCACCACATTCCTCACACATTACTTGAATAGCTGCATTGCTGTATGATTCCCTATGCCTGGGATCTCCAGCTACATGAATCACAAGTTATATGAATATTTCAGGACCGGACATTAGTTTTGATTGATTAATACAACTAATGTTGTGCTGTATTTTTCCTTAAATAATAAAGAGATGTGCCCTCCCGTCTACCACTCGGGCTCCACTTGAATTTATACCTACTACTTATTCACATATACAAATACTCACTGAATAAAGTCCTATACTACAGGTGCAGTAGAATAGCTAACACTACAGTACAGAATATCTAACTACAGTATCCTCTACTGTTTCTGCTGGATCTTGGCACCGAAAACCCTCAAATGAAGGGCTAGAGACAGAAGGTAGGAGGCCTAACCTGAGACAGACATCAGGATGTTGTTCATGACGTACAGCCAGGTGCATCTGTGTGGGAGTAACTGCACAGACAGGGAAGAACTCAAGTGAAGGTGAAGCTGAGGAACAGAGTATATCCATTTATCTGGGCTGGGCCAAGAACACCCTGATGGGATTTTATTCCTCAGTGACACAAACAATCAACATTACATAACCAGTTGGGATACAAGTAATGCCAAGACATTCAGGTACACTAGAAGCAATTTACTGCAAAAAATATTCCAGTTTAAATTTACAGGTTCTGAAAACAAACTGTTTAGGCACCCAAAGGGCCATGAGAATCCATAAAAGGCCATAGTTCTTATAACAATAAATTTACACTCATAGGCTGACACTTACATGCAAAGCTATTTATTTTGATTTTAGATCTCGATCATGGTGAATATTTCACTGGAGCAATTCAGACTAAACACTTTCCACAAGTCACTATATTAGCAACCTTTAGATTATGACCATTTATTATATAAATATATAGTACTGTGCAAAAGTCTTAGACAACCAAAGAAAATTATGTTTAAATGATCTTCATGTTGGTGTAAAACACCTGTAAAAGTGTGTTAGCTTAGCCATTTCAAACCCTCTGCTAAAATCACCCCACTATTTCTAGCAACCTTACAGTACACCCATATATTTTTTGACTTGACCACTAACACACCTCGTTCATATAGCCATCCAATTAGATATCAGAAACTTTTTGGAAAACAGAAGAAATTTTTGTTTAGTTTTATTGTTTTATTTATCTTGGGCCACCCAGTTTAACTTTGCCTCAGACATGGGTGCTGGCACTGATGCCAGTACTGCACATACACTTCCTACTAGGGGATATTTTAACAATATTTAAAGGAAAACTACAGAGGAAATATATCACTGGAAAGCAGCCTTTTATTTGATTAATTTGAAAGACAAAAAATGCTAAATAATGCATATGTATGGTGAAATGTGTTAATGGATAGCCAGCATGGATTTAGGAGAGGTAGATCTTGTTTAACAAATCTGTTGGAGTTTTTTGAGGAAGCTAATCAGGAAGTTGATGTTAAGAAGGCCTATGATGTCATCTACTTAGATTTCCAAAAGGCTTTTGATGTTGTCCCCCACAAGAGGCTCTTACTTA
>JAODUD010000002.1:15645954-15656278 GCA_026784285.1 Stomatorhinus walkeri
ATGTAATACCTTACATCTTTCAGAAATGCAGTACCACAGTACCTATTAAGCACCAGTATCCCAGGTAACAGTAGTTCATTCAAGTCTGAAGATAAGTGGGGGTGAGCATGGGGAGACACTGAAGCCCAGGAGACAGGAGGGCCATACTCACGTCCACGTCATTCTCGTCCTGGGCTGGTGGGGCATGCAGCTCTGGGTTGGCAACCATGTCTAACAGTTCAAGGGTCAGAGTTCGAGTCAGGAGCTGGGTCATGAATGGGTGCTGTGGGAGGACTGTGAGTCAGAACTTCCTACATGAAAAAGATGCTCAAGTGTGGATTTTTACAAATATGTGATCAGTAGTGGTCATGTTATTTAACTGATGTGTGAATTCTTACACATAGAACTTTTCAGATAACTATCTGTATCCTTTTACATGTGCAAAGGGTCAGCTGTTGCATATATCTCATACCTGATAAATAAAAGTCGGAATCACTTCCTTGACTAAATGGTTAATTTTCTCATATTCATTCTGTGCTAAAAAAAACTGTAAGCAAACAAATTATACTAACATGCACTTATACACAAAGTACGGTTTCTTTAATCAAGGCTATAAGCATCCTGCCAAGTAACCAAAGATGTCTAAATGACCCATGGGTAAGTTACACCAGATCTCTAACAATCAATTCTGATCAATGACTGAACAGATAAAAAAGAACAGATACCTCCAGAAGTCTCTCTGCTGTCGGTCTCTTGCGTGGATTTTTGTTCAGTGACATCTTCACAAAGCTATGAAACCCTGCCGACCTACAGTGAGACAGTGATGTGATGCTCAGGAAGAAGCTTCTGAAGCTTATCACCCAAGTCAAAGACCAATGGCATCCAGAGAGACAAACACAACTTGAGTCTGGAATGAAAAATCTCCATCCAACACAAGCAACAGAGAGATTCCTTAGGCCATGGCAGGACATGATTCCTATAATAACAGAAGGCACAGTTAGGGACTTTGAAATGTTCAGGCCATTATACAAAGAGGCAGTAATACAAACATCTGCATCCCAGCTGTGACGTGTCCATGCCTTCTCATTAATATGATTTGTGGATACTGGGTCACAGCTGTCATTTACTATGCGTGCCTTACCACTTAGTCCTGTCTTTGAGTTTAGGTGGCTGAAAGTTGCTCTTTGACATCAACATCAGGGCTCTGTTTGAAAAAAAGGAAGTTTCTCAGAAAGCAGAGCTAACCCCTCATTTACTGATGCTCTGCAGAAGATAAATGGGCCAGGCCTGTGCTCAGAATGTGGCAGTGGCGCCTGAGCATTGGGAGAGCGACCTACCTCATAGGGTGCAGGTCGAACATGGGCGGCTGCAGCTCTGCCAACTCGATGGCTGTGATGCCCACTGCCCAGATGTCACACAGGTGATTATATCCACCCTTCTTCTCCACAGCAGCCACCTCAGGCGCCATCCTGAGAGGGTGCCATGACATAGATGCACAAACTCACAAAGTACAACTAAATTTTCATTTACACCCCATAGGATCATTTCATTGCTTAGTCTCATTTTTATTGTCAGAAGAGTACTATTGATGGGTGTGAATGATCCAGACTTCCACTACAAGTCCATGTGATCAACCACTATACCATGTGTCAACCCTAATTTAGTCAAAGGCAGTTTTTGTTAGAGAATTTAACCTAATGTGATGGGAGGAATAAAGTGTGAATCTCACGATTTGTTTCACTGTGCCCAACAAAGAGGGTTAGTGTGCTATTCTCCATAATCCTACCAGCCAAAGTTTTAGTAAATAACCACCTACAGGAGCCCTAAGCACAACTAAATGCAAATGGAATGACACAAGGCATCTGAAAGATCCTTATATAGGCAGTGTTATGCAGAGATCGCCTGCCTGCAGTGGCTGATTGTATAATCAATATTGACTTGATATGACAGTGATACATTTATGATAACAGTGTCAATTAATTTTGTAAACAGCTATATCAGAATAAAGCAAAGCAAACGATCATCAGGCCTGTAGGTTTTAACAACTTTCAAATTGAAACTGTGGTTTTGTTTTGGGGATCTTATACAACAAAAGTAGCACTAGCAGGATTCCCGCAAAAGACAGAATGGCTGACAAAGGTATCAGGGAGAACTGAATACCTTTAAAGCAATATGATTCCTGAACAAAAGGCTGATTCCCCACCACTACTGCTCTCTAGTTTTTCTCCTTTATGTTATTTTCTTATATCTGTGTCAGAGAACCAGTAGGGGGTTGATGTCCAGGCCACTTACCAGTAGGGTGTTCCGATGAAGGACTTCCTTTTTGCCACAGAGGCACTGATCTCAGCAGCAACACCAAAATCCGCTAGACAAAGCGAGAGAGACATTTACAGATAAAAAACAGCAAGGAGCCAATTTCACTACAACATCAGATTCATGTATGATTGAAGTATGTATGTGGCATTTTCACTTACCAAGTTTCACATCCCCCCGCTCTGTCAGAAGGATGTTAGCCCCCTGCACAGAATGACAATGACAAACAAATTAATATCACACCAACACCTTAATGTCTGTCGAAGCCAAAGTGATTGTTGACACACCACAGTAAAATGTGCCCTCTGCATTTAAACCCTACTGTATGTGACATAAGAATGGTCGGCTATTAATTCAGCCATCAGGAGGCAGTGTGTAGGAGATACCTTGCTGGTTGGGGATTTGAACCAACAACCTTCCAATTGTAAGCATGCTCCCTTATCCATTACGCCACTACTGCCTCGAGGAGGTCAAGCTACATCTGTACACTGATACCGCACCATAACATCTATGTACATCCAAACACTGATGCCGCACCTTAATATTTATGTACATCTGTATTTAATACCGCACCTTAATGTCTATGTACATCCGTACACTGATACCACACCTTAACATCTATGTACATCCATACACTGATGCTAGTTAATATTTATGTACATCTGTATATGATACCACACCTTAACATCTATGTACATCCATACACTGATGCTAGTTAATATTTTTGTACATCTGTATATGATACTACACCTTAACATCTATGTACATTCATACACAGATACCGCACCTTAAAATTTATGTACATCCATACACTGATGCCACACCTTAATATTTATGTACATCGGTACACTGATACCACACCTTAACATCTATGTACATCCATACACTGATGCCACACCTTAATATTTATGTACATCTGTATATGATACCGCACCTTAATGTCTATGTACATCCAAACACTGATAACACACCTTAACGTCTATGTGCATCTGTACACTGATACCGCACCTTGACTTCTATGTACATCCATACACTGATGCCACACCTTAATATTTATGTACATCTGTATATGATACCACAACTTAACATCTATGTACATCCGTACACTGATACCGTACCTTAACGTCTATGGACATCTGTACAATGATACCGCATCTTAACGTCTATGTACATCCGTACACTGATATCTAGTGTTGTAGTCAAGACCATCTAAACTGAGACCAAGACATTGCCGAGACCAGAGGGTGCCTAGACTAAGACACTGCTGAGACTTGAGGGTACCACGACCAAGACCAAGTCCAAGACCAAGACACACTAAGGCGAGACCAAGAGCAAGACTGGTCGAGACCAAGACTAAGACCGAAAACAGACTAGGGCTAGAATCGACATCACATTACTCAGATCCACTGTAGAGAAAAAAGGCATTGCTGTAAAGTGTCGATACTCGTTAAATCAAACTCATGTTATCTTTTCAATTATATTGTTCATATGTCTTTCATTTAAAATCTCCCAGATTTGTCATAGTTACTGTACAAGGCCTGATGAAAAATAATATTCTCAGTAATCCTCTCCTATAACCATTTTATCAGACCTCATCAAGGGAAAGAGATGGGATGTACCAGAAAGATGTTCATATTAAGTCTCTTTTTCTCTTTTTTTCCCCATCCCATCAAGACTGCTATGTCCGAGACCAAGACAAGACCGAGACCAGAGTCGAGACCAAGACAAGACCGAGACCAAATTGAGTCAAGACCAAGACCACAAAAAATTGGTCTGACACCAGACCTTAACGTCTAACGTCTATGTGTATTCTTATACTGATACCACACTTTAATGTCTCTCTGCATTCGTACACTGATACCACACCTTAACATTTACAGTATGTACATCCATACACTGACTGAGTTTTACTATAATTAATTTTTTTTTTACTTTAGTTTTTATTTTTATATTATTTTCAATTTTCATTCAGATTAGTTTAACTTTCAGTGAGGTCTTATAAATGATTAGTTTTTATTGATAATATATATTTTTATCTAGCTTCTATATATTTTGGTTTCAGGTCTAGTAATTGTAATTTTTTACAAATAATACATATATTGATCCAAAATACTATTTATTGTGCAAATGCCCATAAAATAACAAAAATTAGCTAATGGAAAGTGTGTGAAAATTTATATTTTTCTCAAATAAATAATCACTTCCAACAGACCAAGGAAGAGGGAAGAAAAATACAAATATAATATATAAAATAAAATCTGAAATGGCAACCTTGTGATTAAATGGGGTAGAGTAACAAATCTGGAGTAAGTGTACCTGAACTTGAAAATATCTGTAATAAGTCCGTTTTATGTAACTGGGGCTATGTGCAGGGTATGTATGAAGGTGTCAATGACTGCTTTAAATGTGTGTTCAATTAGTAACTTCAGTAGCAATTTATTCCACATATATGCTCAGTTTTTATTCATCTTCAATATGAACATCTGCCCAAAGATGGAGTTATTCTGGATGATTGCTGTCTGCAAACAACAAATGATTGTCATGCAGGTACAATAACGGACTCACTCCTAGTCAAAATGTTCCCATGCTGCACTTTTCCATCTTCTGTCAGTAGCCATCATGACACTAGCAGGGACTTGGAAATCTAGGACTTAGCTACCTAGGACTTAGCTACTTAGGACTCAGCTACCTAGGAGTTAGCTAGCTACCACAAAATGTCAAAATGCTGTTGGCTATTTCTATGGCTAAAGTAGATTTTTACAAAAGAGTCCCAAAGCATGGCGCCATCTGAAGGCTATATACTGGATTAAGTTTCCTCTAATGACTTCCATCATTATAAGACCAGCAACAATGAATTTGATGCTTTTTTGTATTTGTTAGCTTGTTTATTTGAAGCAATATTTTTAGTTTTAGCTTAGATGTATTTTTTTATTTTATCCATCCATCCATCCTTCCTTAATTCCATTTTTTGCTCCTTATATGGGATTGGGTCACAGGGGCAGCAGTCTAAACAGGTATTTTTATTTCATATTCATATCTTATTTCACTTTACAGAAACATTTTCTTATAGTTTTAATTAACAATAATAAGCCTATTCTCAAGGCAACCATGCACAGATATAACACCTTAATGTCAAAGTGCATTCATAGAATGATACGGCACCTTAATGTCTCTGTGCATTTTCCCAGTCTCATGCAGGTAATGAAGGCCCTGGAGAGACAAAGTAACACAGTCAGAAGGCATATTCAGGCACAGGATCACCAGCTAGCACGCTGTGCTACAGGAGCAGCTTCAGCTGTGATGATTCAGCACAGGCCAGGGTCTCGTACTGCAGAGCATTGATCACCCTGGTATATTCACACCTGGAGAGTTTCCCTGCAGACGTAGGCAATCTGCTTCTCCTTCAGTGGCCCAGTCACTGCAGGAACATTGCCAGTGGTCAGTCGCTTTACTCAGTCATTCAACAACCAATTCAGACCAGCAAAAACTCCCACTTGGCCAGTGGAAAACAATCCAATCTCATACATAACCAGTTCAGGCTCATGTCCCTACTCAGATTCCAAATGTTAAATTTCCAGGTAAAATCCCAGAAATCCCTATCCACACATTGCTATAGAGGACACCTCAGTGCTTTAACACTCTGTTCTTGCCCTTCTCTTAATAGATAATTTCGATACTTTACTAAGACCAAAAAGATCAAACACTCTGCATTGCTGGCTTTTTAATATGATAAATATGTATTTGCCATTTAAAATATACAGGGATGGATTTGGCCTTAAAACTAGCAAGGCTCAGGACCCTGTGAGAGTTAGACATCCCCGAGTTTATAAAGATAAATATATAGGAAATGACATCACCACAACAGTACTGTGCTAGTGCCCAAAACTGGATCATCTATGCAAGAACGAATCTGCATATGAAAGCGTTTACAATCACTGGGTCAGACTTACCTTGGTAAATGTCCTGCAGTGACCCCCCTCCACAGTACTCCATACATATCCAGAGTTTTGTGTTCCTGGAAAAGGACATCCACAGGGCATTACTGCTCAGGACAGCTATACTCCAGGGAAGCTGTACAGTTTCTAATCTTACCCAGGCCTGCTATTAATACAAAAGGAGTTTTTTCATTTTTAAAATATGTCCACTTCCCAGTATGGCCCCAAACAAACACCATTAATCAGAGGTGGCCTCATATAATTTAAGAAACAACGATAATCCTAATCTGCCATAATCTGTGCTGCATACAGGTTTCTGTTTGTCTGGGAAGGGATTTTTCTGTGGTGATCTACTGTAAGACTTTTTTGTAAGATTCTTTTGCACCGTTTGCACCACAGCAATGTCCCCTTTTCTCTTACTTTCTCTGGAGTACTGACATCTGTACCTGATTCTCCTCATTGACTAATGTAACTCATCTAGTAGTTTCCCCAGTGTGAAGAATTGTTGACCTTTGTCTGATTATCAAGAACCTCAGACCCCTGCTTTTCCCTGTGATTCACCTGGAGTATGTTTCTGCAGGTATCCTGCCAGGTGTGTGCGTGTCGCCTCAGCGTAGGTGTGTGTACCAATTCTCCCACACCTATACATGTGCCTGCCTTTTCCTTCACCCCCATTTAGACTCCCTTGCCTCTTGATCTTGGCTCCTATTCCCAAAGACAACTCGTCTCACTTTTCATTTTCCTGTTTGCTCCACATTGTTCCCAGAGGTATCTCAGTACATCTGCTCTCCTCTAATGAGACAAACCAAGCATTTTTCCTCATAGACTTGACACCTCACCCCTTCTGGAAAGTTCTGTAACAGCCCCTGTAAGCTAATATGGACACTGAACACACAAGCCACTCTAACCTTTCTGAGGTGCTGGTTCAGCGCCATGCCTATAAAAAGCAGGGCTGCTTCGCACTTGTGCCAACATCACTAACATCACTGTCACTTGGCTCAGAGCAGCCCCCAGCTGGGCCATTAACCTTCCAAATCTCACAACAGTTTGGCCCCTAGTGCAGTTCAATTAAATTTACTTACTGGATGACCTTGACCTGTTTTACTCCATAAACTTTTAAATGAAATGACATTTTAAAGGAAAAGCACTGCTTCTGTAAATTCGTAAGAATGCCTTCCAAGCTGACTTAGTATTATAGACACATATCCTTCTGAAAGGGGTAACTGTGTCACAGTTTTCCAACTGTAGCACCAGATGGACTGAGACATCACCGGGATACTCAATCCCTGCTAATGCTAAAATATATTTTTAAGAGAATTAAATTTACTTTGATAAATATCTCTTGTGAGAGGGGTTAATCTATACTATATACCATGTATATATTTCTGGTTGAGGTTTAATACAGGCAAATAAAGGCAAATGTGCATTTTAAACATAATTCTAAGTACAGTGGTACCTCAGAACTTAAACTTAATCTTTTTTAAACTCGGACTAGAATCCTAAAAAGCTCAAGTTCGGCTCAAATTTTCCCCATAAGAAATAATGGAAAACCAGTGAATCAGTTACCAGCCTCAAAAAAAATTAACCTAAATATGTTTTTTTCAGCATTTAAACACAAAATGAACAAGGTAAAATAAGAGCATATGCTAAACACATCTAAGCACATTTATCAAAACAGTAATTTGTGAAGTAAGAAAATAAATGTATCTAGACAATGTATAAAGTTAAAAAAAACCAATGACATCTATTTCATAAACCCAGACACAGCACTACTACCTTGAGGCATATTAAGGGCTTGTAGTTAATGTAGGAACAAAAGCAAAACATTTTTAAAAATGAGAAAAAAAATTGAGACCATGCAGTCCATTGTTTATTGTTATTATTACATCGTTAATTTGTTTGCAAATCGCAAACTTTTAGTTATTGCATAACTTTTTGATGAACAATGGCTACCAAAATAATACAAATTGCATGATATTTTCAATGCAAAAAAGCACTATCACCAACAAACAATGCTATCACAGTGAATGCGAGGCTGAGACTGAAGCGTTACCCTTTGTTTCCACTGAGAGACGTTTTGCGCGACTCATTTCCTCGCACGTACAAGTTATCTTAGGTCGGTATTCACAGTTCAACTTCTGAGATTCGGATCTAACTCAAGGTAATTTTTTTTAAACTGGTTGGTTTGACTTTTAAGAAATTCAACTTCTAATGAGTTTGAGTACTGAGGTACCACTGTATATTTCTTTCCCTATGAGATGAAGGAGTTGTATGACTTTCATGATCTAATGGGTGAGTATAGTATGAATGTATTCCACCTACAGTCACTAACAATGGCAACTGTCTCATAATCAATTACTTAACTACTGTACTGTGGCTTTCAAAAGTCTTAGGCTTTCAAAGAAATTGCTTAAGGTTATACAGTATACTGCCAAAAATATTGTGACACTTGCCTTTAGATAAACACTTGAACTTCAATGACATCCCATTCTTATTACATAGGCTTTAATATGGAGGCCCACCCTTTGCAAGAAGGCCTGGCTCACAGTCTCCACTCTAATTCATCATAAAGGTGTTCTATTGGATTTGATATGGTATCCAGGTTTTGATATGGCTGTCACACGTTGATAGACATGATGTAATAGTCTTACACCAACATGAAGATTATTCAAACATCATTTTTTGTGACTGCCTAAGACTTTTTTACAGTAAAGTACATGTGGCTATATCAACAGTATCTTTGCTTTATTTGAATTTGCTCCTTTTTGTAAAGATATTATATTAAGGTATTTGACCAGGCAATTGACAAGACGCTTGGATCAGGGCAACATTTTGGGGTTTTCTAGTTTAAAAAGGAATGGAATAGAAATACAAAAACCATAGTCACCTGTGGTAGCTGCCAAAATAAGCCACAATGTTTTTGTGCTTGCATTCCTTCATCATGGTAATCTCCTGTTGGATGGAGGTGATGTCATCTCCTTTGTGTGTGGGGGGAGGGGTCAGTAAGATTATTTAAAAATAATTATTCAAAGAGCTTCTGAAAACTAGATCAAATATCCAGAATTTCTGATGAACACATGCACAATAATAATAAATAATTTAAACAAAAAAACAGAATACACCACAAACCCTGACTGCTTGCATATTTTGGAAAGCATTATTGGGAGTAAATCATTAATGTATTTCTGCTCATTAAACGACTGGTCCTTTCCTCTGGTCCAGCTGAGATTAGCACTTTGAGGACCCTGGGAGAGGAAACTTGGGATGAGGTGGAGAGAAACTGCTGAGGAGGCCTAAGTACAGATATGCAACCCTGGAGGGGGTGGGGGGGGACCTCCGTGCGGGTCTTTGACTATAAGATTTAGGCTACAACACAAGAGAGAACGTTAAAGTACGTGTACCTACCAGGATCCAATTTTACTATTTTGATTGCAGACATCTCTGATGTCTTGATGTTCCGAGCCTTAAAAAAGACAGCACACAGTCACCCGAAGGCCTTTGAAGGGTGAACTAAAGCAGAGAGTTGGGCAGCATTTTTCAACCAGTGTGTCTGAACTGGAGCAAAAATTTCAGAAAAAGTACTTGATCCTGAACACACAGGTTAAGAGCAATATGATGCATGAAAGTGTCTGTGGATGTGCAGCGGTCCCAAAACCACATGTAGACCAAGTATCTGAGGCTGCCCTTCTCATTGCTACCATTATGTGAAGCTACTTCAATTTTGGTGCAACTTGTATCAAGTTTAAACAGTTTGTGATCTTCCCCTACATAATGTGCTTGCAAGTTTTAAGAAAGATTAATGTTTGCGGTGCTGACAGATCAGTCTCAAAACCATGTGTATTCCCCATTACTTGTGTTTATAGCAGGTCACTGTAGCACTATAGCATGTTGGGTATGCAAAATGTAATGACCAATGGCAATTGTCGATAGAAATATATTAGAGTAGGAAGTACAGAATTTCTTTATAATTGTACGGTAAGGAAAAATTTGGTAATATTCTTTATACTCAGTCAAAGTACAAAGTACAGGGTGGGCCATTTATATGGATACACCTTAATAAAATGGGAATGGTTGGTGATATTAATCAGTGTGTGAAG
>JAODUD010000002.1:15663405-15676946 GCA_026784285.1 Stomatorhinus walkeri
CCTCTGTCATCATTTTAAGTGGGAGAACTTGCACAATCGGTGGCTGACTAAATACTTTTTTGCCCCACTGTACATGTGAGAGGTTATGCATTTGCAACAGCCAATGCAACAGATATTTGAGTTGGGCTTCATCAACAATGAGATCACATGTGGGGTGGTGGCAAGGTGAAACATAAAGTACATTTTATTCATGTAAGTGGTAACTAAGCCAAGAGCAACAGCTTTGCGGGAGATTTTCAGTCACACAAAAGCGTCAATAAATTCATAGTGTCCCATCCTCACATAAGGGTTTAAAGGCTTTAAATGCATTAAGCACTGGGGTCCTACCAGACCGGAGGGCAAAACACAGAGGCAGACCTGCCCCCATGAAGGTCTCCCTCATACATCTGTGTTAAGATAGCAGGGTCACATGTTCAAACAGCGCTCAGTCTTTGTCCTGCATGGGTTTGATGCCTAGAGCCACCTTACATTTATTTATTATTCATAATCTGAATATCCAGAAAATTTTCACTTAAGCACCATTGCTCACATTATAAGCATGGTAATACCTTGTATTACTTGGAAGGGAAATTGCAGCTATATTGATCTAGCAGGCATATGAAATGTATGCATATAATAAGACTGCCAACTAGATTAAGTATGTCACTCAACACAATTACAAGCCCAGTATCGATGAACAAACAAACACAACCAAGACCCCGTTTATCCCGTTTTGCTGGTTTATTTCAGTAAAACCCCAACTCACTTAACATGAAGAGCCAATTTACAGCTTGAACCATATCACGAGTCCCAGTACCTTACTCTGCTTTTTTTGTATAAAATACACAAAAACACAAACACAAAAGCTTGTCATTCCATATATATGAGGCAATAACTATTTTTTAAAGCCTATCAGCTGAAATTTTCCTCATTTTTTTGTCCTTTTTAAAATTAAAATATATTGTAAACAAGTGGGGCAGGAATGAATTTGACTGGTTCCAACAGAAGCGACACCGATTATGACTGTGGTTAGGAGTTCAGATGGAGTGACGAAAAAACGCAGTAAAAAGGTTTGTGGGACATTTGCGTGGGATCAGAGCTCAGAAATGTTTATGGTAATATATTCCCTGCCTGAGACAATCGCTATTGTTAGGAAACAAAAGTACAGGAAACAGATCGAGTGGATGTGCTCCATGAATTCAATGCTTTTCTGCACATACGCTGCCTGATCAAAAAAATAATAATAATCATGCCAAGATACAAAAAACTTCCTATAACTGTATGCAATAAAATCCCGGTTTACAATTCGTCGATCTTATCTGTAGTAACCAATCGAGAAAACTGCTCCAATGTCATGCTGCCCAAACGAGCGCTTTTCAAGGTGATTCGTACGGGGGAAAATGCAAAAACCAGTGAAACAGCGACGGTGTGACAGTTTTAGGACTCTTTATGCAGCAAGATTCAAATCAAATGTCAAGCCCAAGCACGCTTTCAGTTTTATTTACAATACGCCCCACAAACGCATTGATCTATCACAACCAACCTTAAAGACATCCCCGTAGGTGCCGCTCCCGATCCGGTGAACCAGTTCGTAGTCATCCAGCGGGTCCAGGAAGGAGACCCCGATCACATCCATGCCGGCGTCAGCCGATCGGCGCCCCTCGTCTCACCGACGGAGTGTCATGTTATTGCCAGCTGCGGAATGCCAATGCGCCCTTCGTGCTTCTCTCCAACATCCAGCTGGCTCTGGAAGGGGAGGGGTACGGGGTAGCCACAGCAGCCAATCCGCCCTGGGAAATACTGTTCAGCCCGCAGACACCCGTTTCCCCCTTCTTTCCTGCCACTAGCCGCTAACACATTTCAGTGTCTCATCGTTAGTGCACATGATTGTATTGAGAAAATGTAGTGGGTTAAGTTTTAATATCACGTTCCAAGATTTGGATGTGTGCTAGCAAAAATTAAAAAGTCACGGCTCAATTGAAATAATTTTATTTGTACACAAAATATGAAGCAGTACATTAAGAAAAGACAGCACAGTATCCGCTCTTCCACAGTACACGGTCTACTTCTAATTAAAAAAAAAAAAAATCTATTCCCCAGTGAGGTTTGTCTACCAATTTAGCAGTTCCCGCTATTGTCAGACACGGTGGATAAAATTAGAGAAACAATTAAGGCATTGCATAAAAGGAGAAAGTCATAAAAATACAAATCAATCTGTTTACAACAAAGCCATCAGAATGATTCATGAATTTTTTTTCTTGGCCTGGAGTACATGAAAAACAAGATCAAGAGGAGTGACGATGAGAAAGCTCTTGCTTAAAAAGATCCCCTATTCCATTTTGTTTTGGCAGATCTTTAACTTCATTGAGGGGAAAACTGCTTATTCTATAAACTCCATTATAAGAATTACAATGGGTCAACCCATCACGTCTACAGTTTAACTTTAATATTGCCAGTGTGAGTGCAAATTGACAGAGGAGGAGTCACAGAGAACACGGCAGGAAGTACAGGATGCTGCAGAGAAGTAGGATTAGGGCTGAGCCTCAACCCTAAGGAATGCCCAGCAGGAAATCACATGCCTTTGTCATTCCAGTCTGCAAATGCGTCCAACTCTGTCCTCCTTCTTTTTGGCAATGTTTCAGGTAGAGAATGCAATGTGTGTTTACATCTACCTTTAAAAGATAATCCATGAAACACGGCAATTCGTTCCATACAGAGGAAACTCTACATGGTCTTTCGCTGACGTTTCATGAAGGACAGTGTGTAATCGCCTGGCGACGAGGGCTTCTGCCGTTTCATCTGCACTTGCGACTGCGCAGTCAGCTGCAGCTTGATGGCACTGGAGTTGACCTTAGCCGCAGACAGCAGCTCCTTCATGCCTTTCATCTTCTCGCTGTGAAATGTGACCATAGGCCCCCCGGGGATGGGCTGGGGCGGGGCGGCTCCTGGGGATGCTGCGGGGGTGGGGCTCGGTGTCCCTGCACGTGACCTCTGCTCTGAGTCAGCGGTCCGTATCAGTGGGCTGGAGCGTCGCCGGCTTCCACTCTCACCTCCAATCTTCTTGGGCAGGGCAGCCGGAGTGGGTGGGGCCACAGCCTGCGGCGGGGGCGAGGGCAGCTCCTCCACCTTGGACTCGCGCCTGGGGCCACGCCTTCGCCCCTCTCGGGGGTCATCACTGGATTGGTCATCATCATCCTGGGGTTCAGACTCTTTTGTGATGATTGAGACTTTCTGACGCACCTAAGGGGTTATGTGCAGGGGTGAAGAGGGGGCGTGACAGAGTCACGATACAGGTAAGACAATGGCCAATGTTGATAACACGTGGACAGTCTGCATAATAATGCATATAAAATCAGCTAAGCAACAAAGGACAGCTATAACTGGATGTTCATCATTGGTAGATTCAGCTGCTAAATATAATTAGTGGTGCACAACATTGTGATTTTTAACAACTGCATGGCAGAATATATCTGGAAAGGCTGTAAATGACACAACCCCCCCCTTACCTGCGCATCAAAGCGGCTAAGCGACTGCACCAGGTATGTGGCCCAGCCCACGTGTAGCACAGGTGTGGGGCTGCCTTCTTCCCACTTGCAGATGCCATCATAGAAGCGCAGCAGGTGAGCAAAGCATTCTGGGTCCTGCAGGGCTGAGAGAGCTGCCGCCTTCTGGGGAGCATCCTTTCAGGAGCGAACACGGCAGGACGATAAAAGGATTGCAGAGAAAATGAGAGGTAAATGTGAGGAGGATGATAAGGCGGTTAAATCATCAGGAGCCACAGTTCTGTGGGTTATCAAGGAAACAGACTGGCACTTAAAACACCAACATAAAGATAAAATATGAGGTAAGGTGAACACAGCATGGAAGGGCAGGAGACCACAAGTGATACAGTGGCAGGATGCCCCACACTAAATGCCCCCCCATTGCCAGTTAAACAAATTCGGAAAATCACTCAGGGCAGTGGGGCAAACGGAATAACATTAAGGACCAAGGTGATCCATGCAGCAAAGGGATCAGAGCAGGGAGGGACAGTGAGATGGATTTTGTCACTTGGAAGCAAGGGTAAGCACCTGCTCTGTGATATCGGAGCCCTCGCCTCCTTCTGTGCCACTCTCTGCTGCAGCCGTTGTTTCCTTCAGCAGAGTGGGGATCACGTCATTGGCGATGTCGAAGAACTCCTTGTAAATCTCCTCATCCTCACGGAAGTAATTGTAACTGTGGGGCAGGGTCAGGGGGCATTGCAATAAAAGGACGTTTAGACATCCACCTTGATAATGAGAATTTATGAATGTCATTCTAGGAAATTTCCATGAAATAACTACATGGGCAATGATACTTCAATAAATTTGCAATAATAAATACATTTACATTACCGGTAAATACATATGACGGGGTTAAGCAGTTCCCAGGAGCAAAAAAAGCCATATTGTAGTAGGATGGCAGTGTCACCTGCACCATGGCAGTAACATGACATCAACCGTATTACAGTAGGACGGCAGTGTTAACATCTACCATGATATGGAAGCCAGTGTCAGCCACACGGCAGCAGTAACACAACATCAACCCCATTACAGTAGTATGCCGGTGTTAGCCGCACGGCGCCAGTAACACGACGTCGACCATATTACAGTAGGAAGGAGGTGTCAACATCCACCATGTTACGGAAGGGAGCCGGTGTCAGTCACATGGCAGCAGTAATACTGCCTCAACCGTATTACAGTAGGAAGTCGGTGTCAGCCGCATGGAGGCAGTAACACATCAACCGTACAGAAGGAAGCTAGTGTCAGACGCACATAGGCTGCAACATGTCAACCACATTATAGTAGGAAGGCAGTGTCAGCCGCATGGCAGCATTAACACATCAACCGTATTACAGTAGAAAGGCGGAGTCAGCTGCACAGTGGCAGTAACACAAAATCAACCATATTACAGTCGGTAGGTGGTGTCAGCCACATGGCGGGAGTAATATGACATCAATCGTATAAGAGTAGGAAGGCAGTGTCAGCGGCAAGGCAGCAGTAACACAACATCAATCGTATTACAGTAGAAAGGCGGAGTCAGTCATACGGCGGCAGTAACATGGTGTCGGCTTTATTACAGTAGAAAGGCTATATAAGCGGGAAAAAATGGCACTGCAGCGATACCACAGTGTTGGCTGTATTACAGTAGGAACGCAATGTCAGCTGCACTGCATCAGTAACACAGCATCACCTGTATTACAGTAGGAAGGCGGTGTCAACCGCTCTGAGGCTGTAACATGGTGTCTGCTTTATTACAGTAGAAAGGCAATATAAGCAGACAAAGTGGCACTGCGGCAGGACCACGGTGTTGGCTGTATTACAGTAGGAACACAATGTCAGCTGCACTGCATCATGTAACATGGCATCAACTGTATTACAGTAGGAAGGCGGTGTCAGCCACAGTAGGAAGGTGATGTCAGCTACACGGTGCTGGTATTGGCTGTACAGGTGCGGTGTCGGCTTAATACCCCCAGGGATGCGGCATTGATTGTACAGCAGCATCAGCGATATGAGGGAGTCTCAGCATTTCTGAGGAAATTGATGCTAGAAAGAGCCAATTTTGACCAAAAGGGAATGGCAGACACTGAATAACAATTGGAAAAGGAAGGAAAGGGGGGTAGAGGGGACGGACCTCCTCCAGGAAAGAGGCCCACTGCTGTCTCGGCCTTAGCTATATTTAGCACTCTATACAGGAGACAGTCTTGGGTGTTTGACCCCAGAAACGCAGCCTCGCCTCATCTTTCCTCCACTGGAGCTCTCCCTGGGTGCAGTAAAGACGAGCTGGGCTTAGACAGCAACACTGGCAGGAAGTAATACTCCCAAGCTGCACATCTGCACCCATACTCCCCCTACTGAATCAGCTCTGAACTTTCTCACAGAAAAATGCAATTAAAATAATGTGCTTCCTCGTTCTGATTTCAAAACTGCACAGCATCATCAGTGATATGCAGGTATTTAAAAATACCAACTTTAAATTCATTTAGAACCACAAACTGCAGATGACCATTCAGAGATTGTGCATGTGACTGCAGCCCCAGCAGGACTCACTCCTGCATGACGGAGGCCGCCTCAGCCCAGGCTCCCAGCGCGTCGCGCACATTCCTGTGCCTGTAGTGGTACCCCGCCAGATACATGAAGGGGTAGATGTGCTCATTGTTGTAGTACTTCTGAGAAGAGTTGACAGCCTGAAATAAATCAAACAACTCAGACTTATTGGCAGGCATAGGGGCAAACACTGTACACTTGCTGTTACGACAGCAAATATTAACAAATATTAAGGCATTTTGGCTGTTAAATCTTTTTTTTTTTAATGTTGTTCGATTCAAAATGCACAATGAAACTTGAATTTATTTACTCATATGGGGTGAATATAAATTCACAAGCAAATGTTCAGCATAGAAACATTATGCTAATTGTGCCTGTGAGTTGGTTATAGCTAATGCTGGTTACAGTCAATCATACTTGCAAAGCCAGAGCTCGATGACTCTCCCACGTCACTTAAATCAGTGGTTTGGGAAAGTTCTGGTTTTCAAATATTACACCAACATGAGAGAGTAGATGATAAAACCAAGACTGTCTGTTCAGTTTTACAGAACTCAGATATGCTGCTGAAAACACATCCAACATGCTAGCTAGCTCATTGTTGAAGTTCAGTCCTCATTTTTTGTGTTTATGGAGTGTAGGTGGTGAATAAGAAAAACAGAGAAAACAATTCTGGGTTTTAACAGAACTTTCACCAACTAACAGAAGAACGTTGAAGAACAGGTTAGATTTACTTAACCTCACATAAAATGACTACGGAAACAATAATATATAAATAAAAAACATCTATACTCTACTGTATAACCAAGTTGTTCCCATGCTGCTGACCTGTCCTTGGGTGCTGCGCAGTCTCAGGGACATTATCCATCTTGAGCTAATGAAACAAGCCTAGCTTCTACAGCGGGTGTGATACCTCAATCATGATTGGACCAAAATAGCCATGTGATACACAAAGCTGGAAGTTGTAATGTATAATACAGTGGTACCTCAGTTTTCAAACTCATTTGAACTCAGATTTCTTAAAAGTCGAACCAACCAGTTCAAAAAAAAATTACCTAGGACTCTGAATCTCAGAAGTCAAACCAACTTAACAACAACAAAGATCATTTTTATGCGGGGGGAAATGAGTCATGTGGCACGTCTCTCAGCGGAAACAAAGGGTAACACTTCAGTCTCAGCCTCGCATTCGCTATGATAGCATTGTGCATGTTTACACTAGCTGAATACATATTTAGACAGTAAAAAAATACATTAGACAATGATAGACAGTAACAGTAATTATTATTATATAATAAACTACATTTTAAAATAAAGATTTCTTACTAATTATTTTAATATTAATAATAAACCATTAATACATTTAATTATAATGATATTGTCGTGCCAAGCGATGACAGAACGGAGACAAAGGCGCAGACGTCAGGGTATTGGGGTATACGGGGTTTAATTACAGGTAAAGCAGGCAAAATGGAGATGGACAATACAATAAGCGGACTGGGGAAACAAACTGAAACGCGGACGAAATAGAGAACTAATGACAACAACCAGACACAGCTGATCCTGTTTCATATGGGGTTAATGAGGGAGCGTGGCACACGGAAGGAGCAGAGGATTGTGGCAGGACACATTGTTTTTTTTTTTTTTACTTTACACATTGTTTGGATAAATTGGACGAATTACTGTTCGGATAAATGTGCTTTGATGTGTTTAGTACAGTATATGCTCTTCTTGTTTTATCCAGTTCATTTTGTTTTAAAATGCTAAAAACATATTTCGGTGTAAATGTTTGGGACAGGGAACCAATTAATTGGTTTTCCATTATTTGTTACAGGGAAAATTCGATCACAACTCAAACTTTTTAGGATTTGATCCGGAGGTCTGAATGGATCAAGTTCTAGTTCTGAGGTACCACTGGATTAATAAAATATACAGCTTGCCCTTACCTCAAATAGTAACATAAAGAAACATTTACATTTACAGTTACATTTAATAACATAAGGAAAGCTCAACAGGGTGAATCCATGGCAACGAATTGGGAATGGGATATCATGGTGCCATTTTCTAGAATTGTGACACAGTGAATGTTTGTATCGTGGTTTTGGTCTCAGTTTCAGAACTGTTACATCACTTCTCATCTGAGACGACATGATCCATGTTGTGCGTATCAAGGCAGAAACAGTTTCTGCAAGTTAGTCTCTCAGTGACATTTAAGGCACTTTTTGCAGAAAATTCTAATTGGGCTAAAAAAATAACTAGGGCTATAGGGTGTTTAAGGTTCCGGTCCCTCAAGAGCCTGTGTAAGCGGGTATGGAAGACAGAAAGATGTATAGTGTGTTTATGACTACAGATGAGGGATAGTGGCCATAGCACTGATTTTCACTTCCATTAGATATCATGTAATACAAAGGTGGATATCGCCAATACTGGTCCCAATATATAGTCTTGGCACAACCCAGATGATAAAATCTGCGAACGGGGGCTGATTGGTCGCAAACCAAACTGTTCTTGGGTCACAGCATTCGAGAACTGCATACACCACTGTATTAAAAATTTACATTAAAATAGGATTACTTATAATTACAGATTATAATCACAGTTTGATTTACTATGGTGATTCAACTGGCTAGTAGCATGCGTGCAGTTATAGAAAATGAATCAACACCCTTCATCCTCGAGAAATCAACAGTGCCGGGGTATAATCATGCTTAATATATATACTAAAATGTGACAGAGAGCTAAACTAGTTACACTAGAAAATCACTGAAATCTGTGTGTGTACCATGCAAACTGGACATCAGTGAACATGAGCGGAAGAGCTTGCGGACCCCCCACCTTCATGTGCATCGTCAGGGGGCTGTCCCGACCAGGGAGGGGATCCTGGTCCTCCAGGTCTGCAAGGGTGCCTAGAGCCATGGGGTACCTAAAATGGGACAGGACGGCAGAGCATCAGTATGAGACCGCTGTGTGCTTCTGGAGTAAATCCAGGCGTAGAGTGCAAAAAGTGAAAGGGTCTAATCTATACCTAAAAGACTCACAAGGAAAGGCTGAATGCCAGTTTTGGATACACATATTTTGAGCAAGCAAAATACTCAAGCAAACAAGGGATAACAAAACTTCAGGGCAGCGTATGGCTCAGTGGGTCAAGCTTGTGTGCCTGTAATCAGACTCATCTGTCCTTTTTCGTGTTATATGACCACAGTCTTACCTCTCCAAGTCCCCCCGCTCATAAAGAAGCCAGAGCAGTCTCTGCATGGACAGTAAAGAGTAGCGAGTACGTCACAGAAAGTACTGGCCCATAAATATAATTGTATTTAATGCATAACATGGCATACTGAAGCCACTAGGGGGTGCTGTAGGCATACCTGCTGGAGCTGCAGGAGCTCTGTGCTGTCTGTGTGTAGGTCCACAGAGGGGTTGATGGCACACACCATGAAGGCCACTTCCATGTTCCTGTTGCACTTTAGGTAGGAGCCCTTCAGGTACAGCCAGCTCTGTTACCATGGCACACCAGTGTATAAGTGGTAAGACCCATGTGCCCACCCAGCTACCGTGAATCATTAACAACCCCAGCCGACATGAGCCACAAACACCGGGAATGCCATAGTGACATAGTCTGCAAAAAATAACTGCTTAATGCTGCAATCCTACCAATCAACGCCCCAACTGTAGGCAAGAATCATAAGCTTAAATCCAAGTCCAAAAATCCATGCTTCTTAATAAATGAGGTCCAATGCAACTTCTAATATGCAGTAATGTCCAGTGTGAATACTAAGGCTGTCGCGATTAGTCAACATAGTCTATGATGTCAATACTGAAAATCCGTCAACATCAATATCTAAAATTGACACATTTAAAAAACATATATATTTTATTTATGGTTTATAAAATGTTATAACAACATTTTTCTTTAATATTACTACATAACTATGGGAGTAAGTCAACTCAACACAAAACAAAAAGGTGGTTTTACACTGTGTACAGCTCGACAGCATACTACAGCGGGAATAGTTCTATGCAGAAGCGCCTGAGGAGAAAAAACAGAGGCACTATTCTGGACCATCACAATAAGCAAAACCATCTTAAGTGTTGTATATTCATGTTTATTAAATTGCCATTAGTATTTTCATATCTTTTGTCCTTGTAGTTGCTAAAAACACTCATTATTAAAGCCATGAAGTTGTCTGCCTGCTACCTCATAATCTCCATTGAGTAAGTGTTTGAGAAAATGTTAAAAAAAAATCTGGGCTTGTTCTACATGAATTGATGGTGCCAGTGTCTGTGTGTGTGTTCCAGGGCATTGGGTTTTTTGGAACCAGGAGAGTACCTAGCTATAGAAGAGATCTGGGGCTAAGTCAAGCTTACTTGGGGCTTGACTTTTTTTTTGAGAAAGAAGATTTTAAGATAATATTCGGGGGGAAGATTGGCTACAATATTTGGGGCTATAGGCAAAAAGCCAGCATCCACTATCTAAAACCCAGCAATAACATACATTTTATTGTCACAATAAAATTGACTTAAATTAAATGGTGTATTTTATTTTCTGGAGGAAAATGAATTGTTTAGATTAATTGACCAATCAGTCCATGGAAAATTTGTTGTTAGTAGCAGTCCTAGTGATTACTAATACACCATGATGTGCAGTGCAAACTTCCAGTGTAAACAGTAATACGCAACGATGTCCAAACACTAACATGCAGTGAGAAATGGCCCAAAATGCCTGCACTGTAAATACAGCCACCCTGGGAGACATGCTGAGAAGTGAAAGAAAGGCACACAGAACGCACCCTCTCGCTGACGCCAGCGCTGACCGTCTGACCACGCCTGTCTTCATTACCCTTGCCATGCCACGTGACCTCTGCTGTCTCTTCACCACCCTTGCCGAAAATGACCCAGGCATGGTCTTCAGACAGCGCCAGGTGCACATCCTGCAGCCCTAGGACCTGACAGGCTGCCACCACTGCAAAAGCCACCCCAGAGCTGTCCAGCTTGGTGCCTGACCACACAAAGGACAGCTGCATTAGATACTGCACTTTCTTCCTCTGTATTGCAAATCTATTTCCCGCAAGGAATTTCATTAACATTACTGACTAAAAAAGGATCATGAGTCCCAACTCTGATTTTATGGCAGAAACCTATCACAAATTTATGGGAATACTTACCTTGAAATATTGTGCTATAACTAGATAATTATATATGTAAAATTAACTATACAGCACCATCTTGTAATTGGTGAATTTCTACATAGTATTTGCAGCCAGTGAAGAGGGTATTCCTATTCCCAATATGAAAACATGTGGTGAGTAATATGACAATAATGTATTGAGACCAAGTGGAATTGTATCCATGATAAGTGTTTCACAGTTACTGCAAGAATCCTGATACAGCAATACATTTACATTTTTGTTTAGCATATGCTTTGCCCAAAGCAACAGATAAAGGAGGAATTAACTTATGCATATAAAAGTGTAAGTACAGCACAGTAAGTACTGCTCCCCAGAAATCTAACTACAGGTGTCAGGCTAAGGTGTAGACCATGTGGCTACCAACAGCATAGATTCTACACATAAGTATAAATCAGCCTTAAGGCAAATAGTAAATTACAAACATACACGCTATCCAAAGGAGTTGAGGCACAAGTGGGCTAGGATGAGCTTCCAATGAATGGCCAATTACAAGTGCTCTTCTTAACACTATTATCATAACAACAGAACAATGCAGCAAGTGTCTATCATTTTTTGTCATGTTATAAGTCTCAGTGGAATTTTAATAACTTAATGACTGGATCTTGAAACTTACTTGATCATTTCTAACCAGTTAGCTGACATATATAAACATCAGACTGCTAAAAAAATATTGCACTCATGTCACAGCGTAAACAGGTTCTTAGAAGGGTCACGTATTCTGTTGAGTAAAGTGTGTTTGGGGCATGGCATATAAGGACGAATGGGTTAAAAACAATTGTGTGGAAATGGTTTGGATTTTCCAAATCCAGTGTGGACCTATCTACTGTAAACTTATACTGTAAACTTATGCAAACATAGAATTTGCACAAGAGGTGGCAACGCATGCAATTTTATTACTCTAATATTATGTTTTTAATTGCTGTAAACTTCTATTCAGAAGTGCACAGCTATTGACCGAAATAATAAATATTCATTTGCACTCAAAAGTTTTGAAACTTCACCATTGAAAAAATTTGGTTGGTTTGTAAACAAATTTTAAAATTGTGATCTATGTCATGGATCATGATTGTAACTAAAAATATTGTGATAGAGCATCCTAGCCATATCACCCACCCCTATATTTCACTATTGTTTACAATGAGTATGGCAGGCAGCCTTCGTCTAGCCTAGTGTTTCAATCAAACCATCTTCCATGAGCAGTATTAGAGTGTGTCTGAAGCTTATCCCGAAAAGCACAAGCCAGGGTAAACCCTAAGGAGGATGCCAGTTCGCCTAAACATATGTTTTTGGACTGCAGGAGGAAACCTGCTACTAAGAACAACAAGTAAACTTCACACACACTGAACCCAATGCGGGATTCAAACCCTGAACTGCAATGCCACAGTGCCATTCTAACTGCGGAGAGAATAAACATTATGAAGAGCCAGGCTGCTAGCTGACTGGTGTGGCATGCATCAGTAGGTCCTCACCTGTGATGAGGCTGAAGAGAGACTGTATATGGGCCCGGTCCTTAAAGTATGAGCGGCTGAGGCTGTTCCAGATGACGTCAGACACCTTCTTCACCAGCTCTCGACTGGAGCCACCAACTGGCCGCCGATACTGTGAGAGGTCGACGGCGCCACGGATCTGTGCGGTAAAGCGTTCATACAGAGCAGCCAGAAGGCTCAGCTCCACGGTGGGGAAGCAGGACGAGGGGCATCCCAGCTCCAGAGGCTCGAAGGTCACACCAGGGACATTAGCTGGAACCACACGGTTCACTGCCAGGAAGTGCTCAACGAAACCCAGGACTAGGGATAGCAGCGCCAGGTCAGGCTCGGGCTTGCAAAGCTCCACGTCGAACAACTGCACCACTGCATCGATTCCCCGCAGAGGGAACAGCTTCTTCTGGGCTGAGCGCAACCCCATGACCCTGCCTGGCTGTCACACTCACTTCTATGCTGAATAATGAGGGTTCCTCTGCACCAGGGGAGAGCCACACACACACCAAGCAAGTCATGAAAAATGTGCAAAGGTCACATAGTTCTATTCTTAAAACCATCAATAATACCAGCATGGACATACATTAATATCCTATATACATTGTTCTGGAGAGTAGAGATTTACAATGCCAGTCAAAAATTTGGACACACTAAGCTGTCTATAAAGGTCAGTGATGGTGTTGCATCACATGACCTCACCACACACCAGAAATGGTTTTGTAGGAGTTTGACCAGAGAGTAAAGAAAAAGCACCCAAAGCTCTCTTTTATAGTTTTGATGTCCATATATACATTATTCTAAAATGCAGAGAAAAGTACAAATAAACCTTTCAATCGGTA
>JAODUD010000002.1:15679950-15698377 GCA_026784285.1 Stomatorhinus walkeri
TAAAATGCTCTTTTTGACTAAGAAGAATTGAATTAGAGATATATGTAATGCATACATAGGAGTGTGACTTGATTAAACTGCTTGCCACAGGCGCCGAACTCAGTCATGGCGGCGAATGTTCTTCGGGGAAGGATCTCTCTTCTCACGGAAGCGGGAAGCAGAAGTGACGTGCACAGGAGTGAAGTCGTTTGGTCATAATCAGACCTGTTGCCTTAAATACCGACTGCTTAACACATTATTTCTAGGATATGCAGTGTACAGTATCCTTATTCAAATATTATTAAGTAATTGCATTCTCGAATACAAGCTTTAAAACGCACTGTGCGCCAACTGAATCGGCGAATGCTTACTCATGTATTTGGAATACGTAACGCCAGTACTTGGATTCCGGTACAAGTACAATAAAACGTTTCCCAGCTTTCATTTTAGAAAATTGCTTTTGTGACTGACATAGTTAAATCGAATAAAGATTGACACTGACGTCTTGTCTGTTTTGAAGGGATTTATTTTCAAGGCTTCATAGGCGCTTTAGTCTGAGACCAACTAGAAATTCTTTCAGTTCTGTAAAAAAATGCTTTTGGTGTCAAGGTGGGACTCAAGTACTACAACACTGAAAGAAATATGTAAGACACACGACAGTAAAATCTAGACATGAACGTAAGACAAAAACATAAACACTTGCTTTGGTTAAGCTCCGCTCCGGTCCGCCCCCCCTTTCCCCAGACCCTGACAGGATTCGCGGGTTCAGAAAAAGATGGATGGCGGGACCTGATTTGTTGGGGAAAATTGCGCGAAGTGGCAGTCGAATTGATTGAACAGATGGGTAGAATCGTGGTATGTACAATTAATATATAAAGTAATATACACAAAATATCAGAAATTAATATTCATCTAGCTATATGACCCCCGGCGTCTGCTTCGTATGTATTCCACCATTAAATGACGGTATAGATTTAATTGAGGGCATACTCCTTTAAATGAGGTAGCGTATATGGTGACTCCCTCCCTGCCCTTCTTGTTTTGCACTTCTGAACTAGCGCTGAAGCAGCGCGCTTAGCGGCGGCTCTCGTCTCTTATTAATGTAGGTGCGACAGTTACGATCTGGCATACAGCTGCCGCTTATTCGCAGCAGAAGGGATATTGAGAGGATCCGCACGGGAAAGGGCTGAAGATACAAAGTAGCCTTGCGTCGTCAGAGGCTATTTGACTCACTTTCGCACCGCTACGAGCATAGAAATTTAAGCCGCATAGAAAAATGGCAACCCAGTCGGCTCAGATATCGTCATCGCAGGGGCTTGTCGACGGCTCCTCCGGTCCAAACTCGGCCAAAGACTCCAAGTGCTCGGGTAAGAGGAAGACCCATGTCTGAGCCTAGCTTAAATCCAATGTAGTTTCCATTTTTTCCCCAAAATTGTGGGCAGTTGCTCAACCGGGCTGTAAAAATCTTTGTAAATCAGCGGTTTCTGAATTTGTCTTCTTAACGTTTTTATTTAAAATATTTACGCGTTTTTACAATTACGCAGTGTTTTTTGTATAACAAACAACATTAGTTTTTATCATTCGGTTATACAATTTTTTAAGCTTTGAGTATTCCTTCTTTTAAACCCCTATATATTTTTGCGGGTGCTTTGACGGCCACATCTCGTCGTGCATTTTAATTTTTTCCTTAATGAATAATGTACGGCAAACTAGAATTTAACTAGAATTTAACGACAGAAACCACTACCTTCCCCAGACAGGAATTCTTCATGATAAAATTATTACTGTGTGGCAAGTTGTTGTAAGCTGTTAGCGTTCTCTTTAAATGCTGTTTGGATTATTATTATTAATAATAATAATATCAACAATAAGGCATCGTTTAAAGTGAACACTAACAGCTGTTATGTAAGACGCAAAGGGACGAAGGAAGATAGCTTTTCCTCTGGGCTCTGTTGTAATGGCTGCATATTGCGGCGACGCCAATCTGCACTGCAGATGCTCAGTAAGTGGGAGACTGCGTTGGGAGGGAGCGCCTCTTAAAGCAACCGCGTTCTCATTATAACGCTACACCACAATTCATCATTTTTCATGACCTGTTTTGTCGTAAATTTATATTCATTGTGCCTCCACCGACTGCAGGTGGATATTTTCATAATTTCCGAGCGGTTTTTTTTAATGCTTGTGCTTTTTATGCTTGGCCCTCACAGTAGCATGTCTTGTTGTTGCTAGAATATGCCATTGTCATACTAAGCCCCGTCTCACTGTTCTTGAATACACACAGTCTGATTTTAACTGATTAATAGCCCCACTTCAGCTACTGTAGCTTGCTCTGTTTGGTCATTTTTGTTAAACAAATGATGTAGCAGTCATGTATTGTGATTTAGATTTGTGGGTCACTTGTGAACATTAAAGGGTATCTTGTAATAAATGGTATGTGGGCCAGTTACATGAACTATACTTGTTTGCCAAGACACATGGAAAATTTAACATGTTTTGCTGTAATTCAATGCCTGTAACAAGTTTAACTAACCAAATGTGTTTGGGGAGGGTTAGAGTGCATTTATGTTTATGAAGATTTTAGTTTTTTTATTTCAAGTTATTGATCCATGCAGATTAACCCCCCCCCTACTGATAGCTTAAATACCTGCTTGATATGACATTCAGTGTTATTCACACTGGCAAGGTGAAATTGCTCTTGTATGATACAGAGGTTGAACCTACGCTGTGGCTTTATCTTGAAAGTCCCCAGTGCTCTGCTGTGCTGCCTGGTGCCACCAAAGCTGCTTTACCTTGCTGAGGTCAGCGGTTCCAGGGCCCAGCTGGCAGACAAGACCTCCGTTGAGGGAACCCCCTGGTGGGTTGCCAAATAGGCAGTAACCCTGCGATTGCTGGCAGGCCTCCCCCAACTCATCTGTGTCCAGGATGATTAAGTAAGGGGGGGTGGGGGGAGGGGGCTGGTCACTTAGGAGGTGGCACACTTCAGCACATGCTTACTGTCACTGAAATCTGTATTAGTCTTGGATGTACAGCAATTACCTCTATGGTGTGGAAGTGCCCCTCCCTCATTTTTAAATGATCAAATCCCTTTCCTGCAAAGCTATTTTTTTTTCTTCTTCCAGATACCTGTTAGTTGTATTTCATTTCTCTGTTCGGTCATGTATCCTTTTTTGTGAATGGCATAGCTGAGACATACTGATATGCATGTTTTCTCTCCTCGCCATCAGGGGTAAAGAGCCTGATACAGGCTCTTATTTTGAAGGTGATGTTCATTTGATCTGGCTTTGCACCTGTTTTCCATTTACATTAACTGTGGTTGAAGGTCATGAGCAGTGCTTGTTCACATATATACATTCTTTGTCTGCTTTATGTATGGGTTCGGTATCAAAAGGCAGCTTCTCAGGACAAGTAGCCTGGCTAGTCTCAGATACCCAACCTTTATTTTGTGTATCGGCAGCAGGGTTCCGTCACAAAACTGAATCGTCCTGCATGGTTGATAAGTCCCATGTGGCATTTTGAGAGAACGGCGAGTTCTCCTTGACGCTGAACCCTGACTCAAGTGTCCAAAATGGGCTGAGGCAGCAGTGCCTCCACCCCTAGTGGGGTCTTATGTTTCATGACTCTGTGTCCCCTGGAACAGGATCTTTGTAGCAGGCAGGGCTGTCCTCTGCTCAGGGCCCAGTTCAGGCTGGGGATTATGTGCATGGTGCTGCAATGTGGCCCTCAGTGTAAACATAATAACAAAAAACAGTTGGTGTTTACTTTTAAGTTGGATACAGATGTGGAGTGCTTTCTGAAAAGGGACCCTGTTCGAGTGGTTTTCATGGGGTTTTGAGTGGGTTTGACAACAATGGCAGCATGAGCCCTGCCGCTGTAACATTAGCAAACCTACAGGCATCTATTTCTAGGTTCCCTTGGTTGTCACGCCCCCTGATCTTTGTGCTTCTGTCAGGTTGGTCCCTGGTGTGGCCTATGCTTTGGGTGTGTTCGCAGGATTAATGTGGAACCAGCTGGATGAGACAGGCTTCTGGATAGGCTGGAATGTGGGTGTTCTAGTATCTGGTTCAAAAGCACAACCCGCTCTGCCTGTCTGATACTTTACCTTGTCACACCTTCCCTTTCCAGGATTTGTCCTTCGTGTTAGTCATTGGCTTGGAATCCTGTGTGTTCTACCTCCTTGTGTTCTTGGGGGCTGGGGGAAGATGCAGCTTAGACATAGAAAACGTTTTTCAGAGGAATGAAAGTAACCACTGCAGTGAATGTAACACCTGAAGTCCCAACCCACTGTTGCTATTTACTTAGCCCATGTGTTTGCATTTGTCTTTTGTTTTATGAGTCAGAAAAAATGTGAATCTATTATTATGCTGCTTTGGTGTTTAGCTTACATGTGTAAAATATATATATAAGGTTTTTTTCCCCTTTTTTTCTCCCCTTTCCTCTCCCCCAGTATGTAGTTATACTGTTTTAACTGGGAATTATTTGGTATATGGAAGCAAACTTTGGTGTTACCTTGAGTCTTGTTCAGAGTAGGTTTCATAGAGTTGTCTCCCACTGCTGTTGTGCTGTTTTCCTTTAGCACAAGGCTGGGTTATTGGGGGGGGGGGGACGTGGGGGTCCTAACACTGTAGGTTTCTTATTCTCCTTTCCCTTTTATTTTTTCAGATTCCTTTCTTTCCTCTTCGCCTGTATCTCTCATTCAATCTCCTCAAGGCAAGTGTTTAGTTCTCTTGTACCACGCACCTGTTCTTTCTGATGATCCGCCTTCGTCTCTTCTTATTTGCTTTTGCTTTCTTCCCCTTGTCCTGCTGGGCTGCTACTTTAAAAAGCTCCACACATCCTTGGTGCTTCTATACTCTACCCACAACCTGGTGGTGAAATGCAGCCTAAAAACCAGTCATGTCTCTTGAATCCTGTCTTCCTGAATAGCTATGTGAGCTGACCCCCTCCCTGTCTGTTCCCTGTGGTAATACTGTGACAGCAGGGTGTCCCCAACTCCAGCTTGGAGGACCTCCCACTTTATGGTGTGGGAGCAGTTCTTTGGGTCAGTCCCCAATCTGCCACTGGCATGTGTCAGTGAGGTGTATCTTTTATCCAAAAAAAAAAAAATCCATTGAGTTAAATTTTATGGGCAGCAATAAAATTTTCAATATTCAGAAATAACAATGACTTTATCAGTGTATGCTGCTTGTTTTTTTTTGTTTTTGTTTCAATTGTACCCTTGTGGTAATAACATTTTAATATGCATATTACTTCTCACTAGGAAGCAGCTGATCTACCAGAGTCCTTACATGCAGAGAACATCTTTTAGACATTTTGGGTCTCAAATCTAACATTTGCCCCATTGGATTTCAAATCATCTCTTTGCATTGGGCCCCCACCTGGAGGTGTGGTATGAGTATATGAATGTCTTCAACATAACTTCCAGCCCCCCTGCCCCCAGGTTCTTGGTCCCACAGTGCTTTGCCTCTGCTTCTCGCTTTTGCAGCATTGCATGTTGCCACTTCTGGCCTATAGCTTCAGACGACCCTAGAGCCTAGGTTTATTTTTCACCTCAAACCTTTTGTATGTGTCTTGTCCACAACGCAACAGCTTATTGAGAGATGCTACTTCGGTTCTGTTGTCATGAGAAGTGTGGGACTCTGCAGGCTAATGTTACGAAAGTGCCCACACTCGGACATCCTTTAAAGTGCTGTTTGATCATTTTCTTGGCAGAGGACAAAGGCTGACAAAACATTTTGATATTATAATGTAGTCCATGGAAGTGCTTCACACAGTACCTTATGTTCCCCTTAATTAAAATTTGAACCAAAGTTTTTGCTTAGACACCTTGAAATAAGTCTATGAACTTATTTGCAATGGAATTCACATTTTGATTAGACACTGGTACATTTTGAAAGCTTGCTGGTGATTGAAATTTGTCATGTTACAAATGGGTCCATTCAGGTTAAATGACAACCACACTATGTTGTGTTTAATTTATTACGAAGGAAAAGTTTTGAACGCTCTTGAATTTGAATTTTCCATTACCAGCACTTAGGTAAACTTTTTTTCCTTTCCTAAGTCTGTATGTGCCCTGTTTTTTTTCCTGTCTTTTTTTTTTTTTTTTTTGTATGTTCCTGTATCCCCCCCCCCCCCCATCCCACCGCCACAAATAGTGGGAGCCAGGGCTCTATGCTAGGTATTTCACCAAGTAGCATGGATGCTATTAAGATACTTTGTAGCGCACATTTTACTAGCACTCATTTCTTAGGTCCCCCGAGGTATATTTCTTCAATTAGGGGGACTTCCTTGATATGTTAGAGTGGAATTTTGTTTAGCAATTGACTACAAATGTATTTGTGTCTTACACGTTTATCTCGTACAATCTTTTCAGCTTTTCCTATCAGTGCTAACAACACTGCTAGCATAATTGTTACTTCCTTCCTAGACCAGGTCATTATCTTGTTCCTCTGTATCAGTATCATAATGAATAATTGATTTCATTTTTCATTAGCTAATACCATCAGGTCATTAACTTCAGTAATTTACACATCCTGGGAAATGTTTTGCAGTGTGTTACTGCAGTAGTTTGAGTGTGAACACCAGTCACTTACTTTGCTTTGACCGCTCACTACTGGGTCATTTAACAGTTTGATGCATGTTGGCAATACTAGTTTTAACCTGCTTAAACTGTTAATTTGGTGTAGCTTTCAAAAAAGATGTACAGGTAGTGGTGTCATTGCTCACTCCAATGCACACTTGGGAAGGAAATTTTTTTGTAATTCTCACACATTGATTTTTTATTCTTTTTTTAGCTGCATGTGCGATGGAAATGTCGCACTAGAAGCCTGGCAGGAACTATGTGAATATTTCTCAAGCAGTGAAGAATACTGAATAGGGCCCCTGAGTGCGGATGGACACCTTGAAGCCTGACTTATTTATTCCATGAGTGCATTTCCAACTGAAGCTTTGTGGGATAAAAATAGTTGAGGCAGAATAGTGTAATTGGCTTTAACGTTTGTGTTAAAGATGTGTTCATAAGAGGACCTGGCTGTGTGTGTCTCTGTGTGTGTATGCAAATACAGTACAGCTAAATATGATTTGATGGAAACTGCAGCAAGAAGTGACTATGACCTTAGCTATACAGTCATGTGTTTAGCGGCTCCTGATGGGCTGGAAGGTGACAGACATCCTTCAGATGCCCTGGCACCCTCTGAGAGATGTCCAACATTCCTGAGTTGGACCAGATATAAATAGTTATGTACACATAGTATAAATTATGCCTAAAATTTACATGCTAAATCAAATTTGTGCGTGAACTTTTTTCAAAGTGTATTTTGAGTATACGTTTATCCAGATGCCTTTTCTATTGCTAATAGAAATATAAAATGTTCGTAAATTGATCAATGCCTCTTAAGATACTGCTGATAAATTATGAAATAGAACTACATCCACAAATTTCACGTTCAAGTCCCATAACTTTGTCATAACATATTGGACAAGTTTTAAGTGGTTTTCGCCAAATGGGTCGCATAGGAATATTTTCAAAATATGGAGTGTTCCTCATGGACCTTCTTTGTAAGGAAGGTGTTCCATGTTATCTGGCTGTGAGCAATTGTCCTGTACAGTTTTGTATTCCCTGAGAAAAAAAACAGCTTAAAATGTTTGTGTGAGCAGAGTTTGGTCTATTTTTTTCCTGTTTAGAGAGATGAGTAAGCTTCTACTTCTGTAATTAATTTTAAAAGATTAAGTATGGAGAGGAATTCAGTAGTTATTGACAGCTGAACTTTGTACAACTGCAAAACAATTGTTCTTTAGTCTGCTTTTGGTGTACAATAAGTCATTTTGCTCAGATACAATCTTTTGATCCCATGAACCAAGCCACTTGGTTTATTAGTGAACTTAATAATCACAGCCAAAGAAGGTCTGCTAAAGAACAAACTAGGATCCTTGATAGTTTAATCGTCTATTGATTTCTGTATTGATTTTGGTCATTTTTAAGCATTGATCCTTATTTAAGTAAAAAAAATTCCCAAAACCAACAGATTTAGTTTAAATACAGTTTAGCCATTGTTGTCCTGCTAAAAATGAACGAACTTTCTTGGGTAGTTTTCAGAAGACCGTAATTTAGCGCTTTGTTTCAGTAGTGTAATTGGCTTTTTAATATGCCATGTAAATCGCTTGTCTTTCTGTTGAGGAACTTCCTCAATGGGAAGTGTTTTTTGTTTTTAAGTTGTGGACATAATATGCAGCAAGACTCCATACACTGTGACTGCCCCATTCCATGCATGATTGCATGACCTATATTGGATGGTATTGTACTGCAGAGAAACTGCTACTCTACTGTAGTCTGCTGAAGATAGTGGATCTGCTTCTGGTTCTGTCTTGTGATGTTGATTGGTTGAAGTTAATAAAGATTATTACAATATTATAAAATGGATTTGCATATCTTGGTTGATTTACTTGGTATGCCCCCATGTGATTTTTGTATTTGATAGAGCTACAAGCAGAGACCACTGGTTTTATTTATATGCATGGGAGTTGAATATGCATCTTGAATTTTTATTTTTTTGTATTCCCCTCCTGCTTGACAATTGCAGGTGAAAGGGTCCATCAGGGACCTGGTGAACCCACAGACATGATACCAACTTCCCTTCGCTTTCGCTCTCAACCTAATTCCTTTACTCCAGTTCCACTCAGCAGCCAGTCACTGGGAAATGCAGGTGAAGGTATTAGCCATTGTACAAAGGAGAAGCAGAAAAATATGGAAATTCACGGGATAGATTCTCCTTTCACTGGAACTGCTCTAATTTCTTCGGGGCAAAGCCCCTCTGCTGGAACAAAAACCTGTACTGGGCCACTGTGGGATGACACATCTCCTATTAAGACTTCTCCTGTATCTGAAAGAATCAAAGCATTAGAAGCTCTTGCAGCAAAGAAGGGTGAATCTGACACCTGGAGTGATGGAGGATTCCTCCACTTTAAGGAGCGCCACTATGAGAAGTCTCCCACTGAGTCGTCCTCTCCATTCCCAAAGAAGGACATATCCCCTGACCAGTGCTCCCCAGAATCACCTTTTGAGGTTCTGGGGGACACACAGCGGGGAAACGATTTTGAAGACACGGCAGACTGGATGCGAGCTCACTTGCCTCCTGCACCTAACTTTGACACTGTCCCAGAGCTTGAAAGCAAGGCTACTACAGACTTTTTGGTATCTGCGTGTCTTCACGAGTTTGAGGAGACCCAGACAGATACAGTAGTGGCAAGTGTTCCTGTTGAATTCATGGATGTTCCAAGAGAAACATTTCAACAGATGGAACAAACCAGTGACTCAACTAAGCAGAGTAGTGTGGATGAAGAATCTGAATTTGACATGAGCTTTTTACCCACTGCCTACATATGGGACAAGCAAGAAAAAATAGATGAGGAGATAAGGGGACTTCCAGCACTTGATGAATCAAAGCTCCCTCCTTCCCCTCCCCCTCCCGCTGGTTTTGGATCCCCTACGCCCCCTCCCTCTCCACCTGCCTTGCAACTTAATGCTTTGGAGGTGAAACCTGCTTGGAGTTCTGACATGGATCCTGTTGAGATCGTAGATTTGGACAGCTCAGGAGAGTCAGATGATACTGTGATTGGGGATGTTGTGTCCGTTCAAGCTCCTGTATCTAGCAGTCTTGTGTCTGACCTTGAGGACCCCATCACTGTTGCTCCCTCAGCAACTAGTGGGGAGAGGGAAATTCTGCCAGGTAAGCAAGAGAAGCAAGCAATTTTGGTGCCTATTATAAATGTTATTGAAACTGATGAACCAGCTCTAAGTGATGAAGAGGAGGGTTTTCAGGTTATTGAAGATGAAGACAAAGAACAGCCAACACCACAGAGTTCAAATTTTAAAGAGGAGAAATCAGAACAACATGAAGATTCTGTTGCAGAGAGCTCTGATTTATATCAACAGAATACCTCGGAGGAAGTCACTCCTCCATCAAAGACCATTTTGGATACTGAAACTTTACCCCTTGATTCTCTTGCTGAGATTTCATTTGAAGATCAGAGTAATAAACCTGACACTCAAACAGAAAATGCATCCTCTGAAAATGTGCTTTCCAAGGAAATTGCTGGAAGTTCTCCAGTTTCAGAACAAATGGTATATTCAGATGCAAGCCAAGTTCAGGTATTCACACAACAGCAGACTGGAAATGAACCTTCCCTTTCCACAGTACAATCTTTAGACCAACGTCTAGAAAAGTCATCAGAGTTGCAATATGCCATCTTTGATCCAGCAAAACAAATCCCATCTGGTGACTTAACAAATAGTGTTGCTGATAACCCTTCAATTAGCTTGCCCTCCTCTCCAGAAACTATCAGCTCTCATTCTATGCTGGAAGATGTACCAAGTAAAGATGTGTCAAGTAAAACTTCAACAGTTCAACTTATTCAAGAGGATGTGAATAACACTGACCATGTTCCGCAATGTGACAAAAAGCTTGAAGCTGAGAGCTGTCATCCTGGCATTAAAAGTATGGACATAGAGTTAAGCTCAAATATTAAATCCAATATTCTTTCCTCTGATTCTGCTGTACAGAATTGGGCTCAGTTTGTGTCACCGAGTGCCCCTTCCGGTGTAGTTTCTAACACTACTGAAATTGAGACCAATTATGCAGATGATCTCAGAGTAGTTACCGAAGACTTCCTTCCAAATCTTATAGGAGACGAGCCCTCACCTCAAGCCAAAGATTCACTTTCAGGCTTGTGGAACACTCCCCAGAATGTTAATTGGGAAATGTCAACTGAATTTCAGCCAGACAAAGACACCGTTTCAGAAATTAATTCCCTTGAACTGGAGAAGGTTGAGGTCCCAGCAAGCCTGAGTAGTGAAGATGTCTTGACCTCATGTGAGTCTGGATTGCTGCCAAAATCTGTGGTGGATCAATGGCAAGACAATCAACCAGAAATTTCTCAACCAAAACAAACTTCCCCAGAGACCACGAGTGACCCTGAAAGCACTGAGCTAGAGTCCTCAGTTTCTGATGCAACTGACAGCTTTGTGGAGTTCATGAGAGAGTGTCTTAAATCACGACAGGATGGAGAACATATTGATATCTGCAGCTATCGCATGGGTACAGAGTTTCCTAAAACTGATGCACAGTCTTTTCATTCCCCACCTGCCATGGTTTTGGATCTGGAACAAGAGCATCTTACTATCTGTGCCCTGAAAGAGCTGGGCAGCAGTCAAGAAGAGGATGAAGACCTGCCCAGTGAGAAGAGCTCCCAAGTAACACCCAAGGAAGGAAACGTTCCCCTACTAACATCCCAACTACAAGCGATGGGCACTGCTCCCTTTCCGGCTCCCGCCAGTGAGCCACTTGTCCGAGATTCTACAATTGAAGAGGTAGACAGGATCGACGCATGGGTGACTGATGCTTACCATCTTGCAGAGCATGCTTTGACAGCAGTACTAACCCACCTGTCAGGTAACATCTCTCTCCTGGGCATTTGGCCTGCTAACTCCTCACACAAGCAATACTGCTGCTTTGCGTTATCTGCTTGCAGTATTTTACCTAAACTTGTACAATTGTAAATTGAATCTGCGGTCTAAGATTGAATTGTGTGTTTTTATGGAGGGGAACCTGTCAATGGGTATGTGTGTTAGGACAATGGGTTGATGCAGCAGTGGGTTTATGCGACTCACCCAATAAGATGTTTAATCTACAAATGCAACAATATTTTATTTCTGTGTAAAATGGTAACCACCTCAGTTGAATAAGGACTGAGGATCTTTAGTGTATATACCATATAACAGAATGCATACCATGTGTATATAGGGCTGCGGGAATGGGTCTCTGTGTGATGACTTGGAAAAAGTAGCTAAATTTCCTCTTACACAGCAGGTTTTTCTTTATGGCAGTTTTTAAAGAACAGAAATGTTTTATTTTAGCTTTATAAAAAACACTACAGACAGCTTGGCTTGTCTGTATATGATACTTTGGCAGCTTAAAGGAGGTGGTGGGTGAAATAGTATCAAAGAATCTGAAGCATTTAGAAGGTGTCAGGTCCCTGAAAAAGTGCATTACTTGGGGCAACATTTCCCCTCTCTCATTGCTTGCAGTTGATGTGTATGGGCATGTTAGAGAAAAGTAACTGGAGTTTCTGGTCTAGTACAGATCAAAATTTCCAGGATTGAAGATATGATGCATTTAATGTATAATTACGCAATGATCTTTATTTTATCATAAAGTACTGCCATTTCAGTCATTTGTTCTGGCCATTTATTACTAAATGGAAAGTTTTCAGCCTGCCAGGGGTTGATTCTGACCCCTGTAAGCATGCCCTCGATCCAGGTATAAAGAGAACCCTTCTTGCGTGTACTGCTATGTGGATCGATATTTATAGACCGCTATGGTAGCTATCATATATTCATGCACACCAGTCTTGCCACTCATACATCAGCCTGAACATGTGTACTAAATTTGACCTGTTCTGTTATGATGGAGGTATCCAAGAATTGCGTCACAGTGACACAAGTTTCAGTTGAGCCAAGGAAGTTGATATTATTCCTGACCATGTGATGCCCAGCCTGTTTGTTATAATGTTGAGTGCTTATTTTAATCCCCCATCTTGTGGTTTGTACACTTAATGGATGCTGATTGTATCTTTGGATGGTGGATATCCTATTGCATATGGGAATTTAGGGCTAGGATGATAATGAATTGAGGGACAATATTTCATAAACTGACAATGTATTTACATCTCGTTTACCAGTCACACACCTGGTACTTTCCACTGCAACTAGGAACCAAGATGTACCCAACCTGTACCTCAGATTTTCAAACAAGTATGTGAGCCATACCCGAGCTGTAACTGTGCTGACATGGCCTTGACCACACAGAGCTAGGATTATCTGAAGGAAAAAACATATATTCTATGCATTTATTCATTATTGGTAGTATCACACATCATGATGCATTCCAAAAACTTTCAACTTGGACATTTCCAACTTGTACTTAAGGTAAAAAAAACTACAGAACGGCTGAACAGAATGGATTTGCAATATAAAGTTGGGCAAAAAAATGCTATTTCTGCTAGCGTCTGATGCTTGCATAATATGGCAATTCTCACAGATGTGCTAGAGGGAATTTATAGCCTCAGAGTAAATCATGATGTACACCATGTGAACAGTAAATAGGTGTTTTTCTTTTTATGTAACTATCACTCCAAACTCGGCCTCGAACCAGCCCTTCTGCAGCAGAAAACTAAAGTCCGGTGGAACTGTGCTGTGACTAGTCTCTTTGTGGTACAACTCTGATACGGGTCTGTTCCTGTATGCCAGTGGAAAAGCCCCAATCTTTTCCTTGGTATTTTTCCCCACTTGCTTTCTGGATAGTTGCTGACAGCTTAAGGCTAATGCTGTAGTTTTACATTAATTGACTATCTCAACTCTGGCAGTAGGCAAGCCATCCACCACAACATCAGCAGTCATGTTTGTCTTTCACTTCATGTGGGATCAACTCTTTTCCACAAAATAAGCAGTTGTGTCCTGATGGTTCTGCTTTACTTGCCAAAACAGAGGTCACCCAATAACCACTCAGGTTACCAAATATGAGAGAGATGACGAATTAGGATATTAGGTAAAAATTAGGCAGTATGCCTTTACAGAGCTAGTGTGCCATTATACAGTCAGTTAGTTGAGTTAATGTCTCCCATGCTCATGATGTGGTCATGTTAAACTTTAATGGGAGTTTTTCAGGTGACATCCTACTGCTCAGACCGCTTACAGCTATTACTTATGGAAAATAACTCCTTTGCATGTGTTTTTGGTAAGTCGTGAAGCGGTCCTGGCCCGATTAAATGAATGGTTCAAGTGTGTATGCAAAAAAAACAAGTTCTTAAAGCCATATGAAAACTTTCCACTCTTCCACTTACCCAAGCTAATGACTTTCTTTTCTCCAAGGTGGCTGCAGCTTGAACTAACAATTCCTTTTACAATCTAATCAAGAATAAAGTTTCATTACTGTCAGCTTATTTGTATTTGCTGTCAGTAAGATGGCCATAGTGGGGCTTTATTCAGTGTAATAATGCTGATCTAAATTCTAGAAACCGTGACCTAAAATATGTCACATTTTAACTTTTTTATCTTATTTATAGCTGTTATGGAACAAAGTCGCAGTAGAATTGCAGCTGTAGCAGTAAAGTGGGCTGTAAATTTATACAGCATTTAAGAAATTCCCATGTAATGTCAGAAAATCACTATGTGCCTGGTAACTGTAAGGGCCCTTTCATTCTTCATGTGCACAACATTTGGAATCTTTGTGTGAAGTGGATTTTTTTTTTTTAGAAAAAAGACAAAATGTAGTTGTAAGGTTTATATGATGCCTAGTAGAAGAGCATCAGCAAAAGCTAAATATCAGATTCACTTTCTTTGTAGTATGCACTGCTAACTATATACTGTGTGGATGTAAGGATTATGTTGGAGTGCGTGCATTGAGCTGAGCTGCAATGAGGTCATGCAGGTAGAACTGGTGCTGTGCCTTTAAGAGCTGCACCGTGCCAATGCTAGAAAGCAGGCCACTGCGGCAGCACTACCACTGGGGCATGCTGCTGCAGTTTGCGCCTGCTGCACTGAGTAAGGGGAGGGGCTATCAATTTGCACTGCTGCTTGTGGTTAACCCCAGAGCATGCTGGGATGTGATCGGATCCCTGAGGTGCTGAGCATGTACGTGCCCTCATCACTGACTACCCATGAGAACCTGACTTACTGGAATTTCAATCTCTTAATCTTTAAATAGGAAACATCTTTTAGGATCCTGTCCCTCTAAACTTATTTCTTTTTTCTAAATATACCAGCAGCGTCTTGCACAGCAGAATAATTGAGCTGGGATTTTCCTTTTTAAATCTGCAGCTTACTTCACACTGTAGCTTTTTTTTTTCTAAATTCCATTGGTTTTAGTCTTGACTTTGAACAAGTGAAGTAGCACAACTTTAAATGTTAGTTGAGGGGTAGTATGGAATGGGAAAACCAGAATTTACTTCTGGGTCGCAGCAGATTTTCACCCACACTTTGACAATTAGCAGCATTAACAAAAGAGAAGATGGCACTAATGACTCTGAATTGGCTCCTCTTCTGCATTTAACTGGCTGGGCTTCCTTGAGCAGCTGTAATTGTGAAAATTCAGCCTTCATGTCCTAAAAGGTCAGCCTGATTCACAGTGCATGAGGCCTCAGGGTGGCATTGCCACTTGGCCTTGAGCAAAGGCTGTGGAAGCGTTGGCCAGATCCTTCAGGTGCCTCCCTCCCTGTGACAAGTAGGAGGGAAGTAGGAGCAGGTTTCTGCCACTGGGTACATAAAATGCAGCTGGAAAGCTGCACAGTGAGGCCACTGCACATTCACGGCAGGGATTCACTGCCTTTCACCCCAAGCAGCTTGAGCTGGTACTGGACACGCACTTCCTCTTGGAGGGCCTACCTCACTAAAGAGACACACTGTGTTTAACTCCCAGCCCCTTGTTTGGTACTCCTCCAGAGTGTGCTCTGTAATTGTATAATGACAGGGTGTGTGTATCTATGCAGTTCTATAGGCAACACAAATCCAGTAGCTCCCCAAAGCTGGGGGATCAGACTTGATCTCACTGGCTCTTCCTGGCTTTTCACCCCAATCTAGCACCCTAGCTCCCTCTGCTTACAGTAAAGTACTAAAAACAATGTCAAGGTCAGGATGGTGCTAATCGAGGTAAGAGGTTAATTGAGGAAAGAAGCTGGTTATTTCCTACACTTAGGAACGTGAGTAATCTCCATGGTGTTGGCAGGCTGCTTAATTTGTATGAGGATCGATTTGAATTTCTGTCCCTCATCTCATCCGTAACTATATATGCTCTTTCTCTCCCCCCATCACCATCCCAGTACAAGACCTGGTGTATTGGCGAGACCCCAAAAAGACGGGTGTAGTGTTCAGCGTCTCCCTGCTGCTGCTGCTCTCCCTGGCCGCGTTCAGCATCATCAGCGTGCTGTCTTACATCCTGCTGGCCCTGCTCTGTGTAACCATCAGCTTCCGTGTCTATAAATCAGTCATCCAGGCTGTGCAGAAGTCCAATGAGGGCCATCCATTCAAGTGAGTTGTGTGGGAGGAACTCTCAGTACTTCACTGGGCTAATTGCAATAATAAAATGTTCAGCTTTAAACATTGATTGTTCGTTGTAGCAGAATGACAATACTAATGTACAACATGAGCATGTGTAATTCTGGAGCTGGCTGTTGAGCCCCTCTGAACAGGAATTCCTCCCAGCAGCAGTTTCTCTTGAGATTTATTCTGTGAACTTGAACTGCATCCATGCCACCACCCCCCCCCCCCCAGAACCTTAATGGAAAAGGATGTCAGCGTGCCCCCAGAGACCTTCCGCAAGTACGTGGACATCAGCCTGTCCTACATCAACCAGGGCCTCAAACACGCCAGCCGTCTCTTCCTGGTGGAGGATTTGGTGGACTCCATCAAGGTCTGACATGCCCCCTCTGTCTCGCTGCCCTCCTATATGTGTGTTACTCCAACCCTTGGCCATTCCCACAGCTGTTCAGCCTATTTCTATACATGCAGCAGGTCAGACTCTGTTTAAACCCTCCTCCTTGTAACACCCTCCCACAAGGCCAGGACATTAAGCAGAGCTCCCTTGCTGTTACCTTGCCTATAGCTACAGTGTAGCCTGTGATGTAGTGGTGAAAGAGGCATCCTTCGTGCAAACATTAAGACCTGTAACCATCTAGTAGTAAAGGGGACAGTTTTACAGTGCAGAAGATAAGTTTGAGGCTAGTTGGCACCTTCTCTAGGGGCAGACCAGGCCGATGTCCTATTTTTTATTATTTTTTTTGCCGTGTGTAATACAGCAAAAAAAAGGTTGCTAGGCACCCTTAGGATTAGGATGCAATGGTGAACATGCACTTGAATGAATGGCCATGATGACGTGGTGCCTTTGCTGTCCAGCTGGCGGTGCTGATGTGGCTGCTGACCTACATTGGCGCAGTGTTCAATGGCATCACTGTGCTCATCCTGGGTAAGTGGCTGCGTCGACCACACTCAACAAACCACGGGGTGAGTAAGCAAGGCAAATGGGCGTTACATGGACAGGCTGAACTAACTAATTAAAAGCTTTGTGTGATCGGTTGGCACATCCAACAGAAATGTGGTTATTCTTGTAAGAGGAGTTTTACTATTGTTTGATTCAACAATGGCCTATCAAAGTTTCACTAGTTATGCCAGATAGAGAAACTTCTGATTTATGTTAAATTAATCATATCATATATTTAATCACATCAAATTAATCATAAATTGGAACTTTCGGGATGAATTATGAGGAAGAAAATTAAAAGCCATTTTAAGTTTACTTTCAGCATATTATCCCCCGCAGAACATAATATCCAATATAGGTAACGTCTTCTAAAATAGATGAAGAGAGAGTCTGAATAATGTTCATAAAACGGGTTTCAGGACAGCAGGGAGTTGGCCCCTGTCACAGCAGCTAGTCGGCTCACCGGCTGAACTGGTCACTGCCCCTGCAGAGGCTTCTGGGTCTCTGCTGTGTTTCCAGCATACAGGCTGTTTGTTCCAGTTTTTGGTTCCTGAGATGAATGTAGGGTAGCCATTTTTCATAGGGAGAGATTCTGTTTTTTTCCTGTTTTCCATGGCCAGCTGTCTCTGCTAAATTATAGTAGTTTAGAAAGCAGCATCTGCTTAATACCTTTTATCAAAAGCAGTATTTTAAAATTATAATTGACTGTTCCACAGATGCATCCCATGATCTGAATGTTGTAATTTCAGTGTGTCTTTTCTTTTTTTTTTTTTAGCTGATATTCTTCTCTTCACCTTGCCCTTGTTGTATGAGAAGAACAAGGTGAGAATATTACCTTTGGGCAGCTTGAAACATTTGGACAGTATTAACTAAAATGCATGGTTACAGCATTATTTCATAGATCAAAATGATTAATACACAGGTGTTACCCAGAGGAGCCTCCATGAGGCGGCACAATCCAACATTAATTTCAGAAACAAGATAGTCAAGTCCTGGTCTTAAACGGCATCCTATTGATTTTTATACACCCTTTATGGTGCAATTTGACCGTTTTTCTTGTACCACCAGACTCAGATTGATAACTATGTGGGAATTGCACGCAATCAAATCAACACCTTGATCTCTACGTAAGTACTCTACAAATTACTTTTCATAATTCTGTCTTGTCTGGATTTGTCCCGAAACCATAGTGTCTGAAATTAACCTGAAATTCTTTTGAAAACTGCTTGTCTAAATGGGAAAATTCTGAAATGTGCTTAATAAACAAGCCATTGAGGTTCTGAAGCTGACTTGTGTGCACCTGTGCCCAATGCCCATATTCCTTTAAATCTTTGGCCAGCATTCTTATTTTTTGTTCATTCAGGTTGCAAAAGAAGCTACCAGGAGCGAAACCTAAATCTGAATGATCACCCCAGCGATACACC
>JAODUD010000002.1:15698389-15710056 GCA_026784285.1 Stomatorhinus walkeri
AATCCCCCAGCTGGTTCATTTCCCCAGCCCCACCCTATCCTCCAAACAACTGAACCAGTCTGTCTGCACTGAACCAGCTGATAAGAAGCTTAACTTAAAGTTAGTGTGTGTCAGTCCTGCCTGAGCTACATTACGAGCATCGTGGACAGACGGCTGGAGCCAATGTGAGCCCTGCGTTTTGTCTTGAGGGTGGTGAAAATTCCCCCAGCCAAACTGGATGCTGGTGCAAACAACAAGGCAGGGTTTGTGAGCTAGACTGAATCTATGACCTGGTTTTGCAGTGACTGGAGAATGGTGGAGATTGAACTACATTTCGCGCTTACTAAGTAGTATGAAATGATAGGAAAGTGGTGTGCTTAGTATCTAGTTATGATTTAGGTCTGGTTTCGCCCTGTCCATAGAGATTGTGAGGGATATCTTCAGCAGACTTCATTGGAGCATAATACTTTTTTTGGTGGTAAAATCATAAATTTAGAAACTGCTTTAGGTTTTTTTTGTCATTAATTTGGCCTTTTCAGCCTGTCTGTCCTTTTGCCCTGATTTAATGAACTTGTCTATCTGTATTGACCTGCAATGCACTGAACATTTTGCAAAATGAACAAACACCTTAAAAGAAGGAACCAGCTGTGATATATTTGGTCTAGTTCACCATTTTTTAATTTCATTTTTTGTTTCATTTTTTGTATGTTTATGTACATAAGACTATAATAGGCTTTATGATAAGGAACATGAAGATGTATCATTTTTGGAGATTCTTTCACATGTCACAGGCCCCCTCTAGCATTATTATTATTTTATTACTACTATATTAACTGCTAGAAGTAAAGCAGCAGCTGCTTTTTGTGCTTTGGCTGTGGCCATTCGTTGATTACATGAAAGCTCACTGCAGGCAGCTTTATGGTGACACCCACCCATCAATGGCAAACACTCATACCATCAGGAAGGATGAAGTGGCCCAACAAAAAACCTGTGTTTTAGCCAAATGACACCGCTGCACTTAACATGGCAAACTGTCCACATCTTGCACTTTCACTGCCATGAAATGTACACAGACCATGTTTGTCCAAACGGTTATGGATGTGTCAGTGCTCACTTGCATACATTAAGCACCGTCCTGCCTGAAAGGCCATCAGTGTCTGTCGGGAGAGCCTTGCTAACCCCTAGAGTCCCTGAGCTGTATATATGTCACTAGCCTGCTCTCAGCCTGTTCGCACGCAGCCAGAGAATGCTACTGAGAAGGATCTGTTCATGCCTTTTGTTCCTTTTTATAGAACATGCTTCTGTAAGCATAATTTAACTTTGTGTGAGTTTTCCCTTAAAGCCCACCCTGTTCACACATCTTACCTACAGGAATTCATAGGTGTTCTTAATTATAATATAGGCTTTGTTCTGCTGTGTAGGTTTTTTTTGTCTTTAGAATCTTTTCTTAAGGCTAAGGAAGCTAAATTTAAAGATGCCTATATATGTACACAACACCCTTCTCCAAATTAGAATTATTTTCAGATATCGTTGCTGCCGTGTTTCTCTTTAGGAGTTTGGATGAGAGAAATATTTTTACCTGCTGTCCCACCCTTGTAGCATGCTGCTTTCACTCTTCATATCTTTCGGGTAAAGCACTTTCTTGTTGCGGCTGGTATGCTTCAGGTTCTTATCTGGGTAATTTGTGTTTACTTGTATTCGAGTTTAGGTATATGGCTCATTATTGGGAGCTACTGGAAGGCTGGTTAACATGAGCAGAGAAATTCTTCTATACTGGTGTCAAAGTGCTATTAATAAAAGTTATGAAAACATTGTATTGTGTGTGTGTGTGTGTGTGTACTGACAATCCAGAACATCTTCCACACAATGAACATTACGTATAGGGCCTCAGCGCCTTCGGTAAAAGATTTTACAGCTGTAATAATTTCAAAGCCTATAAATGTGGCCTTAACCTCTGTTTAGTACCTGTCTATGTGATCTGAGTGCATTCCAAGTTCTTGTACATCTGTTTGTACAACAGCGTATCTCAACCTGGTCCTCGGGACCTCCAAATAGTCCACATTTTTGCTCCCCACAGGGAGCTGGAAGGAACCAAAATGATGGACTGGGTTGAGAAACATGCCCAACACTAGTTCAGCTTCATTGCATGATACAGGCACTTGGATGATGATAGACTGTAAGGTGGATGGTTCATGTTCTTAGTCAATAGTGTCTCTGCCCCAGACAAACTACTGCCAAAGTCCATTTTTAATACAAGATTATTTCAGGAAAAACATACACAAACAGAACTGGAGATAAAGGGGAGGATGGAGGCAAGGGATGCAGAAATGATTCAGGCCAACATGGTCATTTCTACAGTCATTTGGTATTTCTGAAGATGCAAAGGTCCCAAACAAATGTAATGCTTGAAGTGCATGCTTTAAAGATCAGGGATCAACTTCACTTAATATATAAATAAATATTTTCAAAATAATAATAAAAAATAAAAAAAACCCTCTCCAGCCTTTTCATTTCAGTGTCCTTCTTGCCTAGGTGAAATTTATCATGAAGTGGGTTTTGGATGTAGGTTCAGAATGCGATGAGTGATTTAACATGGATGTAGACCTGTCAGTTCCTGGAGTTTGGAAGCCCTCTGGAATGTGACCTTTTGGGGTGGTTAAACCAGCAGCCTCCATTTTAACCACAAGGACAGTTAAACCCCAACCCGCCATGAAGAGGAGCACTTTTCACTGGTAAACTTAATGAGACGTGAAAATTAAACCCAGCTGTCAAACAAGCACAGCAGATAATGACCCCTGAGAGCACTGCTATACTGGAAAATGAACACGTTGTAGGAGAGAAATCAAACTAGGTGTGATAACCAGATCTGTCCAAGTGCTTTAGCAAATGCTAAATGATATTTTCAGTTCATTCATTGATTTTTTTCCCCCTTCCTTTACAAACCATCATCACGGTACCCAGGTACCACAAGGCAGGCTGGAGCCTGGAAGGGACAGCAGACCTTCAGCCCAGGCTTCTCACACAAACACTCTCAGTCTCACTATTCACAATTTGTTAACTGAGATTCACCCATGAGGATGGTGAGAACTGGGGATTTGCGGCCTAAAGCCACAGCAGCACATACCTGAAGCTGCATCCCGGCCGCGCAGGTCGGGGGGGCTGTTAGCCAGGCTTTCTAACCTATGAAAACTTGAATGAAACAGCAAGGTGGCCAGCTGGGCCCCTCCTGACCCCGATCCATTCAAGGGAAGGTCTCTCCATCCTGTTAATACGTACGATCCGTGATTGTCCGAAAAGAAAAAGAACAACACAATGTCTGTAACCCCAAAACAATTTGGGCAGAGAGCTCTCCATGTACACAGCTGCCTATTTACTGAACACTCCTGGCCATCAGCATAGCAGATATCATGCAAATAATGAACAAAAGCTTATATTCATTTAAAATTATGATGGGTCATATGATTTGTAAATGTTCCGAAAGGATGGAATTAGTGCAGCTGGCCTACATGCACATCATTTGGTACGTGCATGTCTGAATGAAGGTCATAGTTCAGTACAATTCAGTTTATGCTGGGAATGAACCAATTACATTAATCAGTTCCAGCTTCTTAGGATGAGTCCACCAACTGATTGTTCTTTGAGGGCAGCCTCCAGACCGTTCTTTCTGGGGTGTAGACTGTGCTATTTCAGGCTGTTTTTCTTCTGCGTGATTTCTTTTTCTGGGTCCAGGTAGTGCAGGTGAGGAGAAGCAGCCTCCATTTTACATGGGAAGTACAGGAGAGACATACTCCAGGAGTGGACAGCTCGGTGTGACGGAAGAGGAGAGAATGGCCGCTTCATCCTGCACCCATTGAACAACCCGCTGGTGCATGACTGTCTGCTCTTTCAAGGGCGAAGGACCATTACGACTCGCTGGCAAAAAACCCAAGACATATTCGCTAAAAGCAGGACTCAGGAAGCCAAGAGCCCTTCCAGCGCTGCGTGCCCATGGTCACCAGCTGAAAAGCAGTCGTCAGAGTGGACAAAGTGCAGCGCCGTCTGGTTGTAGCTAAGCAGGGCTTGCTGCCGCTCCTCAGCACTGAACTCCATGGAATGGGGGTGCACCTGCTGGATGTGCCTCTTGATGGTGCTCACCTTGAGCGTGGCCAGACCTGCGCCGCACACCATGCAGATCAGCCCGTGCCGGCGGCAGTCGTAGTCCATCAGGTAATCCACACGCCAGCGCACCTGGTAATTGCGGCGCTGGTCCTTGCCTGGGTAGTGTCCGTGCCGACCGACCGGCCCATCTTTGACAGACCCCCCTGGGAAGCAGCCGTCATTCGCGTCTGGCGTCCCCACAGTGGCCTTGCCCCTCTTTGTAGCCGCTGCTGAAGGAGCAGTTTCTGTAGAGGAGGGGTACAAGGGATTATTAAAGTGTTCTAAACTGCCTCAGGGCCACCAGGACAGGTGACTGACAGTGTTGCTGTTACCTTCTTTTACTGGGGGGGCTGACGACTTGGCCCAGGCAGCCACCAGTGCCTCCCGCTCATGCCGGCTCAGATTCGCCGTCTCCGGGTGGCAGTCCTGGATGTGGCGCCGGAAGCAGCCAACACGCGTAGTGGGAAGCGCCTGCGAACACACCATGCAGACCACACCCCGGCTATCGGCCCCGTAGGCCACCAGGTAGTCCATACGCCAGACCCTTGCGGAGCTGTCCTGCCGGATTCTGGCCCGAGGCCGGAAGCGAGGGCCGCCCCTTCTCAAGGCCTCGGGCTCCCCCAGAGCCTGGTCGCCATTCTCCCCGAGCCGCCTGCAACCAGCAGAGACACCTGCCGCATCTCGGGAAAACACCTCGTCGTTGTCGTCATTGTCATCCTCCTCGGCCGTAGGGTCCAGTTTGTCAGAGCTGTCTTCCCGCAGGGGGTCTGACTCTTGACACCGGACAGAGAGAGACGGAGAGCATAAGGTTGAGGGACATAACATTCCCTGGACATTTGGGGCTATAAACATCAAACAAATAAACTGGACATAAAGGACCCTGAAATATTCCTAATACAGGAAAAGCCCAGACACTCTATAAGAAAAATGCTTTTATTGTCACTGTACAGGTAGTATGTACAACAAAATGCAATCTTCTGGTGACCCATCTCGTCTTCCAGTGAGACACACAGACACATGTGAGACCAATGCTTGGGATCAGAGTTTGGGGTCAGCTGTTTATCCAGCACCCTGGAAGCAGTTGAGATTAAGCGCCTATTCAAAAGTCCAACAGTAATATGATCACTCCGTCTTCCATGGGATTTGAGGTGGTGACCTTCTAGGCACACATTCCTAACCCACAGAGCCACACAGCACCCCAGTAGGCAACCTTCAGATCTGAACTCAGATGCACTATCATTGTAGTGTGATATTTTCTCAACACAAGATGAAAGTACCTCCATTAATCAATAATTTGTCACAGAATGAATTGACGCCATATATTTCAAAGACACCTGTGCAAAACCAGCATCCATGACAATGATGAGTCTTCACACAGTTTAACCTGCTCGAATAAAAATCTGGGTTATTTGGTTTAAAGGTGACTCTGCCTGTGACCCACTCCTGTAGCTGAGACACAGACAGAGGATTCACTTCCTCCCACCTACCCCATCCAACCCAACCCCATCCCACCCCACTAACATCCGAGACCTACCACTCACCCTGCCTCTGCGCCCAGGTCTGCAGGATGCAGTGCTTCTCCTCCGCGCTATACACCAGCGAGTTGGGGTGTGCGTCCAGCACATGGCTCTTGATGTGGTCCAGGTGGAGCGAGGGCAGCTGGCCGCCACATACCATGCAGAGCAGGCGGCCGGCCTCCGCCTCGTACTCCATCAGGAACTCCTGGCGGAACCAGGCGTGAAGCGAGTCATTCAGATAGCGCTCCAGGGTGTCCACCGGCGGACCTGGGGGATCCCTGACCTCGGAGCAGGGTGGAGAAGTAACGGAAGCACTGTCGGGTGGAGACTGCCATTTGGCTGCACCACTGCCAGGTTTCCCTGAGTGGAAACAGAATATCCACATCCGTCAGCTCTCCTACTCAGCAGCCCAATAAACTTCCAAAATGTGCATTATTAACTCTCCCAACTGTTTCTCCAGTGGAGATGCAAGGAGCAGGAGAGGCAGCAAAGGGCACAAGATGGGGAAAATGGCCGAGGAGAGGATACCAGTCCATCACATGGCAAAACCAGTCTCACACTATGAGCTGTTTAGAAATGCAAATTCCACTAACTGCAAATGTTTAGCCCGTGGGATGAAACCAGTGTATTCCAGAAAACCCACGCATCACAGGGTGAACATGAGAACATTGTGTGGCTCTGTGGGTTAGAACTCCATGTCAGTGATCCGAAGGTCGCTGGTTCAAATCCCATGGTTGTCAGAGTGATGTCACTGTTTTGTTCCTGAAGAAGGCCCTTAACTCCAACTGCTCTGAGGACACTGTGTGAACCTGTTCTCTCATCCACACTCTACTAAGTACACAGCGTCTACTAAATGAATGTGAATGCAACATATGAAGAATAGGAATGGCATTCCAGGCCTCACTGCTGAAAATCAATAGTGCTGGCCAGCACACATTCTTGCACATATAATCAGTTGAATAAATTGCTAGTTAATCAAATTATGCAGCAATTTAAGATATACACAAAATAAAAACGCCCATACTTAAATCCTTAAAGCCCATCGCTGTACCTGTGGAGCGCCGTGCACAGTCCAGCATGTCCTCCGAGCATTGGTCCTCCAGGGGGCGCTGTCGCCCCTCCATCCCCAGGTGGCTCTCCCATCCAGATCGGATGACCTCCTTGTCAGCTGTACTCCAGAGCAGGGAGTCTGGATGCTTCTGTCTGATGTGCCTCTTGATGGTACTGAGCTTGAGTGTGGCCAGAGAGCTACCACACACCATACAGATCATGCCGTGCCGCCGAGGGTCAAAGTCCATCAAGTACTCACTGCGCCAATACTCGTGGTAGTAGCGTCGATGGTCTCGCCCGGGGATTCGACTGAGGCCAGGCCTGGAGGCCCTCTCTGAGCGTGACTGTGTTGACTTGCGTTGTGATGGCCCAGGAGCTGGTGATAGGAGGGGGGGGCAATTGGGACCCTCTGTAACGCTCCAGTAACTCGTACCGGGGGAGTAAGGGGGCGTAACTGGGTCATCCTTAGGTCCGTCCTCACCACAACCATTCATAACGCCATCCTCAGCTGAAACACATAACACATCTCTGTAAGCCGCGATGTGGAAGTGTCCATGCGACGATACGTCTGCCGCCTGTTATTTGCGCAAAGGCCTCGTTTTATACCACACTTCAGTATAAAAGCGCAAGCCCCACCCAAACTGTGACTAAATCTATTACTCCTAACGCGCAAAATGTGACTCTTTTTTAGGCAAGGCGGTTGTAATTACAGGACGTGTTACTTGCTTTTTTCATGTCCATAAATAAGTATATTAAAACAACACACGGCTTCAAAAAAGGCAGCTCGTCCATCTGACTGTTTAACCAGACAACTCCAAATCCGCTTCAAGTGCTGCAATGCATTCGCAAGGTATACAATGCACGAAACGTCTCCAGAACGGATTCTGCATAGTAATTATTAAATGTATTTAATTAGAATGCGATCTAACGATCTCGTTTAATTTTTTCTTCATTTTCATGTCCGCAACGCGTCCCGTGTGTGTAAAGGGGGCGGCGACTTGTGTGATAATACCACAGGGCTCCGCTGGGTGGCGCCCGTCGCTCACAGCTGGGCAGCCAGCGTCTCCGTTTCGTCTTTGTTTATAAAGGAGCCGGGGAGACAAGGGGCCATGCCGCTTTAATGGAATTGTCCGTTACACGGATCACCCGCTGCTAAAGTGTGCGCGGCAAAAGAGAGTTGAGAAATATAGAAATCGGACGTTTACCTTCTGAACAGAGCCTCAAGTCGTCCCGCCCTTGCGCTGCTTCCTCCTCGGCACTTATTATTAATGAGACGGAGTCCGTATTTTTTACGCACGGGTGGACCCGGGACTCTGATTCCCTCGGCCCGGTTTCCTCCATGGCTGTACAATGCAGCAGTTTCGATCACCGTTTCTGCTTGCTCAGTGACTTACACGGCGGCCACGGAGAGTGACTAACACTGATCATCCGGCAGGCCCTTTACGAAGAGATGTGAAGCACGCATGCACCCATAACTGAGCGGCGTGTTGTTTCAACGCGGCACCCCTCCCCCCGCACGCTCGGCGTAGGAGCCAAGTTAACTTTTCTGATATATATCAATACGCAACTGGGTCGCTCCTAGAGCCGTTCTCGAGCCAGCAGGAGTACGCGTGTGTTGATCACGGTTAGCTACAGTGGCCTCCTACATGGATTTAATGCTCGGCTTGTCTTCAGGGTGGGGAGCCGTGCTAGGGGCCCCTGGGGCTCCTTAAGGGGCTCCTGGGTAAATTTAAAGAGACAGTAGAGGTATACACGCAGCGACATCCGTATACGGAAGACCACCTGCGAGCAACCTAGAGAATGGAATAAGAAATTACCCGTCCTCCATAACACGTTTAATGGAAATTGAGGCTGGTGACGAATTAATTAAAAATGCAATTATTGGTACTTAACAATAAATAATACGCGGCTTCATAACAAATCCCATCGCCTATAAACCGAATACGATAGGTATGCCAAATTTTAATCATTAACTTGTCTTAAAGGCTTTTTTGACATTTAGGTCCCAGTCAAATATATTAACTGTGATGACTGACATTTAGAATAATTGGGTTGTGTTAAAATATTTAATTGTATTTTTTCCATCTGACATAGCTAGGTTGACGGAGTTGACCGCTGTATTGCCAACCCCAAGAAACTGAATAGCAACGCGAAAAATCAAATAAAACGCATGCCATTCATGTTTACCTAAACCTGTACGGTCCACTAATTCTTGAGTAGGACATATATTATTAGAAATGCACAATAATTTTAATTGCAAGTATAGCTGCGTAGCAGGTTGCACTAACTCAAAATCTTAAACGAAAAAAATGTATCATTAAACGGCTATTTTTGATGCGCTAATTATACTTGGTACTTACAACGTTACTTTAACTGATGCTCCTATTTCAGGATTAATATAGTTGCCAATTGCTAGTCTTGTAATCCAGTTAACGTAATGGCTGTTTGATACAGCGAAAATTCGCCTAGATGTGTATGATTGTGTGAAACGTAGGAACAACATTCTAAGTCGGAAATGTATCCTTTCTTCATATATTATTATTATTATTTTTATTATTATTATTAGTAGTAGTAGTTGTAGTATTCGTAATTGCATACGTTGCAAGTAATTGTCTCCACAAAGGGAGTGAATAGTTTTTAGTTTTTAATAATATTCACTATAACAGATATTGCATTTAATTTCCATTAGTCTGCTACAACCATTTTTTGTTATTTCAGTTTCTCTTTAGGAAATGAACGTGTGGGATCTAAAATAAACTGTCTCTTTTAAGACAGTAACTTTATTGTTGCTAATAATAATTAAAAACAAAAAAGATGTCTTTACACAAGGAACCCATCTGAAGCTGTTTCAAGTGTATTTTTTTTAACAAGGCAGAGTAATTTGAGCTACTCGTCTTTTTGAGGCGCTGGTGCTTTAAGGAGGTTCTGTCCATCCACGCAGCTTGCGTGGTTTACGCAGTTTGCGCAACGTACACACGAGAAGCCAGGTCTCACATCCTGGTACTTTCCCCCCGTTGTCAAGGCAGCGGCAAGAGAGAAAGGCTGGCTCGCGGAAAGTAGCTGCAGTGTCCTGATAGTGCATATGTCCAAACGTTTACAAACTGTCCCGGAAAGTTAGGTGTAACTACACAGGTAATGCATGTGCATGTATTTTTTACATGTTTGAAACAGTCCTTTTTCCTCGCCGTTTGTTCCTCTTTCTACCTATCGGTTAATAAATACAAGGAACTCCGGTAGACAGCCGTCAGTCCGTGTGGACAGAGTAGGAAGAAGAGCCTGTCCATTGTAGGTGGCATGGTAGAGACAAGAAGAGGATATGTACGAATGCCTCAATCGCCCCGTTTTCCGTATTCTTTTCTTCGGTGTTTTTCGTATCTAGCCTTCTTGATAAGATATGCGTAGACAGCGAGTTAATATTAAACTGCACACAAAAAATAAGAATTATAAAATGGCTATCGACAGAATTCATTCGTGACAGACGGAGGGACAACGCTTTAAAGAGACAGTATCAATTTTTGTTTCCGTATTTTAACGCTGTTGAACAAACGAGGACGCGCTTTCAAAGCGTGTTTATAGCAGTGCTTTCTGTTCGTATATGCTCGAATAAGAAACACGCCCGTTCCTAGTTCTCGTTATTCAAGGTTTTGGGGTCGTTTCTAAAGGAAATACAAATGTATTTAGCCTTTAAACCAGTTACTTTGCATCGATGCTATCTGTGAATATTTTTCGGTGTTATATATTCTTGGTGCCCCTTCTTTTGCGCTTAGCTCTTAATATCTTTATTTTACAATAACAAAAATGAAATTTAAGATTTATTAGCAGTGGTTCCTTAGTTGAGAATACGTATACATCTATTTTTCAGTATTATGTTTATGGGTTTTAAACGCGTTGCACTGAGGTACATTGGGCTTTCTATGTATTTCTGTATATTTCTATTTTGTTTCTGCGAGTTTGACTTCGTGAATTTAACTGATGCATGTCTCAGTACATGGGCATTTCTCTGGGTTCTATAGCTTTAGAATCTGACTTTTTACACTCTCTAGTGAGTTACTTTTGCCAGTGCTGAAACTAAGTTTGTTTTCTGACGTTAGGTATTGTTGCAGCAGGGAAGCAATGCCTTGTATCAGGTCTTCTTTTACTTCTACAAAATGAATACCCTTATTTTGTAAACTGGACAATAAACCGGGAAAAGTATCATGGGGAACGTTTTTTTGTCTATTTTACAGATTTAAGTTATTTGGAATTTTGTGTCTGCCTACCTTAAGAGTGGATAAAAGGGATCCATTAATGTTGCATATACAAGTTATACTGAAATTCAGTATAACCTATTTGGTTTAATAGTTTGTGATTACATAAATGGTTGAATGAAACATAGAGTTGCAAGAAAGAAACAAGGAAAAGAAAGTTTTTATATATTACAACTGTGTATACATTGAGGGGGTGCAAGACACTTGCATAACAACAATAAGTAAAAAAAAATCCCTTGTACAGTAAATGTAAAATTCCTGTTTTTGTTCTTTTTTTCATTTGGAGATCCCTGGTACAGGAAAAGTTGAAAAGACCCTGGCATGCTGTACCTTAAGTTCCAAAGCTAAGGCAGCAGCCCAGTGCGTAATTTTCTATGGTTTCCTATTATGTGTTGCATTCATGACCTTAATGCACTTGCTTCTGTTTGTGTCGACATCACAATTGTCTGCTAAAAAGTAATGCTAAGAAGCATTTTCCATTTTGGTAGCATGTGGTAGAGTTTACATATTACAAGCATTGGTACATGATCCTTAGCTTGAAGTCAGATGGTTTTTAACTGCCTTGCAGGGTAAGGTCCCCGCTGCACTCTTTTGCAATGAGTCTGTGATTGATAATATATTGATAATTTATTCCCCATGGGGATAAATAAAGGATTGATGATTATTATTATTATTATTATTATTATTATTATTATTATTATATTTTATTAGCCTTGAGCTTGGGTAGTATAGTTTTA
>JAODUD010000002.1:15710156-15725390 GCA_026784285.1 Stomatorhinus walkeri
ATTATTATTATTATTATTATTATTATTATTATTATTATTATATTTTATTAGCCTTGAGCTTGGGTAGTATAGTTTTAGAGCTTTTGGTATACTTTGAGTTGTCTATTATTTTGCAACACTGTGATCAATATATTTTGACATGGCAGGCTGTAACGTGTTCATGGTTACAATAATGTTAAAATACCACACAGCTCTAATGCATAGTCATTTGTATGGTTTGTAGTTTGTGCTATAGTCTTCTTTTTGAGTAGAGTTGTGCTTTTTTTTAGATTTAGTGTTGCTTGTATAAGAGTTATCTTAAATGGGGCAGATGCAGGTGCTCTCTTGTGCAGATATATACCACCAGTGCGATTCTTTTTTTAAGTAGTAATAATAGGGTTGTTAAGGTAATGTATGCTAGACATGATCTTCCCTGTGCATTTAATCAAGTTTTAAAAGTTTCAATGTCAATGGACATATGTTTCTTCCAGTTCCTGTTGCTGCAGGGATCCATTTGCATAACATATTTCTCAATGTTTACATTTGGCTAATATTGTGACGTGCAATTTTAATGACTTAGTACGTCTGGGTACTTCAATGGAGCTCATTGTCCCTCATCAGTCTAAATGAGCATTATTCAAGTACGTATGTCAAGGGTTTCCCAGTTGGTTTATTGTGGTCCACATCTGGACCAAAACACAATTTAATCGAGACTCACAATTCATTCAACTCCAGTTGGTAACATCTACTGAGAGGAAACCAAAAACATTTAATTTGGCCCTTGGGGAAAAATAACTGCATACCCCTGTCCTTTGGGATGGTATCCTAAAGTGTTATGAAGGACCTAGTTATGCTGTTTTGGAGAAATTTAAAGTACCTTAAAAATCTGAAGTAATTAAGAGGTTTTGTTCATTCTGATTTAGCTCTACGCCTTTTCCTGACAGCTGCAGAGGAGAGTAAAGATGTGTGATAGCTGCAAACAGGAAAAGATGTTGACAGGGAAGTTCCCCAGCATGTGACAAATAAAACAATCTCCTTAAAGCTAAAACACACTGCCCATTGCAGACAGTGGAGGATGTGACAGAAGATGAATAATGCCATTTCAAGTCCAGGAGTAGTCACACGGGCAGGAATGAACGGGTCCCGGGCCCAGCGTTACCGGCCAGCTGCAGATTTTGATGATGCCACGCTTGCCCGCAAAAGGGAGTACTGGAGAACCAAAAAAAGAGAACAGAGAGCAAAGCTTTCTGCACTGAAGAAGGAGAGACTTGGAACAAAAGGCACCACCAACTGTAAGCGAGCACTGGCTGCTTCGGCGGTGTTTTCAGAAGCATCTGCAGTGCTCACTCATGCCCCCGCACCTGCACAGTCACTCCAGTGCCATGGCCTTGTCACTGCTCCTCTGCATCTTTTGGGGCCAGCCTTACTTAACAGTGATGGGTCCTACCAAGCAGCAGTGAGTTCATCTTCACCTGGTTTCTTTGGGAACAACCCGCAGCTTGAGGATAATAAGGGGTCCCTGCTCTCCCCTCTTGATGGAGTACAAGACTGGGAAAGCAGTGGTGTCATGGCTCCAGTATCTGTTGGTCAGTTGGCTCCACCCAACAGTTGTCTTTTAGCGGAAGGACGGCAAACTCTGTCGAACGAAAAAGAAAGTGATTTGCAGAGGGCGAAACTCCAAAAAAATGAGCTACAGTTCCCTAAGACTTGTTCAGAATCATTGTACGATCCAGATAATGCTGATGTCGGCAAGGATGTGGTCAAGTGCTTGCCACTGGATGCTGAAAGAGGGACTTTTTCTACAACTAAACCTAACGGAGCACTGTTTAACAGCTGCTCCCAAGTGCCTGCTGCTCAGATGGAACTGCAGTTTAACAGTTCCTTTTATAGCCAAGATCAGAATGATACTTCTCTTGTCAATGGCAGCTCTGCTTCAGCCCTGCCTCAATACCACACAGACACCCAGATAACATTAGGGCAGACTAATAACTGCTGTACGCAAGTTGGCACTCAGCCAAGAAATGCTTCACTTAGTCTACTGAAAACTGGTATTGCTACAAAAGTGAAGATAAAAGGAGATGCAGTCACAAGCCAAATTACAGGAAGAAAAAGCACAAATTTAACCCCCTTAGTAGGGAAAAGCAAACCCCATCCTCAAGAACCTCCAACAGCTCTGAAGGGGAGTCAGACCTCTGGAGTAATAGTCACACTGGATACTGAGGAAGAGAAAGCTGCCCGGCGGAGGGAGTACTGGCGCATTAAAAAGCGAGAACAAAGGGCGAAGTTGACTGCTAGGTTAGCAAAGGTGAGAGACAAGGCAAGGACTATGACTACAGCCATACAAAAAACCGAGCCGTCATCTTGCATGGTTCTGGAACGTCCATCTTGGTGCAAGGATGGGCAGAGACAGCCTGGAAGCCGAGTTCGAACTCCTCTTATTCCCGTAAGCCTCCAGAAGGCAGGAAGGCTGCTTAGGAATGCCAGGGCAGTAGCTGTGTCATGCTCAGCTTCAAAATACTCCAACATCACAGTTAAAAAGGAGCCATCCCATTCAGGTGCAATTTTGTGTAGTCCAGCCCCATCATGTTATAATCAGCCAGCAGTCACCACAAAAACAGAGAGGTCACATGAGACCATAACCTTGAAGGGGGTTGCTGCAAGCACATTCCCTCAATCCACTCCAAAGTTGCAAGCAACCATTGGTCATCAGAAGAGGCAAGATACAGATGAACGCTGGGGATCCATCCGATCTAAAACCCCAAGGCAGAGGTTTCTTGAAACTCAGAGAATGATGAGTCACAGAAGCATCCGTAAGCCCTTCTCCCATGCTGCCACCTTGTTGACCCCATATGCTAAAAGAGGCGTTGCAGAAGAAACAGCTGAGGAAAAACTCGCCAGAAAGCGAGAATACTGGCGTACCAAGAAGCGCGAACAACGGGCAAAGCTCTCTGCAGAGGTGAAGGCCAGGTTGAAAGAAAGGGACGCTTTATTGCGACGAGTCAAGCGGTACCAGTGCATTCTAGAAGAGATGCGCAAGGCTAGAGCAGGAACAGGAAACAGGGGTCTGCAGCCTGCAGGGAATACCCTCACTGGAGATGTTGAAGCCATTGGGGGGTTTATAAAGGAGGATGGCACAGTGACCACAGAGATTCCACAAACTTCCACTCACCTCAGGCTGTTAGGACCAAAAATAACACCTGAACTGCTAGCGCTGCCAGTTCAGAATGCTGGTATTTCAGCCAATGCCAACAAAGCCAGCTTGGTTAGCTGTGTGAAAGCAAATGTTTCAACATCTTTACATGATTCTACTCAGGTGAAGGACTCCCATCAACTTGGTCCCACTAGAACTGTATTTCGTAGTGTTTCAAAAAATTCGCAGAACCTTGATGCAGCTGCTCCCCAAATTTGTGTAACTGAAAGGCATCCTCAAAGTGTCCAAAGCACTTACCCCAGAATTACTTTAATCAAGCCTACACCAAAGGTGTCACAGATCAACAGAGTTGTAGAAAATGTCTCACTTACTGCTCTCAAAGAAAGACCAAGTTTAATGGTGGCTCCCTCAACTTCTGCGGTGGCTGTCAAAGTGCCCTGCCGAATAGCACAGCTAACAGAAGAGGAGAGGATGGCTAAGAAACGAGAATACTGGAGGATAAAGAAACGGGAGCAAAGGGCAAAGCGCTCAGCCCGTGGGAGAGAAACATTCAAACACACTGCAGCCATACTGGGGCAGCAGAACCACAGAGTGCCCTTAAATCACAACACAATACCACTGCCTTTGGCTAAGAGCGAGCCTCTGTCAAAGCCAGATACTGAGCTGTCCATTTCCCCTCAGGGAAATGTAAAACAGGAGAGGGAGTCATCTTTGGGTGATGACTGTCCTGCCTCTCCATCCTTATGTCAAGATATTAAACCCCTACCTCTGTCACCTTCAGAGAAGCAGACTGAACCTGACCAAGTATTAAACATGGACAGTCAGGAAGCCACTCTTCTGGCTGTTGCCTCCATGAAAAAGCTCCTGGAAGAATCATTGAGCACTGTGACGGACTGTAATGGTCTGTCCTCCAGCAAGAGTGAGGTGCTGCCTTGTAAGAGTGAGGAGGAAGCTACTGACCTAGACATCAAGCCCAGCCTGCATTGTCCTCTGGGTGAAGGCCTAGAACCTGTCAATCCAGGGCAGAAGCAACAAGACATGTCCACCTGTTGTCCCAAGTCCCCTTACGACAGGCCGCTGAATGAGGCTACTGTGCTTTCTTCTTCACACAAGCCCTCAGAAGTCCCTTCCACCAGTCAAGTACCATCCCACATGTGTTCTACTGGTTCAGACCCCTCTACTCCAGCACGTTGCGGCAAACTCCGCTGTGTCCAGCCCTCACCTCTACGTAGAGCACTGAGGCTACGCGCAAAGAGAACAGGTCACTGCTGCTCCCCTGAGCCCCCAAAGCAGCTGCCTGTCCCCTCTCAGCCTGAGGAGGATATCCTTCAGAAAAAGAGGGAGTACTGGAGGGTGATGAAGAGGGAGCAGCGGGCCAGGAAGGCAGCACGAGAAAAGGACATGAAGAAGCAGAGAGCCATTACGAGCCAGGTACCAGCATTGCAGGAGCTCTGAGCTGATCATTGTGTATCATTGTTGACCATTTACACTTGTGTGTGTGAGCAATGCTATCCAAATATTGAGGCTGTATGATTTTTCTTTCAAAATCAAATAATCTATAATAGATTATACAAATACTCTGAATTAGGTGGCTTTATGGAATTGACGTGGGATTTTAATATATTGTACTTTAGTCTTTTAATGGGTTTATCAATTTAATATTTTAATATTTTATCGAAAATATCAACTTTTTAGTATTTTTTTCTAAATGTATAAAATGTATAAAGGTATGATGTAGTGAAAAGTTTATTAAAATTATAGCACTCATCAGAAACAATTGGAACTCTATACGTCCTCTTAGTGCAGAAGGTATGGTATTATTAGCTTTAGGCTATGTTGTGTGTGAGCTCTGCTTTCAACCTGTGCGTTACAGCCAGTCTTGTAAATGACATGTAAATAAAATTGTTGGTGAATATTACAGTTGCTAAAGTTGGTGTCAGGTTCAGAGTTTGTCCCCTCCCACAGACCACTGTGCAGTTGCAGGAAGACCCATGTTGGGGGAAGCAGGAGCAGATGGCCAGCAAGGCAGTGCTGGACCAAGAGGTGAGGAGAGAGGGGCCAGCTTGGGCTTCCAAGCCCGTCCTTCTTGCCAAAACAACACCAAAGAGGCCAGAGCAGCAGGTAAATTACAGTCAAAATTTGGCATGATACTGTGAAAATAGGCCAACCAGACTCTCAAGTTTGCATATGTGTTTGTTTCCCAGATTAGTTAAACTTTTTAATTGAGGTTCAATTTAAAATTAAACTTAAATTTGAGGTGTTTTTTAATAATAATGTATACCACAATACAGATTTACAGATTGATGCATGGAGCAAATGACAGGTTAGAAATGTTCATTGATTAGTACTGTGACTTTACCCCAAAAGCGTAGCTGCTGGAGCTAATCTGGCAATTGTTTTATAAGACTAGAATATGACACAATGCTTTGTGCGGGATTGTTCTTTTTAAGGGCCAGAACATTTGTTTGGTCAGACTTCAGGAACCTCCTGCTTCTCTGCAGTGTCTGCTCCCCACTGGGGGTGGAAGCCTCGTCTCCCCCCTTTCCACGCTTCTGGTAGTGAATCCCTCCTCAAACAGCTTCCACGTGGAAAGCGATGCCGGCAAGCCTTTGGACAGCACAGGTCAGGAGTCTCCCGGCTGTGGAACCAAGCCAGAGGTAGAGGTGGAGGCCCTGCCTGGGCCTGGGGGCAGCGAGGGCAGGTTACTGCTGCTGGACGAGGACCCCAGCCCAAGTCCCAAGTCGGCCCGAGTGAGACGCTGGCGCCTGCAGGCCACGGCAGACACAGTGACCCCACCTGGGCAGCTGACCTCTCAATCCCAAATCCCCCAGTGCAGTAGTGCTGTTGGTGCAGAGTCCAGGAGAAGGCCTGACTGTCAAAGCCCTCCCACCAAAACACCACCCTGCACTAAACAGGCTGGCACAGCCCCAAAAGTGGCACGGACCCCTGCCGAGGTGGAGGAAGACCTTCGTCAGAAGAAGAGGGAGTACTGGAGGGGCAGGAAGAGGGAGCAGCGGGCCAGGAAGGCAGCGCGGGAACGACAGATGAAGCTGGAGGGGGCTGAAGGGAATGTCAGGGCTGAAGGCCTGAGACAGGTATGGGGAAGCCGAAACTCAGGGTGATATCATAGTCACTGGGGACAGGGCAACATTGTCCATTTTTCCGAAGTGTGAATAAAACTGAAAAACAAACAAAAAAATTATAAATGGCCTGTTTTAAATACTATTTTGGAGCAGTATTATTAGTTGAAATTTATCCATTCTCTAAGTTTGCATTTAGGTTGTCATGGTAGTCATTAAAATGTTTAAATTCATTTTCTGTTTAAATCTTTGTTAAATCTTTAAATAGGAATGAATTTTCAGTGTAGCAGTAGAAACTTTCTGCCAAGTTAACCAGAGCATGAACTACTGACTTGCCTTTCCCAGTAAAGAGAGACTCCAATGGTACATACTAAGTACTGTTTTTCTTTTTTTTTTTTTGGTTTTAAGAAAAAATTGAATTAATTGAACTGAAACTGAAAATAAATTACGTGATAGCTCAAGTGCAGTGATTTCTATTTTTAACAGCAGTCCTACCAACTCTTACGATACTTTTTAATGTTTGGCATCCTTTTGCAGTAATAAGAATTTATTAGAATATTAAAAGAAATCTCATCTTATCTATGGAAAGAGATAAATATTTTGTTCCACACTCCATACATATGTCTGAATTTCACCCGTTATTATTTGTAGAATATTCTATGAACTCCATCACACATGCAATCATCATTCTTCGTGGATGCCTGTTCCTCCTATATCATGCACTGGGCTAAAGAAAATTCTATCAATACATGCAGAAAGTGTGTTTGGTGGCTCTGTAAGCGAGTCCATGTTCTTATTTCAACTGTAAACTGGACCTAATTATTAGCTTCATTAGTTTTACTTGTATGTTACTTTAAAAGGATGGCTTTATATATGTTAAATGTTCTTCTGTAATCTAATGCATCAACTACAAAATAACACATCTAACATCTTCCATTGTGAATGAAGGGGCAGGACTCCAGCCTGTGGTTTAATGCAGAAGATCCGCCGCTCTGTCACAGGTGAGCTGGCAAGTTGCACTGCTTTACTCTGCTTTTACGTATTCAGCTTGTTTGTTCCTACTAAGATTGAGTAACAAAGGCACTCGGAGGGGAGGGGGGAAAATGATTTCTTATGAATAACTGAGCAGGACAGTAATACTTTCTTTTAAAGCAATTTAATTTACCGTATGTCAGGCAGATGCAATGTAATGCACATAAATGTTTACTTTTTTGAGAGAAAAGCTACTCCTCTGGGCAGCTTGGAAATCTGGCAGTCTTTGAAATAGTGTGAATGTAGGGTTGTAGTGGTACATGGTTGCTCCCTCAGCCCTGGCCCCGAACAGGGCTCTGTGTCACTTCAGCCTGACCTGCAATCTGCCCCTGACCACTCACCCTAATGCCTGACTTCTCAGCACCTCCCTGGAGGACAACCTTGGGCTGCTGCCTCAGCTGTGCCAGACGGGGGATACGAAAGGTGAAAGCAAGCTAAGTACGCACGGACACTTAATGTGCTTACAGTTATGCATCGCTTTATGACAGGAATGCGTTCTGAGAAATATGTTAAGTGATTTCGTTGCTGTGCAGACAGTTTTCTTACAAAGAGCTAGATAGTACAGTCTATTACACACCTAGGCTACCACAGTTTTTTTTATAAGTAAAAGGAATATACTTTAGGGATTAAAAAGTACAGTATAGTACATACATAAACCAGTATCTTATCATTATCAAGTATTATATGCCTTATGTATTTGTATGTGCTATATTTTATACGACTGGCAGCAGAGTAAGTTTGTTTACTCCAGTACCACCACAAACATGCAAGTAACGAGATTGACTCAAACACTCACTCAAACACTCTTAGTGTAACTTGCTGGTTTGGAATTTTTGTATTATGGTTTTAGCATCTACAAATTATGTATCTTTTGCATGTAGAAGTAATCTTTAAAAGTGCACTTCCAGGTGAGGTGGATGTGGGATTCCTGGGTGAGGAAGAGGAAGAGGAGGAAGGCAGCGTGGGCACACCCACCTCGGCGGCCACGTGGAGGAGCCGCTTTCTGATGGACTATGACCCCCTGAACCAGCTGCTGGTCTGCATGGTATGTGGTGAGCTGCAGCATTCCCACACTCTGGAGGGTGTTCGGGCTCACATTGAGGAAGCTCATCCCAACACGGCCAGCCTGGGCCTCCGTGAGCACCGGCGCATCCAGGAGGCCTGGGACGAGCAGGTGTCTGTCCGCGAGCGCTTCTTCAGCAGACAGATGCAGCAGCAAGGTGCCGCCATCGTAGGTGAGAGCGTTACGCCGCTAACGTGCTTCTTGTATGTGGGCAAGCTGCCAGTAGATTTGCCAAATCTGCTTAAAAATAATTTATTCTCCTTCTGAATGTTATCTTCTGGTTAAAAGTAATGGTTCACTTCTGCAGTCCAAGGTCACAGATTAATCCACTGGGGACAAGGGGTAGGGAAGTCCCTTTCACTGACTGGGGCATGATCCCATATTTCTTTCAATATCATCAACTTAATTCACGGCAAATTATTTCCATTTTTTTGTGACCAAATTTTTTTACAGGCAAATTATTTCTTAAGTGTCTCTTTTGGCATTACACTCACGTTAATTTCAATGTATTTTGTAAATATGTCAGTTTTTGTAATTTCACATCAAAGTATAGATATTGCAAAATGAAGTTGTTGGCAGTTTGTTTTGATCCCAGATATCTGATCACCAAAGTCTTGGGTAAATGAAGATGACTAAATGGTGTAGTTGCAACATTCAGTTGGATAAATAAGAAAAACTCATGTCACTATTTCTGGTCTCCTGCCATTGAATATGTAGGAGCTCTGTGTATGCATGAGCCATTCACACCGTTTCACCGTTGTGTTGTTCATCAAATTACTATGCAAATGCGATTTGAATACGCAGTAATGCGGCTATTTAGACAGATTACCTATTTGGTCAGCATTTTTTCATGTTTCCACAAAAAGATTTCAGTGAGTTATGAACTGAAATACACGAGACAGATACGTCGCATCACTGACGATGCCCTTGTCCCCAGAGAGTTGAATACGCAGTAATGCAGCTATTTAGAATGTGAATAGTGATCTTCCGGTGAGTGTCATACTACACCCCCCCGATGCAGATAGAAGAAAGTAAGGTGACATGGTTTACTTTTTTGCTGATTTAACCTAATTTTAAAAACTTTAATATTTCTGACAATGGATGTTTTGAAAAGAAGACAGATTACCTATTTGGTCAGCATTTTTTCATGTTTCCACAAAAAGATTTCAGTAAGTTGTGAACTGAAATACACGAGACAGATACGTTGCATCACTGACAATGCCCTTGTCCCCAGAGTGTTAAATTAAGCAATACTATATAATTTAAAAGTATTGTTTGGCGTTTGTATGTTAAGGAATAGTGATCTCTTATTCATCCCTGTGGGGACAGTCTTGGTCTTATTTTGCCTACCTAACCTTTCATGTATGATTCCCGTCAGCTCCCAAATTCTTCAGCAATAACATCCATTCACCAATCCATTTTCAATACCCCTATTAATGGTCGCAAGCTAACCCAGGATGGGGCATGGACCAATTGCGGGGCAGACAGACAGTACACACACATTCACATATACAGGTAATTTGGCAATTCCAGTTCACCTCAGCATGTTTTTGGGCTTTGGGGGGCAAACTAAACAGCCCACAAGAAACCCCATGAAGACAGAGGCAGAATATGCAAACTCCTCACACGAAGAGCCAGGGTAGAGATTTGAACCTTGGGCTCATGGGTGTGAGGCAACTATGTTATGGACTGCAACCCCCACTCTTGTAATCTGTAATTGCCATTTAGTGATCATGTTTTTGGGTGTTTCAGAGGATGATGACCCGCCAGCTGAAGTTGAAGTCCTGGTTGACCTTGAGGATTTCACGGCTGTGAGAAATACCAAATCAAAGAACAAAAATCCTAAGAAAGTATAGAAGGCAGGTATGATGATATCCTACTCCCTCGCAAGTTCAATGACTGATGATCAGAAGAATCTTGACTATATTAAATCCTACAGGATTGTCTCTGCGAGATGCCAGTCACGTAGAGTTCATCTTAAGGATTTCCCTGTCAGAATGCCAGTTCTCCTACAAGTAATGCCACCAGTGCATGACGTACTAATGTTCACTATGAACAAATCTTCTCACTTTAAGAACCATTTAAAACCATTACGATCTGAGAGCAACCAAATGCTACTCCCTAAGCCCACCTGTGTATGTTTCCATGACCCCATTGTTTTGTTTTGGCTGAAAGTCACATTAACATTTTGTTTCAATCCTGGTATTAGGATGAACAAGAAACCTTGGAAGGCCTAATGGAAAAAATGGAAGGAGCGGTTCCCATCAAAGGAATACTTTTAATTTCCACGGCACTCATTTGCATGGTTCATTTCTCTTTCAGTCCTGCAACTTGTGGACTAAATTATAAGCTGGGAACAAGGATGTGCAGAAAAGCTCTTGTCACGTTGTGTAGACACTGGCATACTTAAGCCCGAATGTATGTTCAAGCTGTACTTCAGATTCGGTTAAAATAAAGCACATCCATTGATTGTCTGTAGGGGATCCTGATTCGCAGTTGACTCCCATGTCAGCTTAAATGAGCCCTTAGCACACACCTTAGAAACAGCTCTGCATTAATTCCACAATGCTCTGAACCTCTGTCTTAAATGTAAAAGGGATCAGTTTAAATCATTCAATGCTGGCAGACCGCAGCTCACAGGCACATGACAGATCAACATATTGACTTTAACAGTCGCCATAGGCAAAAGAAACTGTTTTTAAACACTCCTGCTTCAATGGCTCAGAACCCACCTGTACAGAATATAAATCCACACCATGATTTGCTCAGTGGAGCATCGTAACTCAAAGAATAAGTCAGTAATGCAGGTATTAGGACTACATACCTCTTTTCCTTACAGATAATGTTTGTGCATTTTAGAATACCTAACAAACCTTAGTGGATCCAAAAATTCTGATAACAGTGAGGGAAATTCTTAAGTTGACCCATTAATAAAGAAATGAGAAGTCTATAATTTCACTGGTAGGTTTAGCAGCAAAAGATGGAGTATCAACCAAACAAGCAAGAAAAAAAAATCATGTAACAGTTACAGGCCAATTTATCATTTATCTAGGAAAATAAGTATTTGATCCCCTGGAACACATGCTTTAGTACTTGGTAGAGTAACCATTGTTGGCAAGCACAACTGTCAGTCGTTTCTTGCAGTTGCTCACCAGGTTTGCATGCAAGTCAGCAAGAATTTTCATCCACCCCACTTTGCAGACGTCCTTCAGATCTTTAGGGTCTTAGGCTGTCACTTGGATACACGAAGCTTGAGTTCCCACCATAGGTTTTGTATGGGATTAAGATCCGGAGACTGGCTAGGTCACTCCATGACTTTAATGTGCTTCCTCTTAAACCACCCCTTTGTTGCCTTGGCTGTATGCTTAGGGTCGTTGTTTTGCTGGAAGACCTACCCACAATGCATTTTCAATGCCCTGGCTGAAGGAAGGAGATTCTCATCCAAGACTTTATGGCACATGGCCCTGTCAATCTTTCCTTCAATGCGATGCAGCCATCCTGTATCCTTGGAAGATGTTCATATTAAGTCTCTTATATCAGGGACAGAGGCCTTGGGTAAGCTATGAATACGGCTATGTAAAGATCCTTTGTTTTGAATTGAAGAGAACTTGGTGGTGGAAGCATTATGATTTTTTCTTTCCTTCAATGCAATGCAGCCATCCTGTATCCTTGGCAGAACCCCCCCCCCCCCCCAAACCATAATGCTTCCACCTCCATGTTTGACAGTAGGGATGGTGTTCCTGGGGTTGTAGACAGCAGTCTTTCCTAGTGCTATAGTTCTCGAGACCGGTCTCAAGACCAATTTTTTGTGATCTTGTCTTGGTCTCGACTTTATTTGGTCTCGGTCTCGTCTTAGTCTCGACTCTGGTCTCGGTCTTGTCTTAGTCTTGGACATAGTGCTCTCGATGGGATGGAGAAAAAAAGAAAACAGCACAGAAAATCATCACATCACAGTATCATTATTTATTACACACCTCAATTCAAATGCCAAGTCAGATGCATCTATTTTAAAAACGCTACATTGTTTACATTTTCTCAATGGACACTGCCAGTCCTTCACAGACCACACACATCATACACATGGCATCATAGCGAAGTCTGCAAAGAAATGTCCAAAAATGTCCGCAAAGTGTGTAGCATAGTTATAATAAAAAAAAAATAGGCATTTTACATTCATTAGAAAGCACGGTCTTGGAGGTGCAAGTCAATCTGGAGGCTCATTCTCTTCAATTCAAAACAAAGGATCATTACATAGCCTCATTCATAGCTTACCAGAGGCCTCTGTCCCTGGTATAAGAGATGTAATATGAACATCTTTCTGGTACATCCCGTATCTTTCACTTGACAAGGTCTAATAGAATGCTTATAGGAGAGGATTACTGAGAATATTATTTTTCATCAGGCCTCGTAACTGCCAGATCTGGGAGATTTTAAATGAGAGACATATGGACAATATAATTGAGAAGAACATGAATTTGATTTAACGAGTAATGACACCTTACAGTAGAGCCTTTTTTCTCTACAGTTGATCTGAGTAATGTGATGTCGATTCTAGCTCTAGTCTGTTTTCGGTCTTAGTCTTGCTCTTGGTCTCGACCAGTCTTGGTCTTGGTTTCGGTTTGGCCTTAGTGTGTCTTGGAATTGGACTTGGTCTTGGTACTCTCAAGTCTCGGCAGTGTCTTGGTCTCGGTTCAGGCGTTCTTGACTACAACTGTAGTCTTTCCCTTTCAGACACAGCAAGTAAAGATGATGCCAAACAGCTCAATTTTGGTCTCATATGACCACATCACGTTTTTCCAATCATTGGAATAATTCAGGTGTTCACTGGAATACTTCAGAAGGGCTTGAACAGGGATACTTTGTGAGCACTGCGGGATGTCAAACCATAGTGGCATAATGTGTTACCGATGGTTTTCTTGGTGACTGTGGCCCCTGCTGCTTTGACATCATTAATGAGCTCCTCCCATTTCGTTCTGAGGTTAGCCCTCACCATTCATAAGATCATTGTGACTGACAGTTATATTGTATCAACTGTTTTGCATCAGCAATTGTCACATTCTCACCAAACTGCTTGCTGATGGTCATGTGTCTCATTCAAATGTATCTCATTTGGTATTTCCCATAGTGGTAAGGTTGAAGATGTAGACAGGTTAGTGACCCAAGAATACTATTTAACAAAGTAATGCCATTAAATGAGAATGTTGGCTTGGGATTTGTTAATACTTAATTAAGTTCTACTACTTGGTGGATATGTACTTGACCTAATTTCTTCTGGTTTGTAGGGGATCAAATAATTATTTCCTAAGATAAATTGCCAATTACATTTGTGACTGTTACTTAATGATATTTTTTTGTTTGTTTTGTTCTTCCAATGTTAAAATAAACTTACCAATGAAATTATAGGCTTCTAATTTCTTTAAAATTTTAAACTTAGGAATTCAATAATTATTTTCCTCACTGTATGTATAACATTTCACTGGGCTGTTTTGACACACTGATCTAAGCCCCTAGACAGTAGTGCAAAAAATATTAATATTTTGTGGCACAGTAGTTCTAAACATCATTGTGCTCTTTTTTTCTGCACACTCCCCAATGCAAAAGCAACATGCACAAAATATGACTTGCTAATCCAAAAATACTGCTATTTTCCTTTACATAAGCTGGATTGGTATTGGGTGACGATTGAGCATTAGTATTTATCCTTTAAGAATATTGTACAGTATATGCACTGAAGGGCATAGAAAAAGTTTACATATTTTCTAATATATTTAGTATATTGACATAAGATATATTCTTTACTGCTTATTTTGGCTTTATTGCTTTTTCTAATGAGGCATATCCAATTAATAAATTAAGAAATGTAATTAACCAGCCTGCTCTGTGGCTTGGCTGATTGCGATTGCTTGATATGGTCTGCTCTAAAAGTATAGGCACCATTGATAAAGACCATCAAAATAATAAAAATAAAAAAAATCACAATATTTGTTTTTAAATCATTGACAACCACATAGAATCTTAGAAAGTCAAAAGTTATGGTTGCTAATCAATTCCCATTCTCTCCATCTGAAGGAGCTGTATTATGCTCTTCAATAGTTCCTTTTCTCACTGGAGTAAGAAAATGAGGTAATGACAGTTATTCTGTCACCCATCATCGTGTACATCATTTGTTTCGCCTTTATCAAAGGTGTCAATAGTGTAGGAGCTGGCCATGCCAGCAAGGATGAAAGACATTGTGTCCTGACACCAGTCGCCAGTCTTCATAAAGACCCACTTGAGGTAGCATTATGGAAATTGCTTGGGAAACTTTTCACCTCGTTGTGTCATGTAAGTCTTCCATTGTAAATTAGACTGCAGTTTGTATGGTGAATTACAACAAATGAATGCGTTAGTAGTTAGTTTGGTATGATTCAGCACTGACAGCAGTTACCGCTACTCTGTGTGTATAAACACAGTAGAGTTTACACTGCTCAGTAATATCACAAAGCTGATGAATATGGGTTTTGCGGGCCGACCAGAGCCCATAGACACTAAATGAGTTATGCAGCACAGATGGGACCCTGCGGAGGCTGCCGGCTGACACCTCTACCAGCCGTGCTTCCCATAGGTGTTACTGGCAAGTAATCTGACCTCTTCATTTCAGCATTTCTAACATTGTGCTTTTGTAATGGTGATTTATATCATTTGTATATATGTAAAGATATTTAAATATTTAAATGATGCTTTAATGACAAATTTATTCTTTTTTTGGCCTGTTTACTGTTTTCTGTATGTTTTTGAAATTGAATGGCACCACGCAAGTATTTTTTCAGTTGTATTTCATTCTGTAATGTACCTATTTGACCTTGCATGTATCACAAGTAATTAGGTAATGTTCATTAAAACAAAGTAAACTTAAAAAAACTACAAAAAAAAATCTTGACATCCTCATA
>JAODUD010000002.1:15756981-15768280 GCA_026784285.1 Stomatorhinus walkeri
CCCCACCACCCTTACCCCTGTCACATGTTTCAAATTCATCCATCTTGGATTTCATCTACATATCCACAGGATTTTAAAATGCTACTCGCTGAACCAGTCAACATCAAGGTTTATATGGTGAAGGTTTACTTAACTCATATGATCTTTGTCATGTCATGAAGATTCATGAAATATTCACACGTGATCATTAATCTATGTGAATGTTTATCACAATAAAGTCAAATCTCCTTTCTGTGTAAGGATTCAGCAATGCACTAACACAGATATTATTTATGATATTTTATATATGACATTTTATACGTCCTTAATCCGTGATGCTTAAAATGGCAGCAGAATGTGCTGAACACTCACAGAAGACCCATAGAGATTTGATATGGGACATTAGTGTTTATGGCCCTTGCAGCAGCCATCTGTGGTCAGTGGGGTAGGGTGTAGCTAGCTGGCGTTTTGTTCTCTTCCCTCCAGGCCCCCAGTCACTGGTACGAGGGCCATGGCAGTCATGTGACCAACGTGGACTTCACTCACAATGACAGCCACCTGCTACATTAATAAATATATACAAGACAAGCAGAGAATAACAGGCAACAGGTGATTACAATTGGTAATTAACACGAGGTAACGAGGGGGGGCATGGCACACAAGAGGATCGGACGAGCAGGTCATGACAACATGCAATAAAATTGAAAGATTTTTAAATTAAATTTGATCTAGTTTTGTGTTATTTGATCTTAACACTGTGACAGTAGTGGCTATTTGGAGAAAATGGTTGAGGGCAAAATTACAGGTATAAATGACATTATTTAATACACCTAATAAATTGGGATAATGTTAATTGTACAAAGTTCAAACATTGGATTTCACTGTAACATTTTGTTTTTATCAAATGATTCTCATGCAGTCATTTTTAAAAGGGCTTCTGCTCATTTCAGTTCACAATGTAAAATAAGTGCATGTTCTACATTATTGCCAAAAGCATTGAGAGTGTAACCTCCTTTTCTTGCTTAATAAATTAATTATACTTAATATATTAATTATAAATTGTGTGGCCACACCTTTTTTTGGGTAATGCACAATGGGCATGACCGTGCTGATGAGGGGAAGGTACATGTGACATTTTAAACGTTTTAAGCGCCTTTTTGACTTAACCGCCTGGTGGGAGAATAGACCCCTGTGTATATACTGTAGGTACATCATGGCTATGTTACAATAAGAGCAAGAATTATTTCTTAATCATTGTGCTTTGTAAAATTCAAAGAGTATATAGCTTGGCTTGTGTATTGAATGTAATAGACCACCAGTCATAATTCTCTACATTTGTGATGTATGTGAAAATACAGTACCTAAAGATGTGATATACATATTTTTGAAATGGTACTTTACAAAGAAATTCTTTAGCTTCTGCATATACCATCCTTCTCTTCTTTAAGGCATACGGACGAGAATGACGCGTGGGGTCAGAGGGCATGGTCATCCATTTTATCCCTGAAAGATGTTAAGAACCTTCCCCACCGGCAATGTAACTAATCTGCCAATCACAGGATTCCCTCCAGTGACCTTCTGATTACAGACAAAGAACATGTTAAGTCACACACTGCCCCTAAAATTCCATAAGTAATAATAATAGTATTAAAATGCTCATAAACTGGTCCAGAGGCACTGTACACTGGCTAACCTATGCTCTGCCCCCAAAACTGTACCTCTCATGTAGAGCAAGATGAGGCTTGCAAAAAAGAATTCAACCAGGGTTGTACACAATTCAAAATGTATGAACTGTGCCCCATTCCATTAATGAATTGGAATTTGAATTGAATTGGCCAAACCCCAGAGGATGTTGAATTGTAATGACAGGGAGAAGAACTTTAGTCATTTCAGTTCAAAGATATCCGATGGAAACACACAACACAGGAATGTTATGAATCCTACAAAAACATAAATATAACATAACAAATTTACTCTCTTGGTATAGATATATAGACAGGGCTTGTATATGTATAAGTGGGTAAATTGTACTTTATATTTGTGTGACTGTAAGAGAAAAAAAACTGTATAACATTTACTCTCTTCTATCAATTTATATTTGATTTGGATAAATATTTTTTGTTTTTGTATATTGAACTGTTTATGTGTATTAGCAAGGTAATTCCATTTTAATTCAAAAGATTTCTAAAAAGTTTTTGCATCATCATTTTGATGATGTTTAGTCAGCTAAGCTTCTGTGCCCATGACTGGAAGATCATCAGTTTGAGCCCGGCCTCAGCAGAATAATCACTTCAGGAAAGGCTCTCAACCCTCAGCTCCATGGGGACCTCTGCAGGTGGTCACCCCTCTCTGCCAAGTTTGTTCTCACCTGCATCTGTGTCACTGAGAGCCAAATAGGGTAGGTGAAAAGAAAATGTCAATAAAGCAGCATCATTTCAAAATGATATATGAATTATACACACCTCCCACAGCTCAGAAATGTTTTATTATAATTTATTAATGTAGCTACTTGGTTAAACTATAATATCAAAATGAATATTTTCTGAAGTAATCAAATTAAAAGAAAGCGAGTTTAATGTAGTTTCAAAATTACCCCAGATACATTTCTGAGGCTCAAAAAGAACTTGAACCCTTTTTTCATGAAGAGGACCAAGTAACATGTCTGTATACAAATAGTACACACAAGTATATGTTGTATTACAAATAATCAGCTTGTTATTCTAAACCCTTTGCTGTTTTTAAATAACCAAATGTAGTAAAAAAAAGAGAGATGAACTTTGCCCTTGACCCAAAGAGACTTATGCGATACTTTCATACCATGAAAAATTACTCTTTCTGAGCTTTCCCTATAGATAGTTAACCCACATAGCTTTATTAGTTAAAAGAGAACAAAAGGTACAGGTCAAAATGTCAAAATCAAAATGGTGATGCAAATACCATTTGTTGAATTTAAATGGAATGATCCAGTATTTTTGAAGCGTTTGCAGTAATAGCTGTAGGGTTTGAGTCAAGTTTGAAATGTATTATCATTTCTTGCTATTGTTTGCTGTAACAACATGTTTGTTTTTAACACAGAAAACAAATGAAAGTATACATTGCGAACATAATTACTTTTACTAATTACTATAATTTTATGTCATTGCTGTTATTTATTTTCTTACGTGTAGGACATCATTTGGTTCAAGCATGGCACTATAGCGAAAACCAAAACATAACGGAAAATGGAGTTTTCTGGGGAGACACTCAAATTTTCTTGTGAAAAGATCCACCATGGTACACAAAATGACAGCAAAATGATTTCTTTTATAGATGACACATCAAACGTTGCATTCTTTCATTCTAAATACCATGACATTTTTATAACAATGATACTGTATATATACACATAGTATATATATACAGTATTTGTTTTAATTCAATTTTGTTTTGATTCTCCTTCCATAAGTTCTGCAAGTTCATTCTCACCCGCAATTCAAATTAAATTTAATTGGAATTTCAGGGCCATTCAATTCGATTCTGAATGGTGCGCAACCCTAATTCCAACGTACCTTATACAAATGGTAAATAAATATAGTATGACCCTATAAATACCGACAGAGGGCGCTATATAATTGATTTATCTTAAGCCTGAACGCAACGTCCCTATGTCGTCGTGGGGTGTCTCGGGTACTCCGGTTTCCCCCCACAGTCCAAAGACATGCTGAGGCTTATTGTACTGTAGTTACTAAATTACCCATAGGTGTGCATGTGTGAGTGAATGGTGTATGAGTGTGCCCTGCGATGGGCTGCCCCCCCGTCCTGGGTTGTTCCCCGCCTCGTGCCCGTAGCTTCCGGGATAGGCTCCGGACCCTCGGCGACCCAGGATAAGCGGTTTGGAAATAATAATAATAATAATAATAATAATGGTAGTTTTGTCATTACTAAATACCAATCTAAGGAACCTGAATAATTTTACCGAGTCTAACTGCCTCCAAGCGTCATACTGGAGATTTTGCGCCACGAGGCCGACCAAGCAAAGATATCGCACTTCGGTTTTTTCCGACACGAAGTCCGGAGATCTCCGAGTCACGTCGGGTCGTACTGACGTCACCCTGAGGGCGCTCGTCGGTGCGCGCGAGTCGGGCCGAGCGGAGCGGGGGCGAAGAAGAGGAGGGTAGGAGCTCGGGAACGGAGGATGGGAGGAAGATTTGAGTGAGAGAAGGAGAGACGGAGAGAAATTGCTGTGTGTATGTCTGAAAGACTGTGAACCAGAGCTGAGTGAGCCCGCATCGAACCACATTTTAACTCATCCAAACTTTAAACTCCATCTTTTTTTACTCGCTGTAGCTTGGCTTCAGTGCCGGGTCCCGGGCTTTTGTTTCGCAGCCGGGTCGGGCAACAATAAGGAAGGGGGGAAGATAAACTAGCTGCACGTCATTTTTGTTTTCTTTTTTTCTTTCTCGTGCGAGAGCGAGAGAGAGTACGCTCAGGGACCGGCAGAATGGCGGCCAACATGTACAGGGTCGGAGGTAAGTGCTGCTTTATTTTAGGAACCTGCGCTAGCTGGCTGGCTAATGTCTATTTCCGCGTATTTAACCCCCACCCCCTCGTCACGCCGTCGCCGTAACTTTAACTAGCTGCTCCTTTTCCCCTCCGCACACAAGGCAGGCGGTCTGCCGTGTCGGTTCTCTGGTTTAGGCCGGGTTATCCGCTGCCAGGTCCATCTTATTAGGGGAAATTAAGAATACCGGCAAACAGCAGGTTAGCCATAATGCACAAGTCATTTGAAGGAATGGTGGGGGGGGGGTCAAGTTTTTAAGTGAAATGTACAATCGGTGGCCGCATTACGATTGTGTACGCTTCGTGCGTTGAGACTTTGTTGAGCTTGGCAGGCTGTTTCTTAAAGGGATTTGACTTGTATTTCAGTTAGTCAGCGCTGCAGGATAACACAATGAATGTTTATTTATTTATTACAATTATTTAAAATGCAGCACCTGTACCGGCTATCTGCGGTAGGACGAGGGGTGGGCACTTAAACCTCAGAGCGGGTTGATATTTTTTATATTATGATTTAGTGAAGTCCCCTAGGGTCCAGTGTGCTTTGTCCTTTTGATGCACGCTGATGTCGGTGTTTGGGTCGGCGCATCCCAGAGATGCCGGATACACTTTAAGCGGAGGATAGCGCTTCCCGGGCTACGGAGGGTTAGGGTATGTAGGTCACAGCAATCTCGGGGTGGGGGTACCTGAAGGTAGAAGTCACGGAGCCAAATGCCAAAGTTATGCAGTCTTGTTAAGTCGGCGTGGTGCTAACATGTCTTTTGTTTGTACCGCGTAGTGGAGTACGCCGCGCTGTTTTTTAACGCGGACTCTGCGCTTTGCTGTCAATGGTGGGGAGGTTCATCATGAGTATGGTAGTGCATGACATCGGATCGGTTTTTATTTCAGGATCATGCTTGGGATGATGAGTGTCAGGACAGGTGTCCGACAAATAAACCTTGTTTTGATGATACTTTTGCACTTAATTATGAGGCATGTAAAGATTGTCAGAAAGTCTTGGCCGAGCATTTAATAATAGCCTTGCCATGGCAAGCATTACATTTCTGCTAAAAACTTGTATTGGCCTCCCCTCAACCTCCAAATACTCACAGGCCAACTTTTTCCCTTTGAAAATTATTTTACAAAAAATTCATATACCGTGGTGCTTTTACCTCGGGGCCAGGCTGCTCGCGTGTTGTTTTCATTATTGGTACATGGCATATCTTTTAAAGAGAACTATGAGTTTGTAGACGTATTTTATACTGACATCTAGGTTCAAATTTCACGTTTACGGAATTGTAAACGTGTGGCGCGTTTAGATGGAAGTGCTGAAAGCTGTCTTAAGTCGACTTGACTACCTATGGGGGGGTCAGTTTTTGGTCCGTGCGCAGCGTAGAGGGCGCGCGTGCGCGCCGCCGCCTGCCAGACCGGGACTCCGTGGGAGGGCCGGCGTGCGCGCTGCCGTCGGCCAGCCGAATACTCCTTGGGAAAGCCAGAGTACGCGCTTGACAGGCTATTGTGCTACGCGGTCCCCTTTGCCGCCTGCTTGGAGCAGAAAAGGGGTTATAAAGCCCTAAAGCAGACGCAGCTAATATTCCAGTTGTAGTCTAGAATCTCTCATACAGGGAACCACTAGAACTGGATGGCGATGTGCTTGCTAGGTGTACCTGGTTAGTTGAGCTTGGTAGAGCTTGTAATTGAAAGCAGTTCTTGGGTTCTTTTTCCCCATAAGTAGTTGTTTTGTTTCTGTGTCTGTGGTGATAGCATTAGGTAGTTATGAATTAAAAATCCAAATGTTCATTTGATGTCTGGCCCTTATTGCAGTAACCTTTGTGTCCTATGTTCCTTGAGTTGAATAGATATGCAGAACTGGAAATGTCCATTCACATTAGGCACAGGCCAGAAGGATAACTTTGAGGTATGACGTTAAGTGCTAAAGTTGTTCCTCTGCTTTTGTTGATATTAGACTGTTTAGTGATTAAAGACAAGCTTGCTAGGAAGAGAACGGGCATCTACTACATGTTAATTGCATTATGAGTCCTGTTTCCACTGTATCACAAGTATCTCAGAGCTTCCATATAGGGCTGGTTGTCTGCTCTTGTTTATTTTCTGCCGGCTGCGAGCAGCAGGGCCAAAGGTGGCCCTATCAGGGAACGCATGACTGCGGGGACTCCTCAAATGCTCCTGCTTCTCCAGCGTTTGCAGACAAAGGTGGAGGCATGGAGTTAGTTTTTGCAGTGCTTCTTGTCCGATAGGTTATGTGTGGCTGACATGCAAAAACAGGTTCTGAAAAGTTCCCAAGGAGTGTTCATGGGACCTTTCTTGAACAAGTCTTCTGAGTGAATGGACCAGCTTTTGCTGCATTGAACATTGCTGTAGTTGGAGTTAGTACTGGGCAGTATAAATGGTATACGATATAAATTTGGCCAACAGGAGCGATTTTGATTATACCGCCCTACTGCAGAAATGTCTGCTCCTCGCCCGCAAAAATTACATAATGAAGTCGCGTGAAATATTTATTTATATGATTTATATGAAAATTGTTTATATAATGATTGCTGCACCCAGCAGCAGAGTCCTGCACGTGTCTGATTTTGATAAATCGTACCCGTCATACTTAAACCCGTATCCAAACCGTTATCCGACAGATATAAAATAAAATTCCGCACCCTATCTGCTACAAATACATACCGACACCTGACCTACACCCGAATGAAAATCAGACAGATTAAAAATTAAAGACAAAGGTTTATTGCCACAACAAATGACCAGTGACATGTGCAACATCAGTTGAAAAGGCACAGCTGAATGTAAGTGTTGCTTAATAACAGCCAGTAGTAGTCTTCCTCCAAGCTCAAATAATGTTTGATATTGCCATGTCCACATATAGCCTTACCAGCTTACAATTAAATGTCTTAAAACTAATGTTACTAAAATGTTCATTAGGCTACCCTGCACAGTATTGGGTTTTATAGGCTACCTACGTGCACAGTCCATTATCCTTCGATTACCCGATTGGAATTCCTAGGCGAAGGCGAAGACTAGTGTTTGGTGCTTTATATTACTATGTAAAAAAAGGATATCATCCACAGTTGATGGCCTCAGCTGACTACTTCAGCATCCATTTCTAACAGCTGGAGGAGATCGCATGTACTTTTTTGAAAATGAAAGTGGGAGAGATTTCCAGGAATGCATGTGCAGGCGTGAACTGATACGGATTTTATGTTTTATCATCTTGAATGCAGTGATTTTGTCAGTAAAATATAAAAAAATAATAAATATAATAAAAAATTAAATAATAGCCCTAGGGTATTTTTTGTTGGCACATGGTGTTTTGAAAACCACAATTTAGCTCTCCTGCATCCGACCCAAACCCGTATCCAACACAGTAGAATATTTTTCATCCATTTCATAAAAATTTGCAGGTCACCCGTCGGGTACCCGAATCCGTGCAGGACTCTGCCTAGAAGGGCCTATATGGGAGAGATGGTCATACTAATACAGATGGAATTATGACACTAGTCTAGTTCTGTGTCTTGTTTTCTGCTTTCTGCTTACAAAACCAACCTGTGTTTTTAATATAAGATAAAACCAGTGAAGTTACTTCATATTTTTTCTGTAATAGCATATTTGCACAATAAATATTCTATGTTCATGACTATTTTGAAATGTGTTAAGTTTATTATACAACTTCCTGCTGCAATGCTTCTGCTATGGACAAAAACACTTGTATTGAAATTTACAGATCAAATTATATACCGCAATATATACCGTCTACTGTCTATGGTTCAAATTATACTTCAATATGAATCTTATGCCATATCGCACATATTTATATAGCCTATGTTTACAAATAAAAAACTCATTTTAAAGCAAGATGAAAAATCCCAATAACCCAAAATACGGGAAATTTAGAGCAGCTTCCTATTGCCATTCCTCTGTTCACAGCAAGAAAATGGACTTCAAAACTGCTGTTATTTATTTTTAATGGAGCATAAGCTCTTGCAGCACTTTAGACATTGGAGCCACTGTCCTGAATCTTGAGCTTCGGAGTTTTGGCTTCTTTATCTTTTTAAGCAATGGGTATTCTCCGCTGTTTTCTGAATTTTTTTTAGCTACTATTAGCAAATGAGACACTTCATCACACAACACTGACTTCCAAACATAGATACATTCTATTCCGATCTTTTTTGAAAATGTAAAATATACTACTACTAGCCTATTATTATGCCCTATTATTATTACTATTATTGGATACGCCAGGCAACAAGAAGCCCGTGCCATTCACCCTTTTGCAGATTATTTTCTCCTTACTATGAAGTTTGGCATCTTAAACACACGTCGGGAAATAGCTTGCAGCCTGTAGGCTACTCCACAGCCATCAATGTTTTAGCGAACTGCCGAAACCATAATGTTCATTTTTATTTTTAGGTAAAATAATTAAATCGTAATTAAACAAAAGAGATATAGCCTTACCACCCTATTTTTTTACTTGCACCTGGTTGACAGAAATCTGTCATAGCGACGGAAAACTTTAAACCATGTGTCCCAGACTTTAGCACGTTTAATACGCAACGATGCCTGATTTGTAGCCAATAATTGTAATTATGAATCAATTAATGCAATGTTTCTGCAGTCGAGTAATTGTCATAAATAATCACGATCTCAGTATTGGTGAAAAATAATCGTGCTTGTGATTAGCTCTGACACTATATTGCCAAACGTTTTGGGACACCTGGATTTACACACACATGAACATTAATGACATTCCATTCTTAATACATAGGCTTTAATATCACTCCAGAAAACAAATCTAGTGGCATCGTGCTTTACACAACTGGATCCAACGGCTTGGATGCAGCTGCTAAACCATGGAAACCCTTTCCATGTGGTTCTTTGCACACTGTTCTTCAGGTAGTCTGAAGGCCACATGAAGTTTGGAGGTTTGTAGCTATTGACTCTGCAGACAATTGGTGACTTCCTCACACTGTGCACCTCAGCATGCATTGTCCCCGCTATGTGATTTTATGTGGCCTACCACTTCATGGATGAGTTTCTGTTGTTCTTAATTGCTTCCACTTTGTTATAATGCTACTAACAGTTGACCATGGAATATTTAGTAGTGAGGAAATTTGCAGTCTGCATGCCTAGCTGCTTCATTTTATACACCTGTATGAAAGTGATTGGAAAACCTGAATTCAATGATTTGGAGGGAGTTTAGTACTTTTTTGCTACAGCAGAGGTAAAAGAAACAAAACATAAATTGCTTTTTTTCCTTTACTGTACAATGGTTTACTGAACTAAGTATGACTTAAAAGAACTGTGAATACTACTACAACCTACTATCAAAAGCCAAAAATTTTAAGTAATTCAAAATAAATATCCATTAAGGTGCACATATAGAAAATTAACTGTACCTGATCTGTACTTTATTCCCATTAGAAGCTTTCAGTTTCATATTGAACTGTGCAACACAAATACTGTCTCAAAAATACAAAGCATAACAAAATAAATATGCATTTTATTAAAAATACCTTGTATTCACATTTATAAATTCGAGCTACACATTTGGATGTGTGCATGCATGTGTAGTGTGGCTCCACATTTTTCTCCACATTTGCTGCATTCATTTGATTCATATGCGTACTGAACCGAAAGACCAAAAATGTTCTGTATGAATATGTGCAACGTTACACTCCAACACACACGCACCATCTGGAAGAAGAGTTTAAATTTGGTATTACTTCAAGTTAAGGCTGGGTGATATGGACCAAATACCATCTTGATATTTTTTATCAGAATGATGATACGCTACATAGACATGTTTTTTTACATGCTGTAGGCTAAAAATTCGTATTTAAGTCAAAGCTGCATGTGAAATGTCAAACATTTTTATTAAAACAGTATGTTCTCAAAACAAAAGGCAAACATGGGGTTTCCTGTTTAAGTATACAACTGTAGCTGTCTGTACTGACATTTTTCTTTATTCCACACAGAAGTATAAAATAGTATAAAAAAACAAAAATATACTTCCTAATTCTGTGCTGCTTGGGTCAAATAAAGCAGCTAAAACATAAAAGGATTTGTCCAACAGCGATTCTTTTTTCATTTCTCATTTTATGACATAGCTTTTAAAACAGATGGTCAATGTTTATGAACAGGAAATCAGAATCTAAAACCTATTTGGCACATGACTCTAAAACAGAAACCTGATAACCGTTGACAGTGTGCTTAATAAATGAAAAGGTATTAACCTTCAATAAAATAAACAAATATTATAAATTATATTTTTAACCTGTGCTACGTTTTGGCATGTTTTAAAACAAAATGACAATGATTGCCTTTTCACTGTGCCAACTTCCAACTTCCTCATGAGACGTGTGTGTGTATGTATGTATGTATGTATGTATGTATATAACTGACTAGTAATGGTATTTACTTTTATCTTTTTAAAGATCTTAGTACCACTTAACAAAGACATTACATAGATGAAAACCTACATCTGAAAATCTTCCCCACGATAGACCCCAAATCATCCCAAAATTGGAACTATGACCGAGGACAGCAGAGGGTAAAAAGGAAGCTTGCAGCTGCCGTCTTCTGAACAGAGCCATCTGCCATCTAAAGTTATTTTGTGGATCTTCTTGCAAATTTCCCAGGAACATTGTATAGGTCAATAATTCTCAGACAGAGATAAACCATAATATGAAGTCATACAACCCCCCCCCAAGTTGATATGAGGGCTGCTTAAAAGAAAACGAATAATGGAGGGGGGGAAATATAACACATAATCTAATAACCTTGG
>JAODUD010000002.1:15779473-15791414 GCA_026784285.1 Stomatorhinus walkeri
CTCCGGCCCTCACACACTGCCTGGAACAAAAGGCCCTTGGTGCGTCCAGCAATGCCAGGACAAACACAGCATTAACCAGCGCACTTGGATTTGCCTTTGTGAAGGAGTGTGTGTGCGCGCGTGTGTGGTGTGTGCGCCTGCCCCTGTGCTCCTGTGTGTGCCTGGTGTGCGTATGTCCCTGTGTCAGTCTGCGTTGCCGTGTGTGTGTGCGGATGCATGCATACTTTTTTTTTCCTAGTAGGGGGTGTACATTTTGGGGGATGGGCACTTTAGGTTTAGTGTACAGGGGATTCCTGCCGTGTCTTGCAGGGGCTGGCTGGCCAATGGGGATGGGGGCAGGAGGGGTTAACAAAGAGGTGTGGCCTGAAATACCTCCCCCTCCATCAGGGTTTCCTGTGGCTGAGTACAGGGGCGGAGTCCACAGGCAAAGTCCCATAATTACACTTCCTACATGTCACTGCTCAATTTCCTGGCACTTTAGCTTACTGTATGTGTGTGTATGCTAGTTTGAGTAAAAAATGTAGGATTGAGCAGAAGATTTTGCCCCTTAAATTGCATTTATGCATATACCACCATCACTGTGACTGAACCACAGGCTTGTGCAGTGCCTTTACTGACATTTATAAATTGAACAGTTCATGTTCAGTTTTGGGCTCAGCAGTTAATCCACCAGTGACCTGCTTCAGTCCTTTAACACTGCTTACAACAAGGGCTTTGGCACATGTGATGCTCAGGATGTTTTGGACGACTTGATCTGACATTTGAAATAACACTTCCAGGGAGGGGTCTGATTTGTTACATTTTTCCTCTCACAGGAGACTTTGAGGAGGAGTCAAAGCAGCCTTCCCTTTCAGAGCAGCAGAAGCATCAGCTGAAGCACAGGGAGCTCTTCCTCTCACGACAATTTGAGTCCCTCCCTGCAACTCATATACGGTGCGGCCTTCTTCAAATCACACAACACGGAGTTACAGGGCTTGACCCCAACTCCACAGTTTGGCACATTGCTGCCAGCTGCATTTGGTGGTGAAGATACCTGTTTTCATGTTGTCTAGAAATTTGTATTCCTTAGTGTTTGCCTCTCCTTAATTTAGTCATACCTCAGTTCTCAAACTCATTAGAACTCGGATTTCTTTAAAGTCAAACCAACCAGTTAGAAAAATTACCTAGAGCTCAATCTGATTCTCAGAAGTCAAACCATGACCGCTCATTTGTACGTGCGGGGAAATGAGTCACGTGGCACGTCTGTCAGCGGAAACAAAGGGTAAAGCTTCAGTCTCAGCCTTGCATTCGCTGTGATAGCACTGTGCATTTTTAGCACTAACTGAATACATATATTTAGACAGTAACAATACATTTAGACAATGATAGACAGTAACAGTGAATATTATTATATAATAAAATACATTTAAAAATAGATTTCTTTTTCATTATTTTAATATTCATAATGAGCCATTAATACATTTAATTATAATAATATTGTTAAGCCGAGCAGGGACGGAATGGAGACAAAGGCGCAGACGTCAGGTTATTGGGGTATACGGGGTTTAATTACAGGTAAGGCAGGCAAAGCGCAGACGGACAATACAATGATTGGACTGGGGAAACAAACTGAATCGCGGACTAAATACAGAGGACTAATGACAACAAGCAGAAAGAGCTGATCACATGGGGATTCCACACAGGGTTAACGTGGGGGCGTGGCACACGAAAGGAGTGGACGATTGGGGCAAGACTTTTTTTTTTAACTTTACACATTGTTTGGATACATTTGTTATCTTACTTTACAAAATTACTGTTCTGATAAATGTGCTTAGATGTGTTTAGTACAGTATATGCTCTTTCTGTTTTATACGGTTCATTTTGTGTTTAAATGCTAAGAAAAACAAATTTAGGTGTAATTTTTTTGGGGGCCGGGAACCAATGAATTGGTTTTCCATTATTTCTTATGTGGAAAATTTGATCAGATCTTGAACTTTTTAGGATTTGATCCGGACTTCTGAACGGATTAGGTTCAGGTTCCAAGGTACCACTGTACTTTGTTTTAAAATTGCTGAGTGCACAGAGCTGTATCTTGAATTTATGACCAGCCGTGAGCTCTGTGATGCTGTTGAAGGTATTTTGTGCAACTGTAGTTGTAACGTAACATGATTAAAAGTACAGCACTGATTTTAACGTAACTCTTACCAGCCAAGATCTGAGCGGGCTTGACTTGTATGATGCTGATTGATCTAGTACTCTGTCAATCTCTTCTGATCTGGCTCTCCTTCCTGTGCTTGCTCTCTGCAGGGGCAAATGCAATGTTACCCTCCTCAATGAAACAGATGTGCTGACTGGCTACCTTGAGAAAGAGGTGAAATGCTGCCGGAGACCCATCTTATTCCACCCGCTGGAGCTACAAGCTCTGCTCTACCACGGACGGGCAGCTCTACCGCCCTACATAAAGATCATATGTTTACTCCTGTTCATCTCCCATTCTGTCCCAGGACTATTTCTTCTACTCTCTGGTGTTTGACCCAGTCCAGAAGACTCTACTGGCAGACCAAGGCGAGATTCGGGTCGGCTCCAAGTACCAGGCTGAGATTCCTGACAAGCTAGCCGATGGTGAGCGCGAATGACTGTGCAATGTCCCCTCTGACCTTTTTAGTCACCTGCAACATTTTTATTTCAGTTTTCTGTCTCAGGGCAAATGTGTTCAATAGGCTCATTATAAAGATGATGAAACAGCTGCAGCATAGATGAGATTAATCACTGCCTGCTCTAGTTGTCCTGCCGTAGCTTGCTGTGAAGAAGCACGTGGAGCGTGTGCGACGGCCAGCTGTGAGAAAGGCAGAGTCTGCTACCCCATACAGAGTCTCCGGGAGCTTGTCGTGGCTGTATGACCATGTCTGTTTTCTCCTGCTGTGCAGGGGACTTGGATGACCGTGTGCAGGAGAAACTGGAGACAAAAGTGTGGGACACAGACAACCAGTTAAAGGATCAGCAGATCGACCAGTTCCTGGTAGTGGCACGGTATGTTGGCCTTGCTAAATCCTGTTCTCTTAGGAGAAATACTGGCTCCATGGAGGTCCTGTGGTCAGCTGCTGGATAGATGTGGAGCCTGTTAAGGAGGGCTAGCTGGTTCTCAGAACTAAAGCTTCCCAGTGGCAGGAAGTGGCTGATCAAAGCCTGAAAGGACACTTTAGTGTTCTGTGTACTGGACTGTGAAGGACTGATGAGCTGGGTCTCTGCAGGAGCACTTGCCATATGCTCTGCGGTCACTGCACGTCCAAGTCCAGTAGGGCCTGTCACTGCTCGGCAATCATAATTATTATTATTGTCTTATTATTATTATTGTCTTATTATTGTTGTTCTTGTTATTGTTTATATTATTGTTACTATTATCTAGCCTGACTCAAAGCTGTTAAGTGATTTTTCTTTATGATATTGAAATACCGTAACAGCAATTTCAAAATATATGCTGACAGTATAGATTCCATACCACAGGTGTGCTGCCATGAGCTAGATACTGCTTGGACTAGTTCTGCATGGGAAATGGCTAATCTGCACTAGTCTGTTGATTACAAAATGCCCTGTCTAGCTGTGACTGGTGTGTTTTGGCCTGTTGTGTTTAGTTACATTGGCTACTGTTGCCATCTCCTGGACAACAATGGCATTACAAGCCTTATTGACAGAACAGATTGATGTTTCTTTGATGGTTCTTTGACATTTTTGCAGACCTTTGCACTGGGTCTCATTCTTAATCCCTTGACATGAATATCCTGTGGCCTTTTGTCTGATCATGGCTAGGCTGGTCAGCAGATCACCGGGCTCGGGGGTGGAAACCTTGGGGCTGTAGTCATACTGTGCAGTATGTAGGCCTGTGCTGGATGTGCAGATGGTAATGTGTGTGTGTGGGGGGGGGGGTGCAGGGCAGTGGGGACCTTCGCCCGTGCCCTGGACTGCAGCAGCTCCATCCGACAGCCCAGCCTGCACATGAGCGCCGCTGCCGCCTCACGAGACATAACGCTGGTGAGATGGACACATCTGCCGCATTCACCTCCACTGCAGATTATACAGCGAGTAGACTGGGGAGCTCATCCGTTCACCGGTGGTTGCAAGTCCCCTTAGTCTTAGCCTTGAATAGTGCTAATACAGTAACGCTCTGGGAAGCATTCAACCAGGCTAGATTTTTAATTGCATTTTAATCTAGTGGAGAAAAGTTGAGAAAAGTAGCTAAATTAGGAGGTTGTGTGTCAGTTAGTAATGCACAGCCAAAATGGCTCAGTACTGCCCATGCCCACGTTCTAGTTTCACGCCATGGACACCCTGCAGAAGAACGAGTACGACCTGGCACGTGCCATGTCCACGCTGGTGCCCCAGGGTGGCCCAGTGCTGTGTCGCGATGAGATGGAAGAATGGAGCGCCTCCGAGGCCATGCTGTTTGAAGAGGCGCTGGAGAAGTACGGCAAGGATTTCAACGACATACGCCAGGACTTCGTGAGTGTCTGGCCAAGGAAGCATTAAGCCGTGGGGGGTTGGGGGGGAGCTCTGGGTAGCATGATGCTTGAAGGAAAGGTCAGGAGTCATTGTGGCCCCCAGGACTTTAGGAAACTTGACAAAGGAAGTAACTTTCATTGAATCAATATCACTATGATTAAATTAGGTTATATGTCAGTAGGACTGTCAGTATTGATTACATTAACAATTTGAATAATCTACCAATTAATTTGCTCAATTTAATCGAGTAATATATGATACATATGGCAATTGGTGTGAGGCAGGAACCGACCCTGGAGGGGTGCCAGTTCACCGCAGGGTGCACAGTGACTCATGCATGCGGTGAACAGGTCACCAGAAGATATTTGTCGTTTTCTGTATGGAAATATTTTGTATTCTATAGAGCAGATTTTGAGGAAGAGCAAGGGATTTGTTGGCTCTGCTTTGTGTCTGTTGGCACAGCACTCTGAAACAACACTAATTTATTATTTACTTGGCTATAGTTTATTTTGGATACATTTTCCATTTCATTTCACTTTGTTTTATAGTCTAAATATTGAAATTTTTGTCATAAATATAACATATACTATCATATGTTCACACACACACAACTGTCATATATATGGTTATTATATGCCTATGTGCCATATTATGTATGTGATGGGGCTAGCCTTCATTTTAGTTGTAATTATCTTGAGATACAGGATTCATGGAAAGTAAACTGAGCTAATTTAAGTCAAAATGATGAGAAAGACAGTCCAGACTCCAAGAAGCTATACGGTACATAGCTATTAGTTGTCTGTGGCTAACCTTGCATTAATTCAGTGTGTACATGGATGTCGTCTTTTGAGATGATGTGAAGTTCTGCGATGACTACATTGTCATTCACTTTTAATGTGAAGTGTTCTTACACAGCTGTGGCCTTCATTCTCTTATCCTCTGTGCTTGGTCTGCCTTGTTGCAGAGTAATTGAGAAGGCAAATTTTAAACGATGCTTTAAAATAAATAAATAAATGAGTGATGCAGTTTAATCAAGTAATCCTGACAGCTCTAAATGTTGGTATTTTGTAGTTATGGCATCACCTGTAGGCAAAACAGGTAAAAACAGTAAGTAACCTACATGAGTTGTTGAAGCTTGCTGACAGTGTGAGGGTGTTGTGCTTCTGGGTTGAAGGTAACGCATCATTTTTGAATATCCCTGACAGCTGCCCTGGAAATCGCTGGCCAGTGTTGTTCAATTCTACTACATGTGGAAAACTACGGACCGCTACATCCAACAGGTGAGCTCTCTATCTTACATATACACAGCTCATTTGCTCTGCTGATTATATGACAGCTCTGACACGTTGTCTCATTCACAGTATAACACATTACCACTTGTCAGGTTGAATTAACTGCTGTTTAGCTCAACAGAAAACTGCTGTGCTGTGTCTTTGAGGCCAAGTGAAGCTTAACCATGGAGTGAGTGTAGTGTCACTGATGAGCTGTATTCTGTTCTCATTGCTGATTGTAACTTTCAAAGAAATGGTCATTATTTTTCTCTTGAGCTGTATTCGACCTCCATAACAATGCCTGATGCATTGTCAAGCTTGTTGTATTTAAAACTTGCTAATAGTTAGTTGTTCTGTCTTTGTTTGTGTCCAGAAAAGGCTGAAAGCAGCAGAAGCAGACAGCAAACTGAAACAGGTTTACATCCCAACCTAGTAAGTGTCCTCCTGGGTGACGTTTTGTTCTAACTATTAGTCCGATTGTTCATCAGACATGAAACTGTGTTTGCTTGTGCGGGTTCTCAACGTCTCTGTTTGTGTAAACATTCTTGTCTTACATCTCACCCTGTGTGTCCATCTTGTATGAGTATGTGTTCTTTAGGCATTGTTCAGTTGGTCATGGCATAATCTGTTGAGTAGAATATTGTAGCTCACACGCTTTTAATAAAAATGCTTGAACAGAAACTGCAGTGTCATGTAAATGTTCCACACTATGTCGTCATATTATCTGTAGTGTAAAATTGTGAAGTATCACTGTTATTTACCTATTTCTCTTTACCAGTACCAAGCCCAACCCGAACCAGATCATGGCCCCAGGCAACAAGCCTGGCATGAATGGAGCAGCAGGCTTTCAGAAAGGGCTCAGCTGCGAGAGTTGCCACAGTGAGTATCTGCTCTCCAGACGTGCAACACCTGGTGCATGAACACGGCAGCATCAGCAGCTGCCTTATTAAATGAGGTAGACCTACTGTGAAATTTCACACACAGTACATTGCTGACTGGAATCCTGTGGTGTGTTGGTACTTGATAACTGGGGCTTTTGTCACCCTGCTCTCATACATCCTGCAGCTGCTCAGTCACCACAGTGGTATGCCTGGGGCCCCCCAAACATGCAGTGCCGACTGTGCGCATCATGCTGGATTTACTGGAAGAAGTATGGAGGTCTGAAAACCCCCACACAGCTAGAGGGGGCCACAAGAGCAAGTTCGGTACGTATGGCATTACTAGTTTTGTGGCAGTTTAGTTATTGGATTCTAGCTACATAGAGTTCTTTATAGTCTTGTGGATAAGGGGTCATATTCTTTTTATTATCAATATATTTTAATCCTGACAGTATAGGTTAATCCTGAAATGGGACTGTCACATCAACTTTGCAGAGCTGAAAAGGCCAGCTCCAGATTTTTTGTAAACACCTAATTTTGAAATGCAAGAAATACTAAACATAAACCTCATTTGCTCTTTATTATAACAACCTTGAACAAATGTTTTTGCTACAAATTCATTGTGTTAATGGAGTTTGCTTTCACAATATGGAGCCGTGTTGGGCACTGTTGTGCTTAGATGCAGTGTGGCTAGGTGCACTTTTCCTGATTCAGATTTTCACATCCCTCCTTCCCAAGGATGCTGCCCCCCGAGTTCATATGACCCGCCAGGAAGTGCAAGGCATGTCTCCCTTCACCAGTAGCGCCGGCCGGGCCAAACTGCTGGCCAAAAATCGGCAGACCTTCATCCTGCAGACCACCAAGCTAACCAGAATCGCCCGTCGGGTGTGCCAGGACATCCTACAGCCTCGCCGTGCTGCTCGCCGCCCCTACGCCTCCATCAATGCCAATGCCGTCAAGGCAGAGTGTAAGTTATACACGTGCCGTTACCAGGATATGACGATGCTTAAAGTGGTTGATGGCATGGGGGTGTGACTACAGTAAAAGTTGTGCACTTGAGGGAGGAAGGCAGCAGTTGTCAGTGTTTAATTGGGCAGACTGCTGACCTGTAGCCATGCCCTTTGCTGCGTACCATCATTTTGACACTTTGCATGCCACTAGTTTCAGAACCACTGTTTTACACAATTGAAAAAGCTGCTTCACACTATTTGTTTCCATAATTTAGTTAGAAATACTGCCTGCATTCACTGCATTTTATAACAACCCATGCTTGAATTTTGAGGATGGAGTGCAGTTCATCAGCCAGCAGAATAGTCAGTTGGAGAGCTTCATTCACTCGATTTTTAGTTGATCTATTCTCCTTTATCACTCTTTCATTTAGTTTATGGTTCTTATTTTCATCCAAATTATTTGGGCGCTGGTAAAGGACTAAATTACTGATCCTTTGATAGAGGAATGTTAGTGAGCCACAGGGAGTACATTACCTGCTAGCTCTGATTGTCATTATGTGATGACAAATTATCTTCTGACATAATTTAGGGCTTTTTGCATATGCTAAAAGGTGGAGTCATAGTTGCATTCTTGTCATTTGCCCTGTGAGGTTCTGTTTAGAGGATGGTAGTTGAACGGAACATTCAGAAGAAATTGCTGGCCCTGTCCCAGAACCCAATGGCCTAAGAAAAAGGAGGTTAAATTCCTGCAAATGTGAAAATTTACAAATAATATTTGGGCAGCTCTAACCTCAACCCATAACATTCTGTTAGTCTTTATTGCCAGTTTCTAAACAAACAGTACTGTGTATACACTTTGTCATTTCCAATGTAGACCTTATAACAGGGGTGTCCAATCTTATCCGCAATGGGCCTGTGTGTATGTGGGTTTTCATTGCAACTTCCTAATTGGATTGGCTGAAGAGTCCTCACACCTGGGTTTGAACAGCTGTCATAAAGGTTATCTCAAAAACCTGCATACACACCGTCCCTTTGTGAATAAGTTTGGACACCCCTACCTTATAATATACAACCCATCTAACTTGTACACCTGTATGTACAATGTTACTACAGTATTCACTGGGACTCAATATTTCATATGGTGAATCAAATTTCAAATGCTCTTGGCACACATGACGTGGTTATGATCGTGAGTATAAAAAAAAATCAATAAACTGAAACAAAATAAGATACAAAAATAAAATTAGAACTAAATGACAACTATGCATATTGGTTCCGAAAACCAACTGGAATAAAAACTGTAAAATACTTCAAATAACATTTTAAAATATTGTTTAGCTAAAGTAATGATTTATCTTTGGGCCTCTCATACATTGCACAACAAACCATACAAATAGTCAGTGGCACTACATTGTGATAGTTTGTAGTGGCCTGCAAAGTCCTACAAGTTTCAGAATTTTTATTGTTCAAGTACCAAGTGTAAGATAAATTCCTCTTGATGTAGGTGTCAACACAGAGATATACAAGATATGTCAGACCTAATAAATAAACTTAGTAACACCTAAAGTAAAATATATAACTAAATTTACATCTTTAAAATAAATACTAATGAAATCACAAATCAATCTAAACTAGATTTCAAATGATAAATGATGTGAAAATATATATATATTTGATATGATAAATGAATACAAATGATAGAAAAACCAACAATACCAAGATATTTTATTTTAGTTTGTAGCCATTTGGGAATCTTTACATTTACATTTCTTTCTCAGTCTACCATGAAATGAAATGAAATGAAAGACGGTAAAAAAAACAGGGTATTTATATACAATCTTTGGCCCAACTACTTTCTGAATCGTGGTCACTTTTCCACTTGCCAATGAAGGTCTACTTATTGGCCAAAATCAGTCATGGAGTATCTTGGGTCTGCTGTAGTTGCCATGTGAATGAAAGGAGGTGGGGCAAATCCTCTCTGTCTTTCTATGAATCTTTTTCTGTGCATCTATGTTTGTGTGTGTGTCAGTCTGTGCTTCCATCCCTGTGTCCATGCACCTGTGTGGCTGTGTCAGTCTGTGTTCATCTTTCTCTGTGTGCATCTGTGTATGCCTCTGTGTCAGTCTGTGTTCATCTTTCTCTGTGTCTATGTATCTGTGTGTGTCTGCACATCTGTGTGTTGCTGTGTCAGTCTGTGTGTGGCTGTGTCTGTCTGTCTGTGCATTACTGTATCAGTCTGTGGGCGTCTTTGGGTCAGTCTGTCTGCGTGTCTCACCTCGCTGTCCAAAGCATGAGCAAGCAGAAAAGCGCATTTGACATGGATAAATTCAATACTATGGGAAATTAATACTGGTACGGTTTCAAAATTACAGAACCGATGCGTATAAAAATCAGTATTTTCAACACTATTGACTATCAATAATCAGCTGTCACATGTCGAATCTTAATTTTTTTCTTTCAGGTATGATCCGGCTCCCTAAAGCATCTAAAACTCCAGTGAAGAACCGACCAGTCGTTCGGCCCACTCTGGTCACCATAGTTAAAGAGCTGGGTAAGACTGACACCTAAGACACCTAGGGGAAGATGGTGGTGCAGGAGGTAGTGCTATCGTTCGGCAGCTGGAGGGTTGCAGCTTCGAGCCCTGGTTCCTCCTGTTCCCATCAAAGTGTCCTTGTGTAAGACACTGAACCCCAAATTGCTCCCAGTGTGCAGGTTGGGGCTTTGTGTGGCAGCCTCTGCCACCGGTGTGTGAGTGTGAATGGGTGAATGTGAGGCATAAATTGTAGATATATATAAGTGCAGTCCGTTTACCATTTAGTCCATTTACCCAAGACAGCCAGTCAGTGTGATGTTTGGGAGACCAGTGAGTCTGACTTACCTATGCAGGCTGGGTGACACTCTGTCTTCACTGTCAGCTCTCCAGGCTCCTTTAAAGCTGAAGGCCCCGAGGGGAGCCCCTACCCCCATTAACCGCAACCAGGTGACGCAGCCTCGGGCAGCCAGTAACCTGCTGGGAAAGAGGACCTTTGACAGTGTGAGTTGTCCAGTTGAGCTAGTATGCATCACCTGTTAGAAACGGGTTGATTGTAACATCATCTTCATCACTTTCACCAGCCATGACTTAAAGGCTTTACAATCATCTGATGCCCCTCTGTGTTCTGCAGGTTGCTGGTCTCCCTTTTGCTGCCAACGGCAGACCATTCACTTCTGCCATGAGGACCACCTCCCAGTCTGTCATCAAGCGCCAGAAGGTCAACCAGGGAGATGCTCCCAACCCTGTAGTATTTGTGGCCACCAAGGACACCAGGTGGGTGTTCTCACAGGGCCGTGGCAGACCTCAAAAGTACATCTGAAGAACATGCTCTAGGTGGGTCTCCCACCATACGGGTATGTAAAAGGGTTAGTAAAATGCCTCAAAGCACTCTGATGTATAGGATTTTATTGTATAGTGATCTTGCAGCTAGCCAGTGCTTTTGTGTAAGTATGGTTGAGACCTCTTAAAGCATTATTTTCACTTCTTTTCTTTTTAAACTGTTTGTATAAACTTCGCTCAGCTGCTGCACTTCATACATCAAGAGGAGCAGTTTTTAAACTGTTCTTGGGACTGAGACTGGGTTCTGAGTGCATTGTTGCAAAATTCTGAGCATAGGTGGTGTGTGGTGATATTTCAGAGCCCTCAGGAAACACCTGACACAGGCAGAGATGAGGAGAGCGGCCAGGAAGCCCCACGTCGCTGTGCGGGTGAAGCTGCCAGCGTCCCTTCGCCCACTGCCAGGCTCCATCCTGCCCTCCAGCACCAACGAGCCTATTGTGCTTGAGGACTGAGCAGCCTGCCATCATACATATTGTCGTTGTCCTTTTTTGTTATTCTCCCTTCCTGGGATATGTCTACTTTCTAAAACCCTATAGTGTGCAGACCGTAAACCCAAATGCATTCGCCAACCCATTTGCACACGTTACCCCAATAGGTATTGTTATTTTTGGCTTTTAAATCATTTTATTACTGTCATTTCAAATTTTTAAATAATTTTAACGTGTATAAAGAATTGTGCTCATGTTCAAATCGTTAAAGCACACTTTTTCCTTCAGGTCTTTTTTTGTGTAAATATTTTCTGAATTTGAGATGTTACACTTGGGATGGTGGGTGGTAAGGGTGGGAATTTTGACATTTGGATGAAATTTTTATGCTTGGTGGCAATGGATTTGCCCCCCTATTCCCCTGTGATATTTTTCAGCGGACTAAGAGTGAATAACTGCCACCATCTCTGTAGAATTAATAATAATTTGTTTTTAGCAGGCTTTATGGAGCGGGGGGGGGGGGGGGGGGGGGGGGGGGGGGGGGGGGGGGGGGGGGGGGGGGGGGGGG
>JAODUD010000002.1:15791514-15802184 GCA_026784285.1 Stomatorhinus walkeri
AACTCTCCTCCCCCAGGTGATGGGTTAGAAAATACATTGAGTATGACTCGTGAAGACACCATATTCTGGTCATTTTAAAACAGTCATACTCTTAGCCCTTACTGGTATTGGAATCTTGTTAACGGATGTGGCAAAATCTGTTCTTAAAATTTGTAAATTGTATCCTTAAAATTTGTAAATTGGCTGTATTATCCCTATTGTGGATATGAAATATGTTTATATTGAAAAGGGTCTTATTGTAGCAGTTTTGCTATGGACAGTTTAAGGTTAATTCTCCTCATAATTAGACTTCCAGGTCCAGTTGGATAACTATCCTCTTATGGAATCTGTTCAGTCTCAAGTTGAATGACTTTATAATGTGTGAAAGTGTATCTAGAGGGTGAAACTCGGGCTATGGATTTTCTACCACCTATGGGCGGAAGTTTGTTCCCTGTGGGAAAGATTGACCAGCAACTGCTACTGGGTTCAGTGGACATGTGGAAGGAACACGGCGTCTGATGCTGACAAATGGTAATGTGCTCAGTTCTGAACAGCCAGCTGAAATTCACGGAGAAACATGAAGATTTGTGGCAGCGGGTGAAGATGAGAACACTGGTGTGGTATGGCTGCTTGTACATGTACGACCATCCCATTGGATGCACTTATACTAATGTGCTGGGGTGTCAGCCTCTGCAGAAGGAAACGCACCTGCTTGCAAGGCTAATGGCAGAAGTTTGAAGATGGACCATGCTGTTTGAGGATCGAGTGAAAGCCTAAGCATACCTTCACACCTGACATGAATTGCTGGCCAATTAATGACTGCAGATACACCGCTGAGCATTGAGATTTCCACTCGGACCAAGACAGCCTGCAGAGGAGATTGTCCATTATTGCTAGAGCGGTGAAAGGAGCTGAACCAGGCCCTGGTTGTCTTCCTCAGGGATACCCCTCCCCCCCATCCAGACCTGGATTATGGTTGCCTTGTTTCTTCATCAGCAGGTGACAAATGTAAAATGTTTAATTGGTTAAGGCTGCTATTCCATGGTCCATTTTGCACATTTGATTCAAGCATCCAGAGGTAGGTTAGGGATTTCTTTGGAAAATTAACCTAAAGTGTTTTTTAAGATTAATCTACGCAGACTGAGCAGCCAGCTGAAGGTAAATTGGCAGGACAGACCATTTAGGAACAAAGTGGAATCTGGAGTATTCTGTTCTTTTAATTGTGGAGGAGTTTTAATATATGGAACTTGTAATTGGTCTGCATTACCAGATGCGGGGAATGTGGGGTATGGGTTCAGAAACGGGGAGTGGATTTTCTACGCTAGAGAAATATGCTACATTTTTTTTTTTTAATTCCAGTGTCTATGTACCCTATTAATGTATCTTGAGATAAGAAATAAAGGTTTTTTTTGTTCTTGACATGCAAATTTTCCTTGTGCATTTTTTTTGTTGTGAAAATTGTTGCAAGTTTCTCTCATACTTTTGACAAGTCCATGTGCATGTCTTAATGTTTCAGCTATAAAAATTTTTAGTTGATAGCCAATAATTCCGTTCTGGATCAGTCGAGTCTCACGGCTTTGTCTAACGTCAATATGGACGCCTAACTTTGCCTGAACTGTTGTCTTAAAGGCGTTAGACAATTTTTTTCTATATTAAACAAAATATAAATGCAGCACAACCATTTCAAAGTTTTTGATAAAAAGAAATTAAATGGATTTCCAATCTGAATTTTGATTAATTGGGCTCTTTTGTTCAATGCCAACCCGAAAATTAGGTGGGTCCCCATCTTCGTATCTGTTGCTACCACCATCTACCCTGCAAGTAGCAGTGAGACACGGGGCGTTGATCAGGTTGCTGATTGTGGCTTCTGGAATGTCCCACTGTTCACGCTTTATACGGGCCGGTCCAGCGCATGCAGACCATGTGTCCTGCGATTGTGTATCAGGTGCGTACAGCCAGAATCTATAAAAAGCTATTGAAATGGCGTATGGAAGAGAAATGACTCCGGCAATAGACTCCCACCAACAATGCCAATGCACAGTCCCACAAAACTTGAGACATTTAAACCGTTATGCTCTTCAATAAAAATTTTAAAGTGCATGCCCATTTACAATACCATAAGTATTTCCTGTGTAGTGGCCATGAGGCTCAATCAACGTGTTGATATGCCATATACTTTCAGTATAGATGATCAATTCTTTAAAATTAAATTAACCTTTTATTTGGCACAATTTGAAAGACATACAGTCTTTGTCTACAAAAATTCTAAATTTTCTAACTTCCGTAAAAGATGCAGTTTTAATTGTGCTAATATAATTTACATGAACTACATGCAAGTTGAATATTCTAATAAACATTAACTTTAATTAAATTATCCAGGCGCAACATTAACGAAGAATAGACCTTAGTGTTTTCCTCCAAATAGCGGCAACTATTTATTACAGCACTATCTGCCGTGCGAACCAATTAAGAGAATTCACCTGGCGCTTCTAATCTTGCTGGCTATCAGACGCGCCTCTTGACGTATGAAGGACAGCAGGTGAGCGCGGTTTATACAAAATTGCCTGTCGATGTACGTAATACGTCAATGGTGCTTTTTTTCAGTTGCTTTAGGGGAGTTTTAGCTAATTAGTAAGACCTGCTGGGAACTGAGTGTGGGGCAGCTACTGAAGATCTATTTTGGCCGATAATTCAGAGTGGACTTGATTTCAGTTATGTCTGAGGAGGAGGTGGGTTATTTTTGTATGTTTTAATGTGCATGAAGTATGTTTTGGTATGTCGTGCCTGCAAAACACCTCTATTGTAGTTCTTGAAGGGGCTCATTAATTTGAGTAGTTTTCCCTACTTGATTAATCTAATAGTACATTTAGTAAATAAATTCATTCCTGTTTTGGGAGAACAATGGTTTGGAAGGTTGTTAGTTTACAAATCTTAAGTAAGTACCGCCTGCTCTTTCAAATGTGTTGCTTTATATATAAACGTCTGCTAAAGAAATTTCAAATTCTGGTGGAATTTCAAAAAGGTATGTAATTGTGAACACACAAACGAATACTTCAAAAAGTGAAAATGCCATAGATATCCTGCAAACAGATTTTCATTTCATTTAGGTTGTTTGCCTTCCATTATTCCTAGTCTATTGCAGACCTGTTGCTCACCCCTTACCCAGAAGACGAGGACAGTGAGGAGTCACTGTTTCCAGTTGAACCTCTGCACTGGTCTGGCCTGTCCTTGGCAGAGGCTCTGCTGCCACTGGTGGAATCCCCCGTGTCCTCCCATGTGCCCCACTCACCATGGCTGTGCTCAACGCGCTACAAGACAGAGTTGTGTAGCCGCTATGCTGAGACTGGTTCCTGCAAGTATGCTGAGCGCTGTCAGTTTGCCCACGGTCTCCATGACCTACGTGTGCCCTCCCGTCACCCCAAATACAAGACAGAGCTGTGTCATGCTTTCCACACTGTTGGCTACTGTGCTTATGGTGCACGCTGCCTCTTTGTGCACGGACCTGAGGAGCAGAGGCAGGTCAGGCTGCGACGCCGCAACATCCCCTGCCGTACCTTCCGCTCCTTTGGTGTGTGTCCGTTTGGTGCCCGCTGCAACTTTCTGCATGTTGATGTTGGTGATGAGGAAGATGAGAATTGCAAGCATGGGTACCCACAGCATAAAGGGGGCCGCCAGCTTGGCACTCTGTGCCGCACTTTCAGGTCCTATGGCTTCTGCCTGTATGGGACTCGCTGTCGCTTCCAGCACAGAGTTCCAGCAGTTAACTCTGCAGGAGGCCTGGACTGCAGCCTGGGTGTTTCCTGTGCACAGCAGCTGGCTGGGAGAGCCCTGTCCCTAGCCTCAGATTTGCTGTCTTCATCTGATTCATCCTCTTCCCCTCCTCCATCTGCTCTGACTTCACCTGTATACTTGGATGACTCTAGTACCCTCACCCCACCAATAGTCTCTTCTGTTCCATTGGGCCACAATGCATTCACTTTCTCCAGCCAACACCTGAGTGACCTCCTCCTGCCTCTGGCCTGGAGATTGAAGCAGCTGGAAAGTACTCCTGCAAGGGTCAATAGCTGCTCAGGTGTGGAGGGTAAAAGCATTTAGTCTAAGTGGATGATGGTCCTGTTTTTAAACCTCCATGAATGCAATCTTAATTTTGGAAGGGGGGTGTTTTTGTTCTAAAACCAACTTAAGAGGTAGTATTTTGATGGCACAGTTGAGTTTAGCATGCTTATTTAATGTGTGTCGATCTGAGCCTGGATATTTTTTTTCTACTATTCAAAGTGTGGCTGTCTTTACGTCCTAGATGCTGATTGCTGTTCTATATTGCTTGAGTCAGTGTTTCTCAAAGTTTGGGAGTTCTCTGAGCAGTATCTCCCCACGTTTTTTTTCTTTTTTTTTTTTTACATAATCATTACAGCCTCAGCTGTGCCATGTGTGCTACGATAGCATGTGTATCTGGGACCTGCTACTGGAACCTGAGAGGTTTGAGTCACTGGACTTGGTGAATGCCATTATCAGCACATGAATATTTAAACAGAGCCTTTAGTGAAAACTAATATTTTATGTTTTTAATCTTTGTACATATTTCTCAGATGACACAAATCAACATTGAATGTTGGTATTTAATCCTTGTGTAATTTAAGGTGTTTGACTAATTTATTTTGAGACTAACCTCTCCACTCCTGCATAATAAACCATTCAATCTTAAGCCAAACTCTTGTGCATTCAATTTGTGGATAGCTGTTACTTAAGTGTCCCCTTCAGTGTGCTGCATGAACAAGTCTTGCATGTTAGTTGTGCTCTGGTGGGTACTATAATTATGTGGCGAGTCCAACAGAACACAGACGGTTCATCAGAGTAATTTGAACAAGTTATTTAATGTCTCTACTTGGAAAAAGACGCAATTCGCGGTATAAGGGTTACCTTTGAAGCATTCAGTCTGCTAGACTTGTACGTTGCGTAGCATTTCTAGGAGGAAAGTTCGAAACGTTTCCTTCCTTATTAAAAACTATTCGTTAAGCAGTATTTCAAGTGAAAGCAAAGTAGGAGAACCAGACCGAACCAACTTCCGGTCGGCTCCATGCCGAATGTCGTCAGAGCGTGCGGGTACCTATTCGACCAATCATCGCGCCAGGCGGTGTGTTGCACACCGGAAGTTGATTCGTTTGTTTTTTTTTTGTCGGAGGGCAGAAAGTGCTGGTAAGTCCGCGGGCTGCTCGTGGCGTATAACGTCTTGGTCTAGCAGGTAGGAGCCGGCTTTGCATAAACCTTAAAAGTCTGCATGGAAAATTTACGGTTTTGGGGGGAAGGGATGCGTATGGAACTGTATAGTGTCGAGTTCCCGATGGGTACGGTGGTTAAGCATTGCTGAAATTGCTTGTTTAAAAAAATGTAGCAAACTTATGTGTTGAGTAACATTAATTCAGTGCTTCAGCGCGTTGTCTCGACTATACAGACTGATCGTTAACATTAACCCCTACAAAGCTACCAGGTTTGCTATGACTTTGCCTTTTCTTATGGACAGAGGAAATATACTAGGTGTATGCAGGGAGGAACTGTCTTTTGGTCCGTTTTTATTACGTTTTACGTAATCGTTGATTTACTTGTCAGTCAAGCGTTGATACTGGGTAATGGCCACCATAAGACGAGCGTTTTTTGAAGTTAAAAACATTTTTAAAAAAATCTACTAGCGATATTTTCGCAGTCGTTTTTAACAATGTCAAAATGATGTTTATGAGGGGGAGGAGAGAGAGGTCTGGGGTGCTGTTGCCTGGCCCAGGTAGCATAGAATTCAAACTAGGGTATTCCCTGCATGGCATCCCAGTACATCACAGTGCACACATGGTGAATATGCAAACCCCACAGACCCAGCAGAGAGAGGCAGGATTCAAAGCTTCAACCCTGAAGGCAGTGTTGCCCCTGTAGTCATTTTATATTCGTATACATTTCTGGCCACGGGGACAGCGCCACAGCGATGGCCGACAGAGAAGAGCGACGCTTTGCCGAGGTATCCCGGGAGTCCGTCAGGCTCATGGCCGAAAGCGCTGGAGTGGAGCTCACTGATGAAGTTGCCGCCCTGCTGGCTGAGGATGTGTGCTACCGCCTGAGAGAAGCTACACAGGTAAGCAGAGGGTGTTGGTTCAGTGTGTGTGTGTTGTCCAATTGCCCTATTAATGTGTTATTTCTATTGAAAGTAACTGTTTACAAGTCAGGAGATGTTATGTTCAGCTGACACTGTGCAGGCTTCGAAGGGGAGTGTTGCCTAACTGCTTTGGGCGGGTGTAATGTGTGTGTCCCATGCCTGTTTTTAGCAGCATTCTATGTTTTCCCGTGTATCTGCCTGCTCTGTCGCACTGTAAGCAGCCTCACTGGAACCTTGGTGCCAACTGATCAACTGTTGCCTTTGATTTTCACAGAGTAGCTCTCAATTCATGAGACATGCCAAACGGCGCAAACTGACAGTTGAGGACTTCAACAGGGCGCTTCGGTGGAGCAACGTGGAGGTGAGCAGATGCGCAGCTCTGTGCTTATTCTCAGGTAGCAGTTGCCATTGGTTGCTCAGTCCAGTGGGTAGTCCTTTGATGGGTGGATGGGTTTGAATGTTTTTGGTGATGCCTCTCACAGGTGGTCTGTGGGTATGGAGCCCAAGACGTGCTGCCCTTCAGACCGATAAAGGAAGGGGAGCTGTTTTTTGTGGAGGACCGTGACGTTAACCTGGTGGAGCTGGCGCTGGCCACAAATATTCCCAAGGGCTGTGCGGAGACCATGGTGCGAGGTATAGCCTCTGTGTCCGAAGCCCTCTCTGTGTCCAGGCATAGTGTTGCTCTGTCTCTGACCATCTCTCGTCTGTGTGTGGTATTGCCATTGTGTCTCACATCTTGGGTTGTATCTTGTCATACTGCATGTCACAGTGTATAAGTAACGTGTTAAGATTAAATGCTGGTTTTATTTTTGGCAGTCCAAGTGTCCTACCTTGACGGGAAGGGAAACCTAGAGCCTCAGGGCACAGGTAGGATTAGGCATCTAGCTTCACCATAATCTGGGTAAAATCACCAGACCACTCTTCCTATGTTTCAGCTGCACATGAGCTTTAAATGACTGTCGTATTTCTTGCAGTACCTACTGCGGTGCAGTCTCTGTCAGATGACTTGTACAAGTACTACCAGCAGATCACTCGCTCCATCCTGGGGGAGGACCCACACCTCATGAAGGTCAAACCTGACACTTCTTATCGGCAGTTTCCAGAATGGTAGTTGGTAGCACACATTATTCGCTTCTTTGGTGGGGAGGGTGTAGTCCAGTGATTCTCAAAGTGTATGGCGTGCCCCCACCCCACTGCAAAGCACAACAAATCTAGGTTGAGAGAGTGCTCTAAAATATGTAGTGGAACCAGAGCATGTTAGCAGAGAGGAGCAGTGAGAATTTCCACTCATTGTACACACTCATCGCTCAGCACTCGCTCCAAAAATGAAAACAATCTGCATTGTATTTTAATTTTAGCTTAAACTATTTCCTGGCATCAAACTAACTGAGCATCCAATTCCACATTTCAGCAGAAATTATTTCAAGATATGAGCAGGTTGCCAACTTTGGCGTGAGATTTTCAATTTGATACAAGTCTGCACGCACATTTGCTTTTAGTACCTTGTAAATAGATTGTAGGGTTTGCAAACTACTCCAACACTTTTGATATAACTATTTTTACATTTGTAATGGAATAACATAGATTTGCCATAAGATTTCTTGTGTGTCACAGCAGATGCACGAGAGTTGGGAACCCTGAAAGACCAAGACGGAGCGAGGGATAAGGGGATGCTCCATATTTTTTCAAATATGCCACTTTTTGGTCACTCCCGCTCTACTCTGCTCACATGCTCTGAGCGGAATCAAAGCTAAATGTATGTTTTTCAAATGGGAGCAATAGCAGTCAGTGCCTTTCTGTGTTTTTTTTTCCTTCGGGCCGCGAAACAAAGAAAGTAAACTGCTTCCAAGGGGGAGCATGACAGATGGAGTTTGAGAACCACTGATCTAGACAGTGGTAATATTTACATTAACATTAAGTCGTCTTCTTTAGGTGGCTCTGTTAGATCTCCAGTCAAACTCGAAGATTGCTGCACTCCTTCCATACTTCGTGTATGTCATCAGTGGGGTAAGATCCTTTTTGTACAAAAGAAATCTGAGGAGGCAAGCAAGACATTGTCTGTGTTTTATAGGGACTTGCCAAGGCCGAGCAAACGCTATGCCTGAAACCTGTAGAGATCTTTCCTCCACATGTCTGCATGCAGCTGTTCTGGGGATTGGCTTCTCATCATGAGGATATTAAATTATTTCATAATTATGAATTGATGTTAGTGAAAGGAAATGGGTTTGGGCTGGGTGGTATGAATGATGTACACACTTATTGTCTTGTATAATTTTAATGGGACAGTTATATATGAGGGGGAGGACTCCTCTAAACATTTAAATTACCAGGTAAAAAAAACAGTATCTTAAGATACTGTGGATAAGCAAAAGTTAAAAAAAAAAAAAAAAGTAAAGCCTTAATCTTAAAAGGATGTTGGTGGCGCTGTGGTTGTAGGCTAATGGTGCTGTGTACGAATAAAAACTTCTGCCAGCTAAAACCAGATATACGACAGTAGCTGAAGAATCGCCTTCCAGTAGAACATACAGAATGCAAGTGCTTATGGTCACAAAGAGCAGCAACGTCAAACCGGTGCCCTGGAATGGGCCGCCAGCCAGACAGAGGAAAGGCACAGGATGGTGCTTACTAATGTTCACCCCCCGCAGGTGAAGTCTGTCAGCCATGACCTGGAGCAGCTGAACCGCTTGCTGCACATGGTGAAGAGTCTGGTGCAGAACCCCTATCTGTACCTCGGCTCTTACGTGCGCAGCCTGGTGTCCAGTGTCATGTACTGCATCCTGGAGCCTCTGGCCGCCTCCATTAACCCCCTGAATGACCACTGGACCCTGCGTGACTATGCCGCCTTGCTGCTCAGCCACATCTTCTGGTGGGCATGTAGCCTCAGAAATATACATATAATAAAAATTATAAAATAATAATCAATCCTTTATTGTCCCCATGGGGAAATTCCTTTTACACCTCCCTCAACTTACTGTTTGTAGAGCAAGCTGTCCAGAAGGGGCAGCCACCTATTGGGGCGCCCAGGGAGCTGGGGGTTAAGGGCCTTGTTGAGACTGGGTTTGAATCAGCAACCTTGTGATTACAAGCACACAGGCTTAGCCCACTGAGCCACATGCTGCATTGAAGATGGCAGAAATGCAGAGATTATCCTGGGACTTGTGGGCTTTGTTTCTGGACTGATGCTCACCTATTTGCCATCACAGTAGCTCTCCTTCTTTCTTTTGATTCTCTTTATATATGTGATTCTCACAATACCTGACTACCGGCAAGTAAAAATAGAGGCTCCCTCAGCGGTCAGTTTTATGTGACTAAATGCACTCTCTGCCTCTGGCAGGACCCACGGGGACCTGGTGAGTGGCCTGTACCACCAGATCCTGCTGTCCCTTCAGAAGGTGTTGTCGGACCCTGTCCGTCCGCTCTGCTCACACTATGGGGCCGTGGTGGGGCTGCACGCGCTGGGATGGAAGGTACTGCCCTCTGATTGCCTTTTGTGGTCAGTGAAGACATCATGGGCATCTGCAAAGTTTAGTCCCACCCCGTGTCGTGTGTGTTGTGCTTTTCTCTCAATTTTTGCCTCTGTTAATTTTAACCAGAGTTTTGTTCTCCTGATTGTGTTTCAGGCTGTAGAACGCGTTTTATACCCCCACCTCCCGGCCTACTGGGCCAACCTCCAGGCCGTGCTGGATGACTATTCTGTGTCCAATGCCCAGGTCAAGGCTGACGGGCACAAGGTTTATGGGGCCATCTTGGTGCGTGTGCACATTACTGCCATGTATCAGCCATGGTTCTTAAAGTTTCTGTCACTGATGTGCTCTTGTCATCGCACATTTCCCCCTGCAGGTGGCAGTGGAACGTCTGCTGAAGATGAAGGCCCTGTCTCTATCTGGGTCAACAGAAGTAAGGGTTGGTGGGATGTCGGGTGCTGGGGGGACCATCGGAGGCCGTGAGAGCTCCCCCGGGCTGAGCCCACCCCCTGAGCCGCAGTCCGAGCCGGGCTTGGGTATCGCCAGCCACCTACAGGCAGGCGGTGCAGGCTTGCCCTGGGAGGAGTGGACACCTGTGCCCCTTCCTGCCATGTACTGCGAGCTCTACTCCTTCTTTGGGGACAGCCTGGCAGTGCGCTTCAGTGCTGGTCCCAGCGTTGGGGGCGAGCCCCCGGTGGCCTCACTGCAGCCCCCTGGCCCTAGGAAGGACCCTCCCGGCAGTGGCAGTGCTGGGAGCGGCAGCACTGCCGGCATGGACACCACGCGCAAGATGCCCCAGCTGACAGCCAGCCTCAGCATAAGCCCGCGACAGGACGGCAGCCCCAATGGAGAGCCAGCGCTGCCCAGCCTGCCAGCCCCTGGAAGGTAGGCCACGATGTGCCCGCGTCTGCCTCCGACTGAGTCGGTTGAAGCTTTGCTTTAGCATTTCTGACTTTTTAATGGGACATTTGAAATATTTTTGGATGGGTCTGATTACTTTCCCTCTAAATACAGGGATTCACGACTTCGCGGGTTTTTAAATATACAGTAGTAGTAGTATTTCCTAGTCTAAGAACAACACAAGTTTAGTG
>JAODUD010000002.1:15814692-15845934 GCA_026784285.1 Stomatorhinus walkeri
TGTTTATCAAACCGAGCAAAGAAGTCATTGAGTTTGTCTGGGAGGGAGGCATCGCTGTCACTGTTGGTTGGGTTTGGCTTGTAATCCGTGAGGGCCTGGATGCCCTGCCACATACGACGTGTGTCTCTGGTGTTGTTGAAGTGCTCGTTTATCCTCAGTGCGTAGTCCTTCTTTGCTCTCCGCACTGCACGAGACAGGTTGGCTCTGGCTGCTCTCAGAGCAGCCTTGTCTCCTGATCGAAAAGCTGCATTTCTTGTGTTGAGCAGCGTGCGTACTTCTCTCGTCATCCAGGGCTTTTGGTTGGCTCTAGTGGTGACATACTTGGAGACAGTAACATCCTCTAAGCATTTGGAGATATAGCAGGTCACAGAGTCTGTGTACTCCTCCAGGTTGATGGAATCACCGTTCGTTGCAGCCTCCCTAAAGATGTCCCAGTCTGTCGAGTCGAAGCAGTCTTGGAGAGCTGAAACAGCACCAGCTGGCCACACTCTGATGTTCTTGCAGGCTGGTTTGGTGCGTTTCAGCAGGGACTTGTACGCAGGAACCATGAACACACTGATGTGATCCGAGCAGCCGAGGTGGGGGCGGGGAAAGCCCCTGTAGGCCTCGCGAACGTTCGTGTAAACAATGTCCAGGCAGTTTTCTCCCCTGGTAGCAAAATTCACATGCCGATAGAACTTTGGAAGAACTGTCTTCAGGTTAGCATGATTAAAGTCACCAGCAATGATGAAGAATGCCTCGGGGTGTGCAGTTTGGAGTTTGCTGACGAAATCATAGAGCTCGGCTAGCGCTCCGTTAGCATTTGAGCTAGGCGGGAGATACACGGCAATCACCATTACGCAGCTGTATTCTCTCGGAAGGTAGTAAGGTCTACATTTCACTGATAAAACCTCAATCAGCGGGGAACAGTGTCGCGTAGCAACAGCAGCGTTTGCACACCAGTCTCTGTTTACATACACGCACAAGCCTCCACCGCGAGTCTTGCCGGACAAAGAGACGTCTCTGTCCGCTCGGAAGCTGGTCAGTCCGTCGAGTTGGATAGCCGAGTCGGCGATGTTGTCCTGCAGCCACGTCTCAGTGAAAACAAAGACACAGCAGTCTCTCATTTCCCAACAGTCCGCACGCTGCAGCTTGATGTAGTCCAGCTTGTTGTCCAGCGATCGGACGTTCGCGAGTAAAACGGACGGTATCGCTGGTCTGGTAGGGTTAGCCTTTAGCCTCGTGTTAACTCCGCCACGCTTGCCTCGCTTCTGCTTCCGATCGCGGCGCTTGCGTTTCGGCCAGGTGCGCTTCTCCGATCGCCGAAGTAAACAGAGGCGTCGGAGCATCTCGGTCAGCTCGCTGGGGAGTTCGGTGCAGTTTTTTCGGAGACCGAGCATGGTTTGACGGTTGTAAATACACGTTTGTGTACTACTGTCACTCATAAACTTCACTATACTTGACAAGGACAACAAAAAGTTAACATTTAGAACATTTAGAACCGCGGACTCAGGAGCTCTATAAGCCGCAGCCTGCATGGGCGCCGCCATCTTGCATCCCGCCATCTTGCATCAGATCAGACTTGGCTGCAGTTTATACTCCACCCCTGCAGCCGCAGCCATATGCTCTTGTCACGTCAGCTGCAGACAAACCTAAGCCCAAGTCAAACGCAGTCACAGATTCGATTGCTTAGCCTTGGTATATAACTTGATGTATAACTTGTTTTTTTTTATTTCATATTTTTGCATGTGAATTCGGACCATCTAATTGGATCAACTTTGAAATGTTGTCTTTGTATTTTTAACCTCGTATATTTGCATGTGAATTCGGACCATCAAATTGAAGCAACATTGAAATGTTGTCTTTGTATTTTTAACTTTGTATTGTTGCATGTGAATTCAGACCATCCAATTTCCGATGCATATTTCCAATGTTAGAATTTCAGTGATGACACAGATTTACTTACATATTCCAGTAGTTTTGAATCAGTAGTTGTAAATTTAAGAATCCATTGAAGCACATTAAATTGTAAAGGGTTGTACAGGGTTGTTGTCAGTATTTGTGCATCAGCCCTCCTTGAGCTGTGTTTCAGCTACTGTGTGAGGCCTTTCCCTTAGTTTCATTACTTGATGCCATCTGTTTTTCATGTTGACAGGCAGCAGGCAGGTGCACAGAAATTCAGCTCTAAATTTATCAGGGTCACGAACGCAAGGAATAGCCCACTGCTGTGTTTGGGGTTATGTTAAATGGGAAATCTCCACAGTGTCCCTCCGGATCTCAAAATTAGACTTGTTAAACTAATTAAACTAGACATAATTTTTGTGTTTTAATTGTCAGTTTAATCTGATTTAATCAGGACATTAGTAGGTAGACTGGTGATTGGCATTGTGGGTCTATCAGAACACCGTTCATGGTTCTATTATGAACTTTACAAGACTCTTCATTTTTATCCACATTGTTACATTTATTGTCTAAAAGCATTTCATTGCTAACTCTCACATGTTTGAACTCTGAATGTTCTCACTATTTCAGTGTTACAAGGACAAACATTGTTCAGGGAATGTTATGCAACAGCCATTAGAGAACCACTAGTAAAGGTGACAAGAACATTTTGTGCTACTTCAGATTATGTCTCAGCCATTCAGCTGAGTAAAATAATATGATGCAAAACAGTACATAACAGGGCAACAGAAATTTAACCATCATATTCTAAGTAGCCTCTTGGTGAAATCAGAAGCAAATGTTTATTTTGTTTATATGGTTATTAGTGCGAATGTACATTTTATAACTGATTTAAGTTCATATGTTAATGATCTCTGAAGTGCTGATGGTCACATGCCAGCATTACATTTCTTCATTTGTCTACTGATTGTCACGCTGTATGGGTGAAGCGTGCCTGGATGTAGGCAGCGTGGAGCAGGCAAAACGACAGAAAGGCAGGATTGTCCAAAATACGGGGTTTAATCCAAAGGCGAAACGGAGTATTGCCACAACACATCACAATGACAGAACCAGGGAGACTAACTCAGACGCAGACCAAATACAAAAGACAGAAAGGAAACTAACAGAAAACGCATGATCACAATCAGACAGATGAACGACAGGTGGTTTCCATCAGGATTGAACACGGGGAGCGAGGGGGCGTGGCACACACGAGGCTCGGACGGACGGATCATGACACTGATATTGTGTCACATATTTTAAAAGTAGAAATTATAATATTTTTCATAACATTATTCATGTTTGTACGTAAAGTGTATGAGGTTTACTGCAAAATGAAGTTACATTATAGCAGTCTAGAAGTTCTGCCCTAAGGATGATGTCAGCTAACCTGACATTCCAAACCAGTGTAACCGGGCTAGACAGGTAGGTCCCTCTCTCATCCACGGATAATTATATATGTAATACAATATACAATGATAGTGGTAAAAAATACTGACTTTCACCATGAAATATTCCCTCGTGTTATTCACATATGGCATATCTTCCTGCTGAGAGAAAATTCTCTCAGGAACTGGGCATGTAGCCAGATCGTATCCCATTTGATTTCAGACTCGGAATCCTTTATGAACATGTATCGCAGTGTATGAACAGTGTCCTGAACATTCCAGGTGTTTAAGAAGAGCGTTATGGTTAAATCCAAAAGAAAACAAGGAGATGTATTTCTGTCTAAAATATTCTTTAATGGTTTGTTGCTTCATACTTACAGTTCCTTACTCTACACATCTTTGTGATGTTTCTGCTATTTATTTTCACATACACAATATGCACAAAAGTTTTGGAACACAGTTCTTAATCATTGAATTCTGATGTTTCATTCAGACTTATTGCCACAGGCGTGCAAAGTCAAGCACCTGGCCATGCAGTTAGGGTTACATGCATTTGTAAAAGAATGGGTCATTCTGAAGAGCTCAGTGACTTTAAGCATGGTAGGGTCATACAATGCCACCTTTGCAATAAGTGAAGTCAATGAAATTTCATTCTTACTAGGTATTCCATGGTCAATTGTAACTGGCATTATTGCAAAATGGAAACATCAAGGAACAAGAGAAACTCAGTCACAAAGTGGCAGGCTACATAAAATAACAGAACGGGGTCTCTGAGTACTGAGGTGCATAGTGCATAAAAGTCACCAATGCTCTGTTGACTCAATAACTGCCGTTCCAAATTTCCTCTGGCATTAACCCCAGGAAGAAAACTGGGAGCTTCATGAAATGGGCTTTCATGGCCGAGCAGCTGCATGCAAGCCTCATATAACCAAGCGCAATTCCAAGTGTTGGATGGAGTGGTGTAAAGCACACCACCACTGGAGTCTAGAGCAGGGGAAATGTATTCTGTGGAATGACAAATCACAGTTCTCTGTCTGGCAATCTGATGGACATGCCTAGGTTGGTAGATGCCAGGAGAACGTTACCTGCCTGACTGCATTGTGCTAACTGTAAAGTTTGGAGGAGGAGGAATAATGGTATGGGGTTGTTTTTCAGGAGTTGGGCTAGGCCCCTTAGTTTCAGTGAAGGGAACTCTTAATACTTCAGCATACCAAGACATTTCAGACAATCCTGTGCTTCCATCTTTGTGAGAACAGTTTGGGGGAGGCCCTTTTATGTCCCAGCATGACTACCCCAGTGCACTAAGCAAAGTCTATAAAGACATGGTTGAGTGAGTTTGATGTGGATGATCTTGACTGGCTCGCACAGAGCCTTGACCTCTACCTCATCAAACACCTTTGGGATGAACTAGAATAGAGATTATGAGCCAGGCCTTCACGCCCAACGTCAGTGCCTATACTCACAAATCTTGTTCTGGGAGAATAGGCAAAAATTCCTGTAGAAAGCCTTCCTAGATGAGTGGCAGCTTTTGTAGCTGCATAGGGGGACCAACTCCTTATTGATTTCTAAGGATTTAGAATGGCATGCCATACAAATTGCTTTAGGTGTAATGGCCAGATGTCCCAATACTTTTGTCCATATTGTGTATATCCAATGCTCTGCACTCCAGTATAGTCCACAGGATCCAGCACTTGCCATTTACCATGGGATTCTGTTTCCATTAGGATCACGCACAGGAAATGTATACTGTTTGTTCATGATTTTTCTCAGTATTTGACCCAAGGCAGATCTCTTTGGGTGACTACAGTGAAAGCGACTCCTTCTTTACCACTCCAGCTCTTTTCTGTGTGCAGACATTCCAGCATGCAGGCTCCCAGACAGAGACATGGAGTTCCCGTGATCCTTTTTTGCGTGTATGTTTTGGTTCCATCTAGCAGTGAAACTGGCTGTAGTTAACTTAGATATCTTGGGAAGATCTGAGTTCTCTCTGTTTGGCTGCTGAATTGAGATGACTTAATGACCCACTTAAAAATAGAATTGCCCTCACTGGTATTTAGATGTGTACCCTTTGCTTGTTGCTAGTTTTAAAGATGGCCAATAATTAAACAGGAATTCCGACTAATAATGGTTAATTTTGTTCATCACTAGAAAGTGGTCTTCATCTCAAAAGAATATTTCATGTATATGTGACTCTGTATAAAAAATGCCCTTTTGTTTTTCCAATAACATGTTTTGTTTTTATATGTGCTGCTATTTTATATGGCATGAAACTTATGCACTAAGCAAACAATAATATTTTTTCTAATCATTGTGTGAACACCCACTGCATTTGTTATTGAATGATATCCCTTGGTGTGACATACTATGTTCCCCTTAGCACTGCATTGCTTAACAGGGCGCACATAAACAAAACTGTAGCCTGTTCTGGATTTAAATGTTTTGCCCATTCAATTTAAAAGCTATTTCATTTTTTATATAATCAACTATAGACAGGAAAGCAACCACCACATATAAAAAGCATACATTATACATGTATAAGGTTTTCAGAAGGAAAAAAAAAAACATTTCACCCAATTACAAACGCTCATACAAATAATTCAGTTATGTCCTCACAAAATGATTTGCTTTATAGCTAGCCAATGATGTCAATGGAAAGGACACAAATGGAACATGGTGTACATTGACAATTCCAGTCACAATGTAACTAACTGAGAGGACTGTAGCCTTTTCACACTATGCCAAACTGTTGAATATAAGAAGTAATAATGGTTGATAGACAAACAGGCAGATATTATACTCCAATATATCAATGTGAGGAAATTGACACCACACACTACACACAACTAATAACATGTGATGTTTTTGGCTGTGACTTATTCTTTGGAGGGGCCAGCAGGCCTACTATATGTATGAATTCGTCAGTGCTTGCAGAGGGATTACTAAAGTAGGTTTCCTCCCATGCACTAGGAGCTGCTGTATTTAGAAAGACAGGATCTACGGGGTGTTCCACAAAAAATGATTTCTCAGTTAGTTGGGTTAACTTAAGCTAGAAGCAATAATCTTCCAATAAGAATTTAGGTAATTTTAGTTAGAATTTAGCCTTCCTATTGGACAATAATGCCTTCTACCTTAAGTTAACCCAGCTAACTGAGAAATCCTTCTTTGTGTAATACTCTTCTGGTAAATCTCCACCATCACTTACTGATATTGGCCATGCTGAAGGACTCTATGGGTCAGAACACTGACAAAATTCAGGTTATCTTTGTACAAGTAAAAAAGGCATATCAACAACTGTTGTAAATAAATAATTTGTTTAAACGGAGCTTTATGAAATCTAAGGCTACAATGGCAGTTTTTGATGATTCACATTTAAATGACAATACAATTACTTTTCAATTGCAATAACTCAATTACATACAATGAGTTGTGAATTAGGCATAGTAGACTAAGATTTGCCTGTCTTACAAACCTTTCATACTGTCCTATCATGGGCATAAATTGTGGCTGAGTTTCTGTTGTTCCTAAACGCTTACATTTTTAAACAATGCCACTTAGAGTTAACCATTACAGTAGAATATCTAGCAAGGAAGAAATTTCCATAACCCTAACACGCCCAGTAATCAAAACTGGCCAATAGAACCCCCCCATAATCATGTCTTTCCATAAATGGGTGGATACCTCAAACCCTGCAGTATCCAAACCAAATTTACACCATTGTGTCCTATCATTACAATACTTTTTGAATGGTGCAGTGTGACAGACCTACATTCAAATTTGTTTATACAGGAAACTTCCATAAAATTGATCAGAGGAGGAAATTGATTTGCATACAACGCATATAACATTTTAAATGATAACTACAAAGTCAGCTTAGGATACTGGAAATAGTTTATTAATATTAATAATGACAAACTGGTAAATTAGTTATTGCATGCTTGTATTTACAGTGACACATCTTTTCGCAGAGAAAAAAAAATCATAATGGAGACATTCAGTTAAAACACAACCGGAAATAAGCAGAATGTAGGTGGGCTACTAATGAACACTGCAATGACAACTAATTTGCATCCGATCGCATAGTGCCTTATTATCCCTGCATGTCCCTACATCCCCACATCCCAAACATTGCTGCTCTTTGGCTGTTGGCGACAAGCACTTGATTGTGTCTATGATGCCAGTCGCTGCACCGATCTGCCGCAACACGCTTGTGTTGTCCGTACACGGCCAGCATGCCATTCGGGCTCCGAAAGCGTGGACTCAGGGTGTCTGCGGGGCCAGGAGGAATGGGACAGGGTGTTGGAGCAAAGGCATCGGCGGCAATCATCGTTTTAAGCCTTCACCGGGGAAACGGCGACTTATGTCTGGTGATTTAGGATATTTCTTAAAACTTTTTCCTCTTTTTAACACGGTATAACAGGAAACATGACTTCAGTTTGGAAGAGACTTCAGCGCGTTGGAAAACGAGCTTCGAGGTTTCAGTTTGTGGTGTCTTATGACGAACTGATTATCGAGTGCACGCAGAAGTGGTAAGCTGTCCGACAGACCCGCACTTTTCTTTACTGGGCTATATGGTCGTATTTTCATGAACGTTTTTATGAAGGTTTTCTGGCGTTGAGGGCGTTCACCTCGCAATAGAATTGTAGTCTATGTCGCACCACTTTCAGATCGGCAGTTTATGTCTATAATCACACAAATGGCTTATTATATGGCTATTAAAGCCATATATATGAAAGAATTTGCATTTAATTATCAAGGGGTACCTAGCTCGGCAGTGTGCTGCGCTCAGTTCTTGTCTACGATAAGATATTTGACAGCATTGAACATGAATTAAATGCATTGCATTTCCGCGTCGCTGCTCGGTCATTACAAGGTGGAGCCGTGTCCGTGGATAATGCGACTGCCAGCCTACAGCTTTAAATTGGCAACTATATCGTTTATGATGACATTAATTAGCATTAACAAAACAGTAGTATACATCGTAACAGTAATGGGTTGGATTACGGTTAATAACAATAATGATAAAAGTGTTCTCGTCATTCACAAGTAACAGTATTCTTGAGAAACTATGTGAGAGGTTCCTATATGGTTCTGATTATTTTAATATTCTGTTGTCTGTTGCCTAATATCCCAAGGTCAGATAACCAGCACATGGCATCTTGTGGAAGATTTGACCTGTCATACAACGGCTTTTAACTCGGCCTTCTGTCACGTATTTGTCTTTAATCAAGTGACAGATTCTTACAGGGCTACTGTTCAGTACTTATGCTAAATAGAGGCTTGTTTTTAACAGAACTGAAAAATTTTGCTAATCTAATTGTTAGATAATTCTGAGGCAATTGACAGCTATATTAAAATATATCTTTTATACAAGGAAGGTGACGCTTTAGAATTCTACACCCAGGTTTTGCGTACTTTTGTAATTGTCCACTTTGTCCATCTTTCCTATTATTCCGAATGGGAATTTCACCAAAATATTTAATTGTATTTAGCATGTACTAAAATGTGACTTTTTTTTTCTTTACCAGCTTATGTATTATGACTATTAGGTTCTCAATTGTGTAAAATTCATTGCGAGGATTTTCCATAATCTGTGGTACTGTTTACATTTCCCTGCTGAGTCATGGAATCCTATGATACGATATAAAGTATTTGCCCACATTGTTTGACAGGAAGTTGACAAAGAATTTCAAGGTTTAAGAATCATAAGTACATTAACTCCAAGATGCTAAGCATATACATTTAATTCTCCTTATTATCAATGTAAAAAAGGAATGGTGGTGTATTTGCTAATGTGGTAGACTGAAGTCTTTGAAATACCTTTGTGCACGTTATCCATGTAAATTAGAAGCAATATAAATTATATTGTAACTTATTTTTTGCCATGAAGGCCATTAAATGGAAAATGACAAAATTATATTAGTGCAATTATTAAGGGGTATAGTCTGTAATTATTCCCTCAAAAGCAAAGAGCTGAAGGGCAGAATTTAAACACAATGTTTAAAAAAATCATTAATCCATCTGTCTGCTGAATTTAGTTACAACAGCAATGGATTAATCACCAGCACAGAAAAAACTCAAAATGGAGAAAATGCCCCTTTCCCGTTTCCTGCACAAAGTAGATTTTCAACCTTTCCAACAACTTCCCACTTGCTCAATTACTCATCCACTTGCCTTTCTTTCTTTCTTTCTTTCTTTCTTTCTTTCTTTCTTTCTTTCTTTCTTTCTTTCTTTCTTTCTTTCTTTCTTTCTAATATTACTGCATATATTAGCTTTAAGAGTATAATTATGACCTACACGGGAGTTATTTTCACTTGTAAGTTATTTAAAAAGACTAATAAACTACTCCGGTGCTGCATTGTGCTTTGCATACTGAAAATAGCAGGCTGAATGTTTTGGTGGACTGGTTTACATGATCAGCCAATACAAATGTGTGAAATGTGATTCAGCCAGACCGGTTTCATGTCATGTTTACGCAGCTTAGCAACCTTTTTAAATACTTGTTGATATTTAAACCTTTGGAGGTGCTTTACTTGACTCTCTATAGCAGTTTATATAATGAGCAACTTGCTGGGCTAAAGAGAACTTTCAAAAAAATCTTCCCTTTCCCCTGTTTAAAGAACCGCCTTTTGTTACAGATTCAAAAAGCAGATGTACTACTGCAGTGGGCAGCAGTGTGGTACTTCATTGGCCAGCTATAAAGTAGCGACTGAATTTGCAGCCTGCAGCACAGATATCACAGAAAGGCAGGGTTATGAAAAATGTGCTTCTTTGCACCTTTTTGAATAGATCCTGCTTTGCTGCCTTAAACTTTCTGCTACGATATTGTAAATTTTAGGAGTATGGTCAATGTATTGTAACTGTGTAGTATGTGTGAGTGTATTATGTAGACCTTTTGTCAAAATATAATTTGAAAAGTATTTCCTGTTCTAAAGCAGTAAAAAACACAAAATTATGAGTCACAGGTGCAGATTTCAGTGTGCCAGAAGCAGATGACAGAGATGGATGTGTTTGTGAGAGAAAAAGAGCTGTTATAAAATCATCAAAATGTTCAAAATGCCCTGCGTTTCATATTGGAATAGAGCATTTTTGGGATTTTATATGGTGCCTGGTGACATATCTGCAATAAGATTTTCACAGTTTGCAAAGTCTCAGAGCTTCAGCCAAACTTTCTGAGGATGTTGTTGATCAGAATCAGCATGATGGGCCTGCTGTTTACCAAGGTTTGTGTGCCAGTATTTCCATTGTTCACAACTTCTTGTTGGTTTCTGGTGATTTTCATTCATAAATTATAACTTTAGAATCCATTTTTCTGACACTGCTGAAGGGGTTTTGAAATCATGTCAAATAACATTGCTATTTATGTACATTTTAGGGTAAAACATTAGTATTTTTAATGGAAATTTATCTTACCTGAGCATATTTCTTGTTTAACTTTGTGCACAGTTTGGCTTGTCTGAATTTGAGTGAAACCTGAGTGATAGATCTTTTAACATCCAGCTGATAAAACAGGTTTAGGCTAAGATTAAATCAGTCTGCACCATGCAACACAACTGAGCTGTGCATGCAGGGGGCACAGTGTGTGGCCCTGTGCCTCTGTCCTGAAGGTTGCCAATTTGAATTCCTTGGGCAGCAGAATAATCTTGTCATCATTGCACATTTGAGAGAGGCTTATAACTCTAACTGGTCCAGGTGCACCACAAAAAGGGGGCAGACTCTGCACTCTGACCCTAAGTTCATGTATGTTAGCAGTAGATTCCACCAGTTAAGTGTAAGTTTGACTATAGCCTATAGTGGAGGTAAAAGGGCCCTACATTCTACTTTATGAATTACTAAAAAATAATTGGGTACACCATGCAAATGCCCTATATTGCCAATAGTATTGGGACACCCCTCCAAATTATTGAATTCAGGTGTTCCAATCATTTCCATAGCCACAGGTGTATAAAATCAAGCACCTAGGCATGCAGACTGCTTCTACAAGTATTTACAAAAGAATAGGTCACTCTCAGGAGGTCAGTGAATTCAAGCATTGTACTGTGATAGGATGCCACCTGTGCAATAAGTCCATTTGTGAAATTTCCTCACTAATAAATATTTCACAGTTAACTGTAAGTGGTATTATAACAAAGTGGAAGCAATTGGGAACAGCAGCAACTCAAACACGAAATGGTAGGCCACATAAAATCCCAGAGCGGGGACAAGCAGAGAGAAGTAGAGAACTTCATGGAATGAGTTTCCATGGCCGAGCAGCTGCATCCAAGCCAAACACGACCAAATGCAATGCAACGCATTGAATGCAATGGGTGTAAAGCACACTGCCACTGGGTTCTAGAGCAGTGGAGACATGTTGGCAAATGACAAATAAGGGTCTAGGACAAAGACAGGAAGGAACAGGATGGCCAAAAACACCTGCAGGCCAAGCAGGGAAGAGACATGAAGGGCAGGGATACTTGGATGTTGACCCTGACAAAAGTTAAGTAATTACATTGCTCTGTGCTGAAATGTTCATGTTAAAATACAGTGCTTTCATTGTTTTTTACAAATAAACAAATCTGGTGTGACTGCATGTAAATTACTGATAGAATTTTTTCCCCTGGATGCGCAGCTTTTATTTCATTTAAAGGTCTGTCTAAGTTGTTTCATTTTGCATTCCTCTCTTGATGCCTATGATGCTAACAGACTCATCACATTCTTACTCATATATAGTGGCTGGGTTGTGTAACATGAAAGGGTAAGAATAGCTTTTAGGGTATTTTTTTAAACCAAACAATTTTATGTCATCAGCTGACCTCTCACAACCTCTCACAGTCACCGCAACCATGTACAGAATGGGCATCCTGAGATGAGGTAGCGTTGAGATGAGCATGCTAACAAAAATTACCCTGGTGTTCCACGATATCATACACATAGATGTCACAGTAGTCACTGCTGTTCATCTGACGGATGTGTAAAACAGCCACCGCCGAGGTATGGGGTAGCCACTCCTCCTTAAAGCATATCTGTCTACAGTTACAACAGTTTTTCCACAATTAAAATTACCAAAAGTCACCAAATATTCAGCTGCTTTTAAAGTGGTTTCATTTGTTAGAAAGATCAGTCAAGTATTCATGATACAGAATACTTGGGCAAATTAAAAATGAAGGTCTTCATATTTACGAACTAATGTAGATAGTAAATAATACTTCTATTTCAAATGAACTACTACTTCTAATTATTTTTAAAGGATATTCTGTTTTCTTACCTCATGTAAAATGGCTACCATGATGTCATTTTATTTGTAATTTTTTAAAATAAATGTTAATTAATTTTCAATGTATACAGTGTATTATGCAGTGTTAGGGAAGATGCATTTAAATGGTAGCTTTTCAAGCTACAAGCTACCTATGATTAAAAGTAGCTAATCTACAGCCAAGCTACTGTGTAATATAGTAGTTAGCTGCACTACAAGCTACAGAGAAAAAGTAGCTACTAGTGAACTACTTCAAAGCTATTTCATCGGGTAATACTTAACATTTGTGCTGTAGGATACCCTTAAAGTAAAATAATTTAAAAGTGTGAAACATGATGTTAAAAGTTATATCAAAATCTATATATTTTTCCAATGTAATGTCAAGATTTTGATAATCTGTCCCAAAACCAAAGTGCTATTATGCATTTTTATGAAAGTGTCTAAAATATTATTTGCCAGTATTTTTCAACCCTTTAACGTCTATCACCAGAGAATTCAAGCAAAACACACCAACAGAAACACTTCGTAGCAGAAAATACCTGTACTTCTAAAGAGATAAATCAACTTTCAGCTGCGATCTGTTCTGACTGACCAGTAGTAAGACAGTTTGGTCACAAGTCGACCCTTTTTATTACCATTTTCTTAGTTTATTATTGTTACAATGTATACTGTACTGTGAGCACTGCAACCAGTAGCTCTTTTTCTAAAAAAATAGCTAGTTATTGGAAAAGCTGCAGCATTTTAAAAGTAGCTGCACTGCTAATAAGCTACTGAAACAAGTAATGTTAGTAGCATCACTAATTGTAGTTAGCTACTACTACAAATGAAGTGAAAGGATATGCCCTGTTATTTAGTTTTATGATTTCTTTCATTTGAGCATCCATAAGCAGTACAAAAGTCCAGCATCTTCCATTTGTGGTGTATACTAGTACTGGTTGGAACCCTGTCACAAGATGGCGGTGGAATTTACACATGCTGACAAACCCAATGCAGCATCCATGTATATGATATCTATGGCTGATGTTCACCAGCTATTAAAGTCTAATACTGTTATCTATGGAAAGGAACACATAGAAAGAGAAGTAAATGTAGCATTATTTTTACTGTTAACAAAGCTTCACAAACCCTGGTGCTGTTAAGGGTCTTGTCAATGAGATCGACTTTCATCAGTCCTCTTTGAAAAAAAGCTTTTGGTCATGGTTGTTCACACTCATGTTCACTTCCCTACACAGATTGTTTGTCTTTGTTCTTCTGCTTATCCTCAAAAATGTGACTTAAAGGCATGTAAGGGTGTGCTGTAAGCAAGCATATGATTAGCTGGAAGCTAAATTTGGGACTGAACATATACCCCTACAGCGAATGAACAAACGAGCACTGTGAACTGTGAATGAAAGAATCCCTCTCTTAATGACTTGAGTGAGTGAGTGAGTGAGTGAGTGAACTAGAGACATACTAGACAGGCTACCTCTTGGTCACGACTGAACGAGAGACCCAAAGGAGTCTGTTGTTTACACACTCATTCGCCAAGTTAGTCACTCTTTCAGGTCTTTTGTTTCATTTTGAAACATATTTGACTGTACTGCATCCACCAATACAAGCATGATGAGGACTGCAGCTGTAACCACTGTTTTATGCTGATCTTCAACATACTGTATTAATTCTGAATTAATATCACCAATAAAAAGCAATCAAATACATTAAAATACCCATTTGTTTTTAAAGCAGCGGTAGCCCTGGCACTGTTGTTGTAACTCACGTGAATATTTCATATGCAATTTACTTGGTCCAGTATTTCCAGGCATGCCCCTGATGGTTACAGTTCAGACTGTGCAAAGCTTCTCAGATATGGTTCCAACAATCACATGACAGGCTGCAGTGCAGGATGGTCTAAGTCAATTGATGTAAGGTACAGCTTCTGTACACTTCATTTTATGTGTGCCTTGCACCAGTTTGGTAGTGCACTATATACTGAATGAAATTTAAAGTTGGAACAGCCCGAAAAAATAGCCAACTCACTATATAGTGCATTTCATTGTAGGCAAGTGGACATTTCAAATACAGCCTTATACTACAATTCAATGACAAATATTTTTCTCCCATGGCAAATATGATGATGATGGTAGTATTTACAGTACTCTTTAGCACTGCTTAGCCTAAATAATAGGCTATTTTTGTACATATCGGAACACAAGTGTTTCAGGTTATTATTATTCTATGAAAACATGAAGTGTCACTAAATGAGTTGGTGAACGAATCAGAACGGAACTTTATTGCGAGCTGAATCAAACGAACAGTGTAGTACAAATGTGCAGAGCAGAGCAATTAAAGAATGTGGGAATGCCCCTAAGGAATTAGGGGCAATGCCCATGTTGATGGTTACTGCTAAGTGCATGTACTGTATATGTCTCCCTGTGTCTACTTCTGTGTCTCTCTACTTATCTACCAAAATTCCCAGCAGCCAGAGGAACACTGGGTTTCTAATAGTGGTGGTTGATATGATGATAACGTATCGTGACCAGTACTTTATCATACATTTGCATTTACTTTTATTTATCAGATGCTTTTGTCCAAAGTGACAATTGAGGCAAATGGTACATTGCAAGCATATGTGCTGTTGAGGAGTTGACAAAGCAGATGTGCAGCTAGGCTACACTTCTAGTGAATGCACAGTTAGTACACTACTAAACACGTATTAAAACTACAAAACAAACCAGCTAGCACCTGCCTACGCATTCGGAGGCTATAATGATATTACAACAAAAACAGGCCTATGTGAAAAGCTATTTCAGCCTTCTGTATATCTCATGTTTTTGTCAGTCATCTGTCTCAATGGATCTTAACTTAGTGGTTAGATCTTGAAATAAAAATGTAATTGTTCAAACTTGGTAAAAAAAAAAAACTTCATCAGACTGCTAAAAATCACCATCAAACTGCTAAAAATAAGACACCCGTGTCTTGTGGTAAACAAAACATGGTCTATAGATGGGTCTGCTACGCTGTCAGATAAATAGACTGAGCAGCTTGGCGTATGAGGATGACGTGGTTCCAGAAGAATAGTCTGCTTATATTATCTGGAAATGATTTAGATTTGCAAAATCGGCATGGACCAGTCTGATGTAATATGCTAATATTATATGTAATATGTAATATTTCTAAGATACCATTTTGTACAACAGGTGAAAACGTAACCAGTATAATTTAATTGTTTGTATTTGCTATAAACTGAGTTCTGAATTGCACAGTTATTGGTCAAAGTGGTAAATGTTAATTTGTACTTGAAACTTCAGTATCTGGCAATTAAGACTCCAGACATTTGAATGAAATGAAGTAGTTTTTTGTAGCTCTTTCTGTACACCTTGCTCTCCCACCTAAACAGGTGGGGCCTTCCCTCCCTCTCCTCCCATACCACACAGTCCCATCCTGTGGCCCCCAGCCTCGCAATCCAATGGGACACATGCTGACAAAGCTTGCCGAACGTCTCCCTGTGCTACACGATGCAAGCATCAAAAAAATTGAAAAGCACTTTTGCTATAATGAGTCAATGAATTACACACCTTAATAATTACGTTTATTATTCTTATGCTATAAGCAGTGCTTCTTGTAAGGATAGAATTGCTGCGTAAGTTGTTAAACGCTGAATTAAAATTATTGCATATTTTCCAATCGGGTTGATTTGTAAATATACAAACAATAACAACAAAAACTAAAAACAGTGATCGGTATGACATATTGTTCTCCCCTGGTTTCAGCTGGCATTGCAGGTATAATAACCTGTTTTTACTTCCTTGACTTTGTGGTTACAGGCAGCCTGACAGCCTCAGAGTGGTCTGGACCAGGAGAAGTAGACGCATCTGCTCCCGGGTAAATATACTGCTGTGGCCCATAGTGCCTGGCTAAATAGCAAGATACAATGTAGAAGGGACACCACTGGAGATTTTGGGCCCCCAACCAAAACCAGTTAAATTTTGTTCAAGATATTTTAAGCCTCCTGTCACTGTCCTTTGCTACCCCCCTCACCCTGGCCTCCAAAACACTAATAATACACTTCTGAAGGGGGGGGGGCGGGTTGTAACAGTAAACAATTGGAGAAATAGCAAAATGACATAATGAATCCATAATGACGGTGATAATGATCATAACATACTATTGCTATATTAAAGGGGTATGCAACCCCGATCCTGGAATTCCAGTATCCAGCAGGTTTTCTATCCCACCTGATGAGTTACTCTCTGACATCCGGTGTGGTTCATCAGAGACCTGCTAGGATGGAAAATTTGCTGGATGCTGGCACTTTAGCAGGGTTGCCTACCCCTGCTATTTCAGACAGCCATAAAGTTGGTGACATCAACTCACATCACTGCTATATACTCCCACGACCTCAAAAACACCATTCACAGATAATGAAACACTAATTGTAGTCTTCTGTGGACTTAATGTCCCAGACTCACAAAGCTGGGATTGACTTGTTAGGGGATAAACAAATTACAGTTTGATTTCTGAGGGACTGGGGGTAGCTGAATCTGGTCATGTGCAATGGTCTCTGTTGCTGTTTGTTCATCTGCTTCTAGTAGTCAGCCCTGACATACAATTTGATCTAATATTGAATCTCAAGTGCAAAGATTGATTTGATTTAATTTTGCTAAGACATCTTTTTAGAGAAATTCTTCAAGATTCAATTCATCATGTAGATTCAAATATTACCAAAGGTAAATATGAATGAATTTTTATATGTAACCAGCAAACAAAATAATGTACATTAATCTTTTCAGAGCTGTTAACTTTACATAAAGTAATAACATTGTACATGCAGAGGCATAATTTAGATGGTTTATATACTATTTAAAAAGGTCTAGATAAAAAACTGAACATTAACATTAATCAATGTCTGAGAGGTTTTTAGTTGCTTAGAAATTTCTTGGTTCTTTAGTGACCTTGCGGACAATCACACACCTTGCCCTTGGAGTTATTTTTGCCGATTAAACACTACTAAGACAATAGTCTTAAACTTCCTCCATTTGCACACCATCTGTCTGACTGTGGATTGCTGCAGTCCAAATTTTGCTCTTTAGAGATGAGTTTGTTTCCCAGCATGATGAGCATCAATAATTCTTTTTATGAAGTCCTCTGAAATGTCCTTTGTTCATGGCAAATGGGTTTGAAGATGAAGCCCCTGATAGAATCAAATTCTTTTAATATAAAGCAGGTGCCCATTCAGACCTGATTGTCATCACATTGATTGACAACTATAACACTGATATACAACACTTGACTATTTTCACCTTTAAATTACTGGCTAGGTTCACATACTTTTGCCACTCACAGATTTGTGACATTTGAGCATATTTATGCAGGAATATGGAAAATTCTGAAGGTTTCACTGACTTTCAAGGACCACTGTATGTGATTGCTGTATGTGAAAACCCTGTGATGGACTGGACTCTGATTCATGGCCCCTTGTACACTTTGCTTCCTGGGGTATACTGCAGGCTTACTGCCACACTGTACTGGATAAGTGATTGGAAGATAGGTGCATGTTGCGTCAGTGCACATCCGTCAGTGTAAATGAAGGGCAGATATATATTAAAGAAGGAGGTGACTGAGATATGAATTGTGTATGTGAGGGAGAAAAAAACTATTTTGGTGCCTCTGAACAGGACTGCAGCATTGCTGGGTTTTTCAGTTGAAAAAGTGCCCTGCGTTTGAACCAGTCAAAGAAAGGCTGTTGCTGAAAATGATTCCTTGATCTGAGTTAAAGGAGGTTAAAGGAGACTGCCACCGACTGCACAAATAGTCAATAGTGTTTGAATGACACAGGCTGTTTCATCTGGATCATGCCTTATCCCAAAAGGCTGAGAATATCCAGGAAGGGTTCCACAAACATAACAGTGAATTCATCTCAGTTGAGTTGCCTGACCAGTCACCAGATCCTACTGAAATGCATATGACAAATTCAAATGAGTTTTTTTTATTTGAGAAAAACGATCAGATAGCTCAGCACTACTGTGAGAAATACTAAAGTTCATCTGGACCAACATTCCTGTAGAACTCTTTTGGCACCTAGTCAAGTGAAGATCTTGACAAACTAAGGCCATTCTGAGGCCATACTCTGCAAGGAGTATGCATTTCAATATCAAGAAGAAATCATCAAGGATGCTTTGTGAAAGCATCTATGAAAACATGCAGATTATCCATACTATATGTCTTTGTGGGATGACACCCAGAGGAAACCAGCATGTGGGGAGAACATGCAGACTCCACACACACAGTGATTGAGGGATCCGAACCCCCAGACCAGGAAGTGTCAGGCAATAATGTAACCATCGAGCCATTCTGTCACCCTCCTCATATTTTGTTTATTTTATTCCAATGAATTGAAAAATGGGAACTACAGGCATTTACTGTGGCATCCATCCATACCCCTTATCTAGTAGAGGGTCAGAGTGAGAGTGGAGCCAGTCCTAGAAAGCTCTGGGATGGCATGCCAGCCTGTCACATTGCACATGCTCACACAATGCCACAGTTCCCCTCACCATATGTTTTTGGACAAAAGGAAGAAATCAAAGTGTAGGGGGAACATGCAAACCCATCACCCACAGACCTGGGGGTGGGATTCAACTCCATAGATCTGCTGGTGTGTAATCATCGTGCTATTTTTGAGCCACCATGTCACTCCAAGGTTGCTGTAACTTGAAATTTTAATTTCATGACTACATAATTCAGTAAACAGTATTTGGTGGAAGCACCTTTAACCATATAAATGATATCCATGCTGTCACCTTCGGGGTCTCTCTAGCTTCATGGGTGGCAGCCGGGGATTCAGAACCCATACCGGGGCACAGTGGTGTGGCATGTGCCTGAAAACGTGGAGCTCGCTGTCACTCTCTTCAAGGTATGTCTTGTGAATTTTGTTATAATGTTTTTAGGAGAAGAAAATCCACATGATTTGACAATGAAGTTGGTAATATCCTTATGTTATCTCAAATCGCATATATCCAAGAGCTGGTTTTGGGCTTTAGATATAGGTCAGATCTAAAGGAGGGAGGAATGGGGGGGGGAGGCAAAAATGCATCTGTTAAGGACACACATGATGTAGATTGGAACTGGTTACCTTTACATATCCCTGTGGTTTTCAGCAGTAACCTGAATTTTGGACTAAGAAATGTTATCCTCAATTACTAGGGAATGTCCCCAGTCTTCAGGTCTTTGTGGTGTTAAGGGTTATACAGGAGAAGTGAATGCCATGTGGCAATAAATCACTGTTGAATGAACTGCTGCAGATTGTTCTGGTTGGATAAAGTTAAAGCCACCATTTCAATTCTAGGACCCCAATGCTGAGGAGTTTGAAGACAAGGAGTGGACAGTAGTTATTGAGAATGTGAGTGTCTGTTACTCTGGTTTCCATTGAGAAAGAGTGTCATGAGGAGGGTGCTGTGCTGCGTTGTGCAGTGCCTGTGGATCTGAATATAGGGGGACATCATATGGCATGTAAAGGGGGGGCATGTCAACCATGCACACTATGAGGTACCAAGTGTGATTGCATCTCACTCACAGGAGATGAAAGGCCGCCGCAAACTGCTGGCATGTGCGGAGGTGAACCTGAAGCGGTTTGCCGCTCCCTCGCAGAACAGCCTGCTGCTCCAGCTGAAGCCGCTCTCTGTCAAGGTGGTGCAGGCATCCCTCAGACTCTCGCTGACATGCATCTTCCTCAAGGAGGGCAAGGCCACGTGAGTTCAGCAGGGGCTACAACAAGGAACGCAGAGGAACTGCAAGACAGGACATGTCTTAGGCAGTGTATTAGTCAGTTTGGTGATGCTTATATATGAGTATTGATTGTTAAAGGATAATTCTACTGGAAGCATAATTTTGTAGTTGTTTATACTTTGGTATAATGGGTATCTGCATTAAATGAGGAAATTTCCTTTTTCGCTGTATTCATTTTGTTTGCGCTGAGGATCACAGTTAGCCCACTGTAATATATGATTGTCACTTCATATAAAAACACACCAGAACACAACCAGTGATACATGTGGGAAGAGAGTGTTATTAGAAAATTGGCAGAGTGATTTTCGAGAACACAACCTTTACTGTCTTTTGAATACAGTAACAGTAGTGTCTCCTGAAGACAGAACAGGATTTCTTAGTGTACAGGGCATGTAAATACAGTTTGATTTGCAGGTCATCTTCTGGGGATGAGAACTGCTTTAATGTATAGCATGAAAGTAATGATTGTGCCTGGGCTGAACCCACTCTCTGCACACAGGGACGACGACATGCAGAGCCTGGCCAGTCTGATGAGCATGAAGCATGCAGACATCGGCAACATGGAGGACTTCAACGAGAGTGACGAGGAGGATGAGAGGAAGGCCAGTCGTGGGGTCAGCCAGGTGTCAGCCACTATAGGTATGCTCCCGCAGCACAGACACACCCAGCTGTTGCTCTTCTCTCATTCCCACATTGCTGTTCTTTCCTGTGCTTTTCTTATCTCTGCTCCTCTTTCTCACATCAGCACCCACCATTGCGGTACCAGAGGCTCCTCAGGAGTGCGGGCCTGTCACTGTCACCAACCCACTCGTACTAGGTACCCCCCCCCCCCCCTCTAGGGCATGTACACTTGTGTGACAGACTCCAGAGCACCACAATCTTACGTAGAATAAGTGAGCCTGGAAAATAGATGGGTGTTTAATTTTTTCCAAGTAACAAACTTACAACAAGCAGATTTAGAAGTTAAATTAACGGCCATTGGAGTAAATGGTCACGTGGCTTTAGCCCATAAGGGGGAAGGCGTTGCAGTCGATAAAACTTTTATTGTTATATTTGAGTCCATTTTCTCCTTTCCTGTGACCCCTCTCCCTCTCTCCCTTTATCCTTCTGTCTGTCTCACTTTATTCTGTTTATCCTATTCTCTCTTTCTCTTTCCCCACCCCCACAACCCACGGTCACACACACATGCCGCAGCCACCCAGCATAGCGTCAGCACTGTTCCTGCCCATTCCATCCTGCCCAGGCCCCCCATTCACCCCCCCCGAACCCAGCGAGCCGTGGCTGCCTGCAGCCAATACCCCCCACCTGAGGCACGGCCTTCTCCTTACTCCTACATGGTGCCCGCCTTTGTTCCTGCCCACCCCCCAGTACTGCCCAAAATCTTCCAACCCTCTATGGGCTCAGGTACTAGGAATAATCAGAGGTCAGTGGGTGGCAACCTCTGTATGGGCTGCTGTGAGTACCAGGACAGGACAGGCTATTCCTAAAGCTCTCCCTAAGCACAGTACATGCCAGTGCAATATGTTTAACATTTATCTCTTGGTCAAGACATTACCATATGAAAATAAAAGTAATCCTTAGCCTAATTATGTCACTTAAAAAAATATTTTATTCATTATCAGTAGAAATTATTCCCAGGAATGCAGTATTGTAATAAGCACTATTTAATTGTGATCCACACTACTTGGTGTATAATTAATTCATATTATTGCTCACTTGTAAGCTCATTGTAATAATGGTTTATAAAAATATCTTTTAATTTTGGTAAGTATATCAAAGAAGTTTCAGCATGAAAACATTCCCAGACACTCACATTATTTAATGGCAGTGGTGAAAGCCCCAACTACTGCATGTCTGTGGATTTGTTAAACAAAGTTTCAAAGTACACACTATTCATTTGTGTTTTCCCTCTTTATTATGTACTGCTCTGATTATCGCTACGAAGTGGCATTGAATTAATTGAATTAATCAGGCTTTTTCTGGACAGAATCTCACAGTATTCAGAATAATGTAAAACAACAGGCCTGTGCTATGAAAGCCTGTGACACGCAGGAACAGCTTTTGGTGCTCAGGAGGATTGGTCAGGCGTAGTCATAGTCTCCTGTGCAGAGCAGAGTAGAACAAGACGCCTTGGAGAGGTCATGGTGTTGGAGAAATTCAGCATCTAGACAAACAGGCCATGATAAAAAATGTAATTATGATAGAAAAGTGAGCTCTGATTTTAAGTTTCCACAGCAGATGTCCATTCAGCTTGCCACTTTACTGTGGAGAACCACTTTCTTTTCTGTCTTTACTCTTTTCCTACCTTGTATGTCTTCCATTCTCTGCCTGTCTTTGTCCTTGTCCCTGTCACCCAGTCCCCATGTCTGTAACACGGGACTCTCATGGTGTCCTGAGTAATCCAGCTGCGGATTCTGGCCTCTCAGCTCAGGACCCTTTAACCTTCACCACTTTCCGGCCAAGGCCTGTTCCATCCCTGCCCTCCTCCACCTCCAGCTCCTCCACTGTCCATCTCCCTCCAACCCCCAGTGTTCTCTGTAAAGGTACGGAGGATGAGGAGCGAGCGTGCACATGTAAGGGCCGACTTGCAGCACGAACACAATGCCGCTTGTAGTGAACAGAGAACAGTTCACCTGAAATAAAGCACCTCATCTAAACTTCCCTTGCTTTTAACATCTCCTTCCTCTACTTCATCTGAAACCCAGCTGTCAGATCTGTGGCACGTACTAATGCCTTGAGAAGGCATGGTGCTCCTGGAAATCACGCCCCCCCAGCCCCTGACAGTTCCTACTCCCCAGGGGCACGCCAGCCTAGGATGGGCAAGATCATGCTCTCTGAGCCTGCTGGCATCCTCACAAAGCCCGCCAGCCTGCCCACTGCCCTGCATGCAGGTACCAGGCCGGCTGTGAGTCGTGTGTGTCGCATAGCGGGGTGTCACCCCAAATGCATGGCCTCCTGTGTCACTACAGTGCAGCTCCTCCCCAAGGTCAGGAGTGTCAGCTGAGGCAGTCTAACAGTGTAGCTCTGACACTTAGACTACAGAAGGCAAGGTTTATTTAATTGCAGGACATCTTTAGACAAAGTGACAGCTAAGAAAGCCAGCTCAGACATTGTCCGGAACATTTTGGGTTAAGGTCCAAAAAGCAATATAATTACTCGTCTGATCAGGGGATTCAAACCAGTGACCTTCTGATCGTGGACCTTCTGCACAGTCCTGAGCCCTGCAGGTCCTGATCCACAGGCCACACATCAGCCTAAGAATTGGTTTTATACTCCCCAAGCTTGAATGCGGGTCTGTCAGCATACCGAGAGTGATCTCTAACTTGCTGAACTATCCAGCTGATAGAATGGAGAAATCCGACAAAATTTGCTTATTAAACGTTAGTTGGTCATTTTAAATGACTGAAAATATATACTTGATATATTCATTTCTTGTGGTATATTAAACTTTTGTTTTTGTTGTGTTTTGTACCATTTGCCCTTAATTTGCTGCTTCATTAAGTATCATTTCCTTCACTAAATATAATTTCTATCTCTTTTGTCTTTTTCCGTCACGTCTTCTCTGGCCACCTTGTCATTTGGGGGCATCATTTTTTCTGTGGCTAATCTCTGCTGTTGTAGTCCCATCACCCTGGCAAAGTGAGTGGCGCCCCCCCAAGACCCAGACTGCCCTGTCGTCTGGTCTGCCTCCCTCCTTTTTCACTGTTCTCCCTGCTGACACTGAGAGGACCAGGGAGGACTCTGAGGCCATGAATGACACTGTCTCAGCCCCCAGCCCCTGCCTACAGCCTGCTCCTCCACCTCTGCAAATATCTACCCTTCAAGCTACAATAACTGCCTCTCCTCCAGCATTTACCCCAAATTCTACTTCTGTACCTACTCCTCCTTCTATATCTCTTATACCCACACCTCCTCCTGTTTCTCCTATATATACTCCTGTTTCTGCTACACCTATTCCTCCTCCATTTTCTCCTATACATGCTCCTTCTTTTTCTCATATGCCACCTCCTCCTCTGTTGTCCTCTATACCTGCATCTCCTCCTGTTGCTCCTATATCAGCTCTTTCCCCATTTTTTTCTATACCTGCTCCTCCTCCTGCTTCTCCTGCACGTCTTCTTACAGTTTCTTCTGCAGCTGGTGTTTCTCCAGCATTAACACCTGCTTGTTTTCCTGTATCACCTCCTCCCCCAACTTTTCCTCCTGCAGTTTCTTCAGCACCAGATGTTTCTCTGGCATTAACATCCGATTCTTTTTCTGTATTCCCTCCTCTTGCTGCTCCTACATCAGTTCCTCCCCCATTTTCTCCTATACCTGTTCCACCTCCTGCTTCTCCTACACCTCCTCCTGCAGTTTCTTTGGCATCTGATGTTTCTCCAGCATTACCACTTGCCTCTATTCCTGTATCCACTCCTCCTGTTGTTCCTCTATCAGCTCCTCCCCCAGTTTCTCTTATGCCTGCTCCTCCTGTTTTTCCTACAACTATTTTTGCTGTTTCTTCTGCAACTGTTTCTCCAGCTTTATTACCTGCTTGTTTTGCTGTTTTTCCTATATCACCCCCTCCCCAATTTTGTCCTATGCCTGCTCCTCCCCCTGTTTCTCCTGCACCTCCTCCTGCAATTTCTTCAGCAACTGATGTTTCTCTGGCATTAACACCAGATTCTTTACCTGTATTCCCTCCTCCTCTTGCTCCTATATCATCTACTCCCCCAATTTCCCCTGTACTTGCTCATTCTCCTGCTTCTCATGCACCTCCTCCTGCAATTTCTTCAGCAACTGATGTTTCTCCAGCATTAACACCTGATTCTTTTCCTGTATCCCCTCCTCTATTTTCTCCTATACCTGCTCCTCCTGTTTCTATTGCAGTTTCTTCTGCAATTTCTTCTGCACTTGCCCCTGCAGTTTTTCCTTTTACTGCTCCCCTTCCCTCTCCTAAGTCTGGTTCTACTCCCATGCTTCCCCCTTTTACTGCTTCTTCCTCTGCTACAGTATCTGCTTCTCCAACTCTTTCCCAGTCAGGTATGGTATAGTCACAGCCTTTTTTCTTTCTTCATAAAGAAATTGATACGTAATTATTTCTTCTCTTCAGTTTTTTCTACTTGCTTTGGCAACTTTTGTCCTTTTTCTCTGTCATTGACCTCCATTGTTGTAGCTCCATTTGGCAGTGGTCCTGCTGTGCCTCATGCCTTCTCCTCTGGAAGCCATTGTGACATTTCCGTTTGTGAGCCCAGAGCTAGCCTGGTCACACTTCCTGCCCCACCTGACATCTCCCATCAGCCTGATAGTTACCCCTCCCTGGAAACACCAACTGGTAATTTTCACAGGGTTAGAAATCATGCCAGAGTATAACAGCATCTTTGCTCTTCAGGCTTCTCTGCCCGTCTCTGGAGTTTCCATTGTTTTTAATAATCCTTTCCCAGTGTGAGGAAACAGGGTGCCTGGCTGTGATTCTCACCCTGTGCTCTCACATACCACCTTTGACTCTGTGGCTTTAATGGCCTTTGGCTCCATTGCCTACTTGAACACACTGTCATCACCGCCCGCCGACAATACTCCACCTTCTCACCATCTGTTGACTGCTCCAACCTCTGATAGAACTCCACAGCCAAGTAATATAAGGTTGTTATTATAGGACTAAAATCTATCATTGGTGAGGTATAAGCTTTAAAATATAAATGGAGCTGAATAATAATAATAACCATCATCATCATCATCATCATCATCATCACTAGGGCTTGGTGACATAAGCGATATATCGATTTATAATGATATAAAATTTAAACTATAATTAAAAAAAAGACATACTAGATTAGGCCATGTGACAAAAAAATGTATCTATTAAAAGTAAATTTCAGTTTGCAGATAATTCAATTTGTGGGTGTTTTCATGGGTTGAATGTGTTTGCTGGGAATTTAAGCAAAAATTCAGCCATGAAGAAATAATAACTTGAATTATATGGTGATAATTATCCATATTCACTGGAAACTATGGTAACCCACTTTTACCTCTAGAATCCAGAATTGTATTAACTTTAGATGATTCCTGTGTTGAGAGAAGCCATTCTGCACTGCACTGTTGTACTGTATCATTTTTATGTGTCTCTAAAGAGTCTGACCTGTATTATTAATAGCAATAATAATTGTTACTTTATTGATCCCCGTGGGGAATTCTCTTTGTGCCTCCCCAGCTTGCTCTCTGTAGGTGAGAGCGGGCTGGCCGCAAAGGGCAGCCACCCAGGGAGCTCAGGGTCTCGCTCAAAGGCCTAAGCTCCTCCACAGGTCTCGAGCCAGCAACCTCATGGTCACAGACATAAAGACTTAGCCCACTGAGCCACACATTGCCGTCAAACAAGGTGTTTTTAACAACATACATGCCACTGCCTGGATGCTTTATTTATCACACCAGCACTGTGCCTTCTCTGAAATTGACATATACTACAATGTGTTGAAATCGCTGAGGGGTGGCTGTTTCTGAGTTGCTGTAATCACCATGTCTGGCAATCACACCCCATTCAAAGTCACTTAGATCTCGCCTCTTAACTGTTCCAGTATTTAACCAAACAGTAACTGAACATCTAGCCCTTAGCGGTCTACTGTATTTATTCAGTTCTGGCCATATTTTTTGCTGTTTGAAGGAGCAGGCCATTCCATTACATATGTATGTATATATGCGTGCATGCTAACGTAGAGTAATGAGCGGGTTTAGCTGAAAATACCGAACTCTGTGGTGGTGTGTCTCACAGACTGTTGCTGACATTGCTCACAATTAATCACTTCTGCTGATATTCTCCACAGAAGTTCAAAGGCAATTGGGTGCTTTGATAGAAGAAGATGATTTGTACGTTTCTGCATCTAATGGTGAGCAGGTGTCACTGAACATTTTTTTCTGCCTTTGTAGCAAAATAAGTCAAAATGTCTAAATGAAGAATTATTGCACTTTAAATGACCATTGATAGCTTGGGGGGATCAATGGTTGCAGAGACCTCTGGGATACGTAGAGCATAACAAGACCAAACTGTGCGCTATTCCACCTTCCACAGAGAGGCAGGCCAAACCTTTTAAGGCCTACAGCAGTGAGAGGAGGCAGGACGCTAAGCTGTCGCCAGCAGCAAAGTTGACAACAGGGTAGGTGCTATAGTGAATAGCTCATGTTTCCCAGTCCTTTAAATTAAAACTGGGTCCCAATTCAGGGGCTGCAGCCTTATAAGGCTGCGTTCTAGGACTGAATGTGTCACAGTGGCAGGACAAGGCTGTCACATTTTGAAATCTCATTCAAATGCAACCTAGAGATGCGTTTTTTTTCTGAGCTGCAAAAGATCTATTCCAATAATGAAACATTCATTGCACAAATTTTTAGAAGGATGCAGCCTACAAAGGCTTTATGCTGACCTCGTTTTTGGAAGTATGCAGCCCCTGAATTGGGAGACAACTTGTGATTCCTGGTTTTCCATGTAAGCAAATGCAATAACTTCTAAATAATCTGAATAATAAGCCAGGGTTCTCCGCCAAAATAGCCCACTAGTCAGTGCTGTTGATGTGCCGAATTGTTTGAAATAGCTTTTGTGTTTCAAATATAGTGAGAAGCATGCCAAGATATATATTATAATAAAGCAAAATTAGTTAATTTTGTTATGTTGTCATTAAATTTATGTACAGAATGTCTTCTTTTAATTCTGGGACATGATTTGACAAATTTATTCAAGTAATGTGAGGCTTTTTTGTGGCACAAGCCATGTACACTGTATACAGTGACGCAAAATAATATTGCTTGAATTATTCTGCGAGTGGTGAAAACTGACATGTTCAGCCCAGCACTCTGTCGACCATCTATTATTTCTTTGGATGTTATTTTTGGGTTTTTCTTCACTGCCATATTACTGCCATCAGCTGTTGGGATCATCCTTGGGACAACCTGATCATTGCAAATTGCTTACATCCCCAATAGTTTCTTAGTTTTTCAAAATGTCTGAACTGTTGATTTTGGAACGCCCAGTTTTCCTGATTGGTGTTTTCTGTAATCTCATTTTCAAAACTGTTTCCGTTTCCATCATGGTCAACTGTCGAGTCATCTCATTTGTAACATTCACATCAATCATAGACCTCAGATCAAACTCCTACTGACTATAAACATCAAGGGTTTAAATGTAGAAGGGGTCTGGTGGAGCCCAGCATCACACTTCCAGGGTACATGGGAGGAAAAGCAGGTCTGGAAGTCCCAGGAATATAGCAAAGCACTGGGTTTATTCAGGGACGGATTACAGACCGGGCCAGCGGGGCCGCTGCCCAGGGGCCCTTGGGGTGCAGGGGGCCCGTGGGGCCCCTAGTCCAAAACAATTTGCAACGCTTATCAACAACGTATTTTCGTTTGTCTATTTTAGAGGGCCTACATTCTTTGATCCTCTGACCCTATAGGGCCTCTGATGGAAACATGGATGGAGGGCATTTGGCTGCCAAGGGCCCTTGAATTGTGGTGGTTGTGGTGGTGGTGCTGGTGGTGGGGGGCCTCGCAAACGTTTTTCCTAGGGGCCCACACCACCCATAATCCGTCCCTGGGTTTATTCAGGGTAAGACACAATCAGGAGCACAGAACACTTGGAAGGAATAAAAATTGCATCTTGCTGGAGTACGGTTCTGCCTCATTCAGCAGTAACCTTTTTTTCTTAATGTCCCAGAATTTAGTAAAATATTCAAAGTGAATGGTTTAATGAAAGGTTGGTTTTGTGCTAAAAATCATGTTTTTTTTCCAGAAGCATTTATATTTATTTACATTTGTCACTCTGATTCCTTGAGTGAATGAGATATTCCTACATGATGCTTAGATTTCTGTACTAATTTTTTTTGTATTTAGACTTATTTTGCTTACCATTCTGCTACCAAAACTTCACTTACAGGTACATCTCAAAAAATTAGAATATCGTAGAAAAAGTTCAATATTTCTTGACATTCCTTTCAGAAAGTGAAGTTCAAGTATAGATTCATTACACATAGCATGAAATATGTCAAGCCTTTATTTCTTAGAATTTCGATCTTTGTGGCTTACAGATAATAAAACCAAGAAATATTGAACTTTTTCACGATATTCTAATTATTTGAGATGTAACTGTACTAGCTACATTCTGCTATAGACAGGACATGTGTAAAAACAGTAAGTGTCACGACTGCGGGGTGCAACGTGCCTGGATGCAGGTAGCGCGGGGCAAACAAGGCGACGAGGCAGGAATATCCAGGGAAACGGGGTTTATTCCAAGACGAGACAGGGAAATGCCACAACACATCACAATGACAGATCTGGGGATATGAACTCAGACGCGGACTAAATATAAAAGACTAACAGGGAACTAACAGGAAACAACGGATCACAATCAAACGGATACACAACAGGTGATTTCGAATCAGGGTTTGCACACGAGGAGCGAGGGGGTGTGGCACACACGGGGCTCGTACGGGCAGGGTATGACAGTAAGTAAATAGCTTGATATTTTAATGCATTTTCACAGTGGCATTACAAATGAATAAGCAAGAATACTACTTGCAGTGATAAACCATTTTGAGGCATCTTTAAGTTTAATTTACATTTCATTTAAAAAAAATCAAGTACTATTTAACCATTGATAAGTACAATATCCATATCAAAATATTTTCAGATTTTTTGTTTATTTTGTATTGCTTTGTATTGTGAAGAGGTAACACAACATGCCAACAAATAAACATACTGCATCTTCAAGATTGTGATATTAAATATCCATGATAACTAACAGATTGATGTACAGAGCAGCTTATTCAGCATTAGGTTCTCATTTAAACTCTTCAAACAACCAGACACATTCACAGCTCCTTTCACCATTAAGGTAACATGTTACGCCATCAGAGTCACATTCTTTTGTTATTTTTTTGACCTGGAACACAAGTTTTTGACTACATAACAAAAATAACCCATTTTAGTTTAGTGTCCCAATATTTTTGTTTCTAACTCCATTATTGTAACATCATGATTAATTGTGGTCTTTCATGAAGCATCCATAGTTCGAAAGCATTTCTGTATGAGAACAGCATGTAAGAATGATATGCATCAATGACTAAATATAACTACGGCTGGGTGGTGTGAGATATTAATATTGCCTTTGCATAATATGCACATGCAGTTGTTACATCGCAAGGATTGTGATAATCAGCTGGGTTGAGACTTGGGTGGCATAAATTTTTTTGTACTTTCATACTATGCCAGCATTATACCACAGTATATGGTAGTTACAAAGCAACATTATTTTGTAATACCGTACAGTTCTGGTATTTTGAAATCTGGGTGATTCAGTTTGCCAGGTTGGGGCTACCCATTAAAACTGTCCCATTGTTAAATGAATGATTGTAATCTAATATATGTAAAATTCAGTGTAAAGTGTACCGCCACTCCTATTGCATAAACTTTGCATGCATTCCCCAAGTCAGACTTAATAATTTTTCACCTTACTATCAGACTTACGATCATGTGTGCATTTGTGAGAAATTTAACAAAAATGAGTCAGGTGGAGAAAACTGGACAACAAACAGCCTCTAAGAGACATTAGCCTTCCACTCTATAGAAAATATTTTGGATTTTAAAGAGACAATATTGAGGAAAGGCAAGTCATGTGTTGGCACAACTTGTGGCAACACCACCAACTTGTTTGACTGTGTTGGTAGATAATAATGAGTTCTGTTTGGTTATAGTTTATCTCAATTACATTTTAAACTTTTGCTTTATCAATACTGCAATATCACCAAAAAAAATCACACAGTGATATTTGAACTTTTTTCCAGTACAGTAATCCCTCACTTATCGCGGGAGAGAGGTTCCAAGGCAGACCGCGATAACTGAATTTCCGCAAAGTAGGGACGCCATATTTATTTAATTATTTAACGTGTATTTGGACGTTTTTAAACCATCCCTGTATTGTTTACAACATTGTTT
>JAODUD010000002.1:15851070-15863317 GCA_026784285.1 Stomatorhinus walkeri
CTCTCTCTCTCTCTCTCTCTCTCTCTCTCTCTCTCTCTCTCTCTCTCTCTCTCTCTCTCTCTCTCTCTCTCTCTCTACATGCATACATATATTTCCACTATATTCTATACTGGGAATCACTGCATGGGCTCAGGAACACTTCCAAATGCTTGTGCAGCTTTTCTCTGGGTACTGTAGTTTCTCCAGCAGTCCAAAAGCATGCAGTTAGCAGAAGTCCTGTTTCTATATTGCCTGTGCATGTGGCTTATGATGGATTAGCATCCCACTGAGAGTGCACCTTACCTTGGTGCAGTGCTTCCCGTGAAGGGCTCCAGACTACAGTACTAGAGAAGCAGCTGGATGTATGTAACATTTCTACAAGGTTACATTTCTTAGATGTGCTTGAATAATCTGTAGCCATAGAAACACCTATATTTAAATGAATAAAAATCGCATTGTAATAAAAATAGTTCACACTAACTTACTATCAAATAAGTGTTTTATAGAGGGACATCCTTTCAAATATGCAGTATTTATATGAGGTAAAATAAAATAAAAATAAAATAAATAATGAGTAAAATAAATTAACACAGTTGTAACACAGTTTAAATTAGTTTATAAATAAAGAAATATATGTATTATTTTCATAATTTTCACATTGCCTGAATGTTCCACATTAATGCCCCTGTTTTAGGTTTCTGCTTTTTACTAAAAATAATGTTTGTCAGGTTCATCTCTGTACAGCAAGATTGATTAAAATTATTGTAGGTAGGGATACTTTGTGATCCTAGTACTCATAAGTCATAAATTATTCATCATCCTCACCTTAAAGTTAGTGTCCCTGACAACCTTGATCCTATGGAAAACCTACCAGCGGGTGTTCAGATTTTGGATGGATGCATGGATGGATGTATCGTGTTTTATCTGTTAGTATCTCCTGCTCTGCTCTCTGCTTTACCCAGATTCCTTCATTATTTTAAAATCTATTGTTTTGTTCAAGCATAGAATTCATGTGAAGGAACGAGACTGCAGTAGGTAACACAAAGCATGTGGATGTCATTATAAAAGATGGAAACAATCAGCCTCAGTCTTCTTCACTCATTTCTAGAACAGTCCAAGATGAGGGTCAGCAACTGGTTTCTGAGAAAGAAAAGAACCATGACAAGCAGTCAGAATATAATTTAGGCCGGGAGATTTTGGTGGAAGAAAGCAATGGGACAAGCCACAAGGAACCTACAGCAGGGCTGGCGAAGACAGTAGTTAGCGCCTTTCCGAGAGGGTGAGTGTCAGGAATGCAGGTGCCTGCTCGCATGTCTGCTCTGCTCCAGCTTCCACTGCCAAAGAATCTGGAATAAAGTTTATCTGTGGCTATGTCTCCTTTCAGCAGTAACTCTCATGAAACAGCATCCATTAAAAACTTTGTATGTGTGGCAACGATTCAAGATTTGCATGTTCTCTGCATTTGAGTTTGTTGAACAAGGAATACAGAATTTGTTGACTTTCTTAAATAATTGGCCTGCATATTTGTATATGAACAGTGAGCATAACTTCATGTGGTTCCTATGCTTATGTGAGTTGTCCCCTGATGGTTTATTTAAGTTTTTGTCTCTCAGTTATGAGAGAGTGGCTGCTATGTTGCAACCGGCTCATCCAACATCAGTTACTGGCCATTTGGAAAGTACCATGGTCACCGCTAGGAACACGGAAGCTAGTGAGCCATCATCCTTAAGTTTGAAACAGGAGTCCATCATTATTGGCCAAAACTCACAAGATGTGCAGGAGCCTCATGCCATTGATGGGAAAATGGAGTTCCCAAATAGTGCTGAACCATGCAGCTGCTGCTTGGTAGAAAGTGAAATGAACCAGATGAAAGATCAATCTCCATCTCCATCATCACCTCGAAAAAGTGAGGATGCATTCAGTGGTGATAAAGGTCAGCCGTGCCTGGAGAAAAGGCTACCTTTGTCAGAAGCAGTCAAACAAGAAATATACTTTAAGAAACGTGAGGATGCAAAAAATGATGATACTGCCCTAGATGAAAAATCCCCAGCTTTAAACGATGAGAAAGGTCAAAAGCAGGATTTTCCGGAAGTATTAGGAAAGGAGGATGCATTGCAGGAGGTGGGGGCCTTACTGTCTGCGTCATCATGTCTGGACACGTGGTGAGTGTTCTGTGGGTTAGTTTTTAATCAAACTCCACTTTGCCATTCAGTTTCATAATCCACAAATATGTAAAATATGTTTCACATGTACAACTCAATCTATATTTTTGTGGATATAATTTTACACAAATTTTAAAAATATATGTTTGTGGATAGTGGAATATTTGTGGATCATGGTACATATATGTGGATTGTCTTCTCTGAGTTACAAATAATAAAGTCCAGTATACACTTTCATAGTTATTTTCTAAACATCTGAGAGCATGGCCTGACACAACGTATGCATTTCTGCAAAACACCAGCAATTCATGTGGCTTGCATAGTAGATTTTCAATGTATGAACAGCTTCTAATTGTTTTTGTGGCTTTTTTCAATAAATAATCCATAAATACCAATATGCACATGCTGCTTATGAGAGATCTTGCCTTAATGGAACCAGCATCATCAAACGTGGTGCAGATCACATATGAGTAGCTTTGTTTAGCTAGTTTTAATTGCCACATAGGCCAGCATAACTGAAATGGGAATTACTAAATGTTGCAGTGGTAATACCATAAATATATGATTTAATAATTTTTAAATAATTCTTTGCCTAATTAATTCAATCTTGGCCAGAAGAGGGCACTGCTCCTGCTGTTTATCCCACATCTGAGGCTTACTGGGTAGAGTATACTGTATGTCTGCAGCGTTTGAAAGTTCTGCAAAACAGGACCTAGCTGAGTCATTCATGCATCCAGGGTCATTCACACCTCTGGTGGAAACTTGGAATGTGTCCTATCTGGTTTATCAACAGAAAATGAAACTATTTTGTGTAGTAGGAGGGGTAAACTATTCCCAGAGAGATTTAGCAAAATAGGGAATGTAGGGAATGAAAAATTCACAGACTAGAAGCTGAAGAAACATAACAAACGGTCAAGATCAGTAACAGAACAGGAGGCAGGAGTCAGATACAGAATGCAAAAAAGACACAATGGGAGGGATTAGAAAGCACAGCAGAACACAGTGCATGCTGTATATACTGAGCAGAACACATTGCATGCTGTACAAGCAGAGCATATTGCATACTGTACAGCAGAGCAGAGCACACTGCATGCTTTATAGGCAGAGGAGAGAACAGTGCATGCTGTACAGGCAGAGCAGAGCATATTGCATGCTATAAAGGCATAAAAGAGCACAATGTGTGCTATATAGACAGAGCACATTGCATGCTGTATAGGCAGAGCATACTGCATACTGTACAGCAGAGTAGAGCACACTGCATGCTGTATAGGCAGAGCAGAGCACAGTGCATGCTGTACAGGCAGAGTAGAGCACAGTGCATGCTGTACAGCAGAGCAGAGCACAGTGCATGCTATTAAGGCAGAAAAGACCACAGTGCGTGCTATATAGTAGGCAGAGCAGAGCATACTGCGTGCTGTACAGGCAGAGCAGAGCACACGGCATGCTGTACAGGCAGGAATGACCTTGAACAGAGAAGGGCATAGCTTCTCAGGATTACCAGCACCCAGTCCAGGTCCTCCAGCAAGTTCGGTAAATCTCAATGTCTTGATCCCAAGAAGGGAAGTACAATATGTAGAAGATAAAATATATGGATAAGTTAATTATGGATAATTATTGGTTCAATATTCTAATTTGACATTGTTTTATGACTTCCACAAACTACATTCAATGTTTATAAAATAATCTTTTTTTACATTTCATAGTTCCATTTTGATTAAAATTAGTTTAGTCAGTATGGGTGAAGGTAATATGGATCCTAGAATGTTTTCAGGGGTTAATCACTTGGCTCTGGACTGGAAACACAATGTAGTAAATTTATAGCTCATTTGGTGATGCTTTACATTAACTGCACCTTCATAATGCATTTATAGAATATTGAGTGCATTAATAATAGTACTAGTATACAGTACTAACATACTGATTATGAATGCATTATGAAGCTGCACTCAATGTCCTACGAATGAATTACAAAGGCATTATGAAGGTACAGTTAATGTAATGTGTTAATATTCATTTTTTAGTTGAAATTGCCCATTCCTGGTCCAGCTGTTAGAGTTTACCTTATGTGCTGTTTGTATGGTATTTGTATCCATTGTATTGTAATGCCTACTTTTGAAACCATCACTAATAATATGGCCAGCAGATATGAGCAGCTCTACTTAATAGATGATACTGGATGTAGCAAATAGGGGAACGGGAAATTCTGGAAAATGATCAATCCTCTCTTCAGCTCAGTGAGACAGCGGGTGGCACCTAAAGACTTGCCTGTTCCGATGCCCCGTGTGAAGAAACGCCTTAGTGCCTCTTTGTCTGATGACACCACATCTCTCACCACCAGCAGTCATGGGGGGGTCCAGCTCCCAGGAGCCAGTGAGGTAGTACCTCCCGCGATTTTCTGTCATACAAGGTGTTTTGACTAAAGCCAGTGTAATTGTTAATTGCCTCTCTGGATACACTTTCTCACATGTTTCAAAGACCGCATGTACCGCTGTGTTATTTTGTCTGAAAAGCTAATGGTCCCACATAGTTTTAGCAAAATCTGTAACAGTTTACACATCTCCACTTACAAACAATGGCCTGCCGACACCCAACGAGAGGTTTTGATGTAGCAGGCAGCTCAGTGGCCTGGTTACCTGAAGCTGTGTTTGCTGAGTGGTGTGATGCCGTTTGCGTTTATCACAACAAAATGCTCCTTAAGAGTAACTGTGGCATGTTCCACTCCCCATCCACATTGTCTGGACATGGCTAATGTGGATGAAGTGTCAACAGTTTTAATTCTTAATTTTCCTTTTGCTTAAAGCTTATTTTCTGCTGTAACCCTAAAACCTTATATCTGTCAGCCTCTGCCTCCCAAGGTGTCCACTTGTAATCCTGACCTGGTGGAGTCAAGCCAGTCCCTGCTACAGTGGTGCCAGAAGGTCACTCAGGGCTATAAGGGTGTGAAAATCAGCAACTTCAGCACCTCCTGGAGGAATGGCATGGCATTCTGTGCCATCCTGCACCACTTCTGTCCAGACAGGGTGTAGGTACCCCACACCGCCCTGTGGTCATTTTTACCAGATGATTGTTTTCCTTCTCTTTTATTGCTGAATATCAGTGTATGCGGCTTATATATAATGTAACTGAGGAGTGTAATGGGGCTTTTTTGGAGGAAAGCATGAATCACATGTGTGGGATTTTATTGGTGCTTTTTGTGAAATATGAATATTATATCCTTGTATAACACTTATTGAATTCTTAGGAATTATGAAATGCTGGACCCATATGACATCAAAGAAAATAGCAGAATGGTGAGCTTCCACTTTCCATTTGACATGAACTGTACACACAGTATCTTCACCGTTTCCATTGTCCCTGACTATAGTACCATGATTAACCTCCCTGGGAATAACAATGAATGGCCTCCAGTTTGATGTATGTATATTCCTGTATATATTTTTTAATTTAATAATACCATAATATTTCATTCCAATCATATATGCATTTTATGTGCAGTAGTGATACAGCAAGCTGTATCAAAGATATGAATACAGAGGTAAAAAACTTTAAAATGTATGAAGAATGTATTGTCTAACATTCAGATCCATAAGAGCATTCATTGTTCACCTTAGTCCTCCTCTTCCCTTTCAGGCATTCAGCGGATTTGCAGAACTGGGCATTTCCCCGCTGTTGTCGTCCTCGGACATGATGCTGCGGGCCGTGCCTGACCGACTGATCGTGATGACCTACCTGAGCCTCATCCGCACGCACTTCACCGGGCAGCAGCTCAGCGTGGTGCAGATCCAGTGCAACAGCAGCCAGTCCAGCTACAGTGTGGAGGGGGCCCTCAGCAGCACTGACACACATGAGGCTTTTCGCTACTGTGCCCAGAGGCTGCAGGCTGGGGCCACCCTGCAGGAGACTGAGGGCAAGTTGCCCGAGGAACCGACTCAGTTCAATGGGAACTTGGTCCCGCCTCCTAGAAACAAGCGTGTCCTGAAGGTTGAGGACGGTAGGGCGACAAGTCAGCAGGAAGGACAGGAGGCAGCACTGCCCCCCGTCGCCCCTCCCAGAAGCCGCACTGCAGCCTCCAGGTCCAGCTTCACCCGTGTGCGAGATGCAGACCTTGTGAAGAAGCGACGTTCCCAGCAGAGGAGTCTGTCTGTGGAGGATGCAGATGTGCCTGATCACAGTGCCCCCCACAGGAGTGCCGAGGTAACACATATTCCCTGCTCAAAAGGTAACAAGATCCAGCTATTTATCTAGCTGGGTTTCCATCTCCATTGAGATGGGGACATTCAGACCTCAGATATGTGCTTGCAGTCTGAGAGTCTGGTGAATTGATGTATCAGTTTCACCGCACGGTTGTCTTTTTCCCTTGTACTGTTTACGTCTTTCTTTTACATCCTCTTTATTGGCCATCAGACAGGTTTGTCTCGCTCTTCCCCATAGGGTTCTGAGATTCAGAGAGACAGCAAGTTGAAACGTGGGTCTTCTGGTACGAGTGAGCCTGGCGAGTCAGGTACACACTTAGTCTGACCTCCATCCTGTTTTAGCTGAAAAATCCCAGTTTGGGTTGAGGTGCTATGGGCTGTACATGCTAAAAAAGCTGAAAAAAGCCAGATAGAAAGTCAGTGTTGAGGTAAGAAGTTTGATTCATTTTAACAAGAAAAGCTAACGCTGAAAGTGAAACATTTATAGGTCTCTTTTGTTATTTTTTATAACATGTATTTTTGGTCAACATCTCTTCAGAAACAGATGTCTATTGATTTATATTTGAATGAGAAATTACATTAATTTTTGTTCCTTTGGAATTTTAATGTTAGATTGTGTCTGAGAATTCCAGGCCCCTGTGCATTATAATGTATCATACTGCACTATTACAGAGGGAATGTGAAGGTACACTGTCTAACATTTTATGTATGTGTGTGAAATCTTAGCAGTAGCAGAGCCTGGTGTGATGAGGGAAGCGGATGGACTTCAGGAGGATGAGAGTACAGTCAGTGTACCAAAATTTATTTCAACCATAAAATTAAAAAAATAATAAATATACTGTGCATATATATATATATATATATATATATATATATTACTTTATTATTGCAATTCTGTAAAATATATTTGTGTGAAATTATAAAATTAAATAATATATACTCCATAACCTCAAGGATTGGAGTAGAGGACCCCTTGCCTATAAAACAGTTTAATATACAGTATTTTAGACTTATGTGCTACATTTGTGTGACTTATCTCTTACATTATTTATATGTTTGTGCACTATGTTTGACCCTGGATTTGTGCGGCGTCCTCAGGACATCAGTCAGTATGTGCAGAGTGAGATGCAAGCCCTAGAAAGTGAACAGAGGCACATTGATAACAGAGCCAATGTGGTAGAGAAGGCCCTGAGACAGCTGATGGAGAAAGGTAAGGACCTGGTAAGCTGCAAGGAGCAGGCAGCTGAAATATAGTAGTTTAACGCATTTCACGGCATTTCAGGTGGAATTACTAAACAAATTTCGCCTTTATCGTCTTTATTCGAAAAATATTCTTTTAACCCTGCGGCCACTACACATGGAGATAAGTGTATGTAGTATAGATCTAAATATTTCTTTCTTACCATACAAAATGAGACATTTCTTGTTGCTCAAAGGGACATTTAAAGGTCAGTGCCCTCCATAATGTTTGGGGCCAAGACACCAAGTGCTCCTGTGCTCCACTGTCAATTTGTAATCAAACTATTTTAATCAAACAATTTACATGTGATTAAAGTGAACATTCTAGATTTTGATTTTTGTTTCACCTTGTAGAAATGACAGTACATTTTCACAGCCCTCCATTTCAGGGCACCGTAAAGTTTGGTGTGTTTAGTACTTTGCTGTATATCCCTTTCATAGAATGATCGTTCCTAGTTTGCGTTTCATAGACATCAGCAGGTGTTGAGAATTTTCCCTGCAGTAGAAGCCAGGCCAGTAGATCCTGCTTATTTCGGAGGCTTGTCCCTTTTAAATTTCCTCTTCAGCATATGCAAGGCATGCTCCATTTAGGATTTAGGTCAGCTGACTGAATCCGGAATCAAGAAATTCTAATTTTTTGCTTTGAAAACCTCCCGTGTGGCTTTAGCATGTTTGGGATCATTGTCTTGCCATAGATTGAAATTTGAAGGCATTTACATAGGCAGATAAGAGGTTCCAGTACCCCTCAGAATTAACTGTGGCATTGCCATCAAGTTTCATCATCAGTATGGATAAGTGCTTCAGTACCTGTGGCTAACTAGTTTGTGTCTTACAGTGTAAAATTAAATATTAAGCTGTACTGTTAAAAGCCACACCTACACTATGTATATGAATCTGTTTGAATTCAATTCAATTTTAATCTTACTTCCTTAGATTCAAATTTGAATTGCAATTCTGCATCCTATTTTTCATTCTCAATTCGATTCAAATTCACAAATTAAACTGGAACTTCACATTCATTCTCAATTCAGTTCTGAATGGTGCATAATAACTGCCTCATAATAACTTCTTTCATTGGTACAACTCTGGTCCTCATGTTGAACTGGAAACTACAGACTCAAAAGGTGATCAAAGGAAGCCAAGGTTTCTAATGCCTGCACTAAGCCAAATGTTCCAAAAATTATGATGTTACAGTGAAGTGTGTAAGAAGTCCAGTAGTTTCATGGTGAAGCTGAAATGTATGCAAATATCCTTAAATTTAGAACTGTGAAGCTCATGGGTAAATCAAGGAAAGATGTATCTAAACATGGAGGTCACTGTAGCCTTGAATGAAGGGCTCAGTGTTATTGGAAAAATTCACTTTGCAATATTTGAATTCTATTATGATATTTATAAAACAAAATAGGAAGTTAAAGATTTACCCAAAATAAACGAGTCAGATAAAACTCATTATCTACCAATAGAGTCCATCTTTACTTTGAAATTCAAAGCAGTACTTCACATTTTAGTTAACTCGCCATAAAGTGTCTACTGGTACCCTGACGATGCATATTTAAACGATTCTTATTTAAAAAATTTTCTGAATGAATTTCACAGAACCTTGAATTTCAAGAGAATTTTAAATGACAACTACAACTGTCACCAGCACAGACAGGCCAGGACCCAGATATGTGGGTGGAGAAGCAGGTTTTATTTGACTGGGGTCAAAGATGCGGGAGCGGGTTAGAATGGAGCGAGGAGCTGCGGGGCTGTGGGTCTTTGGAGGGGGGTCGCTCCTCTGCAGGGAGAGGCCAGGCGTAGGTCTTTCGGGGATTAGGCGAGTACAGAAGTCGGTAAGTCGGGCAAGGGTCGAGTTCAGGGTGGTCCGTCCGAGGGCAGGGCACAGGACAGGGACACGGGAGGAGGGGGCTGACGGACACAATGGGATCAGGCAAGGAGAACGGGTCAGGGCCGGGATCTGGGCTGGGGAGGCAAAGGAAGAGATTAGGGCAGATACACAAGGCAGACTGAACGGGTACGGGAGCGAGGGAACACGGAAGACAAAAGAATGCTTGGTAATGGCTTTCATGTAGAGCGCAATACTTCGCACCGTTCCGGGCTGACTGCAGCACGTTTATTCGTGCTCTGATTGATGGGAGGATCACGACACCTGTCGGATCCCGCCCCTCAGGGTGTGACAGAACCCCCCCCCCCCTGACGGCCGCCTCCTGGAGGCCGGCGACGCTTCGGAGGGCGTCCCCGCGGCCGAGGGGCCGGACGCTCTGGGTGGGCCAGGTGGAAAGCCGCCCGAACCGCCGGGTCCGCCACAGTCGAGGCAGGCACCCAAGCCCGCTCTTTGGGACCAGACCCCCTCCAGTCCACCAAGTACTGCAGTTGACCCCGGCGTCATCGGGAGTCCACCACCGTGCAGACTTGGGTCGCCGGGCCATCGTCCGGCAGGGGGGCCGGGTCCTGCGCTGCCGGGCCGGAGCCTGGGGAGGTAGCCCCATGCTTGGCAGGCTTAAGGTGGGAGATGTGAAACGTTGGACACACGCGATATACTCGAGGCAGCTGCAGGCGAACCGCTACGGGTCCAACCAGGCGCAGCACCCGAAAGGGTCCGATGTACCTGGCGGTCAGCTTTCAGCACCCGGGCAGCCGGAGATTCCGAGTCGACAACCACACCCACTGCCCCGGGTGATAAAGGGCCCCGGGACGGCGTCGGCGATCAGCCTGTCGTTTGGCCTTTCCTTGTTGCACACGGAAGGCAGCTCGCAGTCGGCCCCAGGTCTGCTTTCTCTACCGGTACCACTCCTCCACCGCCGGCACCGTTCCCGGTGGGGAGTCCCAGGGGAAGAGGGGTGGTTGGTACCCCAGCACCACCTGAAAGGGGGTCAATCCGGTAGCAGGGTTCCTTCGGAAGTTAATAGAGTACTCTGCCCACACGAGTTGTGTGGCCCAACGTGAGGGGTTACGTCGGCACAACAAGCAGAGGGCCTTGGCGACCTCCTGATTTGTCCTCTCAGCTGCTCCGTTGGACTGTGGGTGGTACGCGGAGGTGAGGCTCACACGGATCCCCAGTTTAGAGCAAAGAGCCCGGAACACTCTGGAGACGAACTGGGGCCCCCGGTCACATACGATGTCCTCGGGGAGGCCATAGCCACGGAACAGCTCCTGGATGAGGATCTCCGCCAGTTCCAGGGCCGTAGGGAGTTTCGGAAGGGTCACCAACCGACACATCCTGGAAAAGCGGTCTACTATGGTGAGGACCACCGTCTTACCTACAGAGCGCGGGAGGTCTGTCATGAAGTCCACCGCCAGGTGTGTCCACGGTCTGTCAGGGACAGGCAGGGGCTGGAGAAGACCTGCGGGGCCCTGAGTACTGGGCTTACAGCGGGATCACTCCTGGCAGGCCTCCACGTATCGCTGCGCCTGCAGTCGCCACCCAGGCCACCAGTATCGCCAGGCCAGCAGTCGCTGAGTGGCAGCGACTCCCGGGTGACAGGTGCCAGGCTGGTCATGCACCCACCTCAAGAGATCGACTCGAAGTGACCGAGGCACATACCTTAAACCGTCGGGACACCCAGCCGGCACGGCCCCAACTTCATTTCTCCGTCGGATGCGCTGGTCGAGGTCCCAAGTGACGGCTGCGACGAAACACGTAGGAGCCAGGATGGGGCGCTCATGCTCAATACTCTGGGGTGGGTCGTACAGCCTAGAAAGGGCATCCGCCTTTTGGTTCTTCTTCCCCGGAAGGTAAGCCACGCGGAAGTCAAAATGGGCGAACCATTGTGCCCATCGGGCCTGGCGAGCAGACAGTCGCTTAGCTGTTTGCAGGTACTCCAGGTTTCGGTGGTCGGTCAGAACTGTGAAGGGGAAATGGGCACCCTCTAGCCAGTGGCGCCACTCTTCGAGCGCCAGTTTGATGGATAACAGCTCCCGTTCCCCTACACAGTAATTCTTCTCTGCGGCTGTCAACCTCCGGGAAAGGAAGGCGCACGGGTGGCGACGCCCTGTTTTGAGGTCCCGCTGGATAAGCACTGCCCCCACACCTGCCTCCAAGGCATCCACCTCTACCTCGAACGGCGTGTCAGGACGTGGCTGTGCGAGGACCGGAGCGGGGCAAAAGGCCCGTCGGAGGCGTTGGAAGGCGTCGTCCGCCGCAGGGGTCAAGGAGAGGCGGTGAGCCTTCCCCCAGGTGAGGGCAGTGAGCGGGGCCGCCACCTGGCTAAAACCCCGTATAAATCTTCTATAGAAATTGGCGAACCCCAGAAACCGCTGCACCTCCTTAACCGTTCGCGGTCGGGGCCCCGTCTGGATGGCCGCGACTTTGTTACAGTCCATGGCCACCTCACCTGGCTTGATGACATACCCCAAGTACTTCACCTCTGTTTGGTGAAATTCGCATTTCTCCCCCTTCACGAAGAGGCCATTCTCCCGTAGTCGCTGTAACACCCGTCTAACGTGGGTGACATGTACCTGCTTGGAAGGAGAATAAACCAGAATGTCATCAATGTACACTATGACGAAGCGGTTGAGGAAGTCATGGAACACATGATTCATAAGGGATTGGAATATTGAAGGGCTATTCGCCAGCCCATAAGGCATAACCTGGTATTCATATTGACCCCGGGTGGTGATGAAGGAGGTCTTCCACTCATCCCCCTCCTTAATCCTAACCAAGTTGTACGCACT
>JAODUD010000002.1:15901983-15932739 GCA_026784285.1 Stomatorhinus walkeri
ACCAACCCAAATACAAGACTTTTGGCATTTTTACTTTTTTGATTGCATTCACAGATTTTTATAAAACTGAGGTTATCTACATGGGGACCTCAAAAGATGTCCCCAAAAGTAGGGATATCTCAGGCTTTACTACACTTTGGGGACAATTTGGTCCTCAAATGTGATCTATGCAAACACACACACAAAGTATTTCTAAGTATTTGCCCCCTTTCTAACATATTGGGACACATTGGGTCTTGTGCATTATGGGGGCTTTAAATTACAGTATGTGGGTTGTCACTCTATTTTGTGTAGGATTTCTATGTCCGCCATAAGGCGACGTCCTTTAGCGTCACTGCCGCACCTGCGCAGCCATCTTGTGTCTGGAACCAACCGGGAGCGGTGACCGGAAAAAAGATAATAAACCTTCGGGAAAAGAGCTGACTTTGAGTCGTGTATCAATCAATAAAACGCAAGCAAACTATCACCCTTTCAGGGAATACTAAGAAGCAAAGTGCACAGCATTGTGTGTTTACCGAGGAGCGCTGAAAGACTAGGAAGGAGGAGACGCGAAACCCGACCGTCAGGCAGACCATGAATCCCGAATAGTGAGTACAGCGGCAGGTACCTAGGGTCATTGGGTGGCTTTCATTGAGTTGGCGATGGTTGCAACTGTGAGAGAACGCAGCAGGGTACTCCCTGGGTCAAAAGAAAAGCCATTTAGACATAGTTTGAGTGGCGTATGTCGTGCCTGAGGGTATCGGCAGAGCCGGACCGGCTGTCACACGCTGTCATGTCGTGCATCCAGCGTCCTGCATGTGTGAGGCGGCCTGTTTGTCCGGTCAGCCCCGTGGCTGTAAGTAGCCACATCGCTGAAAATGTTAGCTCATGCACCCGGATTGTTCCGTTGTGGTTATCTTAGCAGTAGTTAATTCGACGAATCTGCTAATTTGTTGATTATAATTATACCTCTATTATACGTCTATTAATTGAGAGACCAATAAGTAAATTGAGTACATGATGCAGCGCATCTAATATCATTAATACTAAGATCAGTTAGAATGGATTTATTTAGATAGCACATATTGCATCATTAGCTACTTCTTAGAAAGGTTTGGCATCTTGATTTCATTGTGGGGGAGGTGAGTGATACACACAGGGTTTTTGAAGGGTCAACATGACATCACTGTAATTTCCATTTCTGGATGGGGGGCAGTTACACCATCACAGTACACAATTCAAAGGTACATACCTGCATTCTGCATCATTTTACTGTTTAGGGACCCTGGGACATCTCTGTAAATCCAGTACCTTCTTGCCTAAACTGCTTCATACATGTATATAGTAAAAAAAATGCAACAAAGTCATAAGATACCTTCTTGTTTTATGTGAAGGTGGTGATGAACTATTTAGGTTATGTGGTAATTTTGTAATTTACTGATGAAATGCAACGTATGCAACCTGGCATCAATACCAGATCTAGTATAAGTTTACAGAGCATGCATAGTAAAATTCCTGTTACACCACTGCTAAAAGATTCCAGAATACAATAGTGATGTTCATGTATGACATATATTATATTTCAGTCACCTTGACCTTTTATTTACTTATTTACTTAATTTATTTTATTGTATGGGAAAATTATATATCTTTCATGAATTTTCCTGTTCTTACAGTGACTACTTGTTCAAGTTGCTCTTGATTGGTGATTCTGGTGTGGGCAAATCCTGCCTCTTGTTGCGATTTGCTGTGAGTACTTCTAACAAGCATGATGTTTTTATCTCTCACCTAAAATGTTTTGCATGACTGTTCAGCATCTCAGATTCAGAGTAAGTCATAATAATTTTGATTATAATGCTGAATTTAATCAGATACACTTCCTGGGTAAGGTCTAGGAATAGACCTGTGCACAGACGTTTATTGATGAAACCATTGTAACTGAAAACCCATTCATAGTATAGATCAGCATCAATTGGACGGCTGAATCCACAGTTGTCACTTAGGTGTAGGAAGGAATGGTGCTATGATTATATCATTTTTCATTTGGTATTCCATTATACTTTTGTTTTCATGTGTGTGTATTTTTCTGAAATTCTAGAAACCCCAGCTTTTTCATCAGCTATAAAGAACTGATTTTTACTCCACCTTTGTAATAGAAATTTGTCAAAATCCCATAAAGCCAACCAAATGTAATGCTCCCAAATTATTAAATGACTAGTCAATGCAGTGGAGTCATTCTGGCTTAACTCAGCAAATATTTAGTATCATACATGCTAGACCATTTTATAATTGAACCATTTTGTGGCAATCTGTTTGCATCTGGGCCAGTATGAAAAATCCAACATTTCTCTAGTTTACCTCATATAGTTACACTGGCTTGAAATGCAGTGAGATTTTCTTTCATTCACTAAAAGATTTTTATTGAGTCTAAGGGTTTTATTGACAATTTGAAGCTCAATAATCCCTTAAAACAGAAATACCATTCTGTTTTTTATCTGTTGTAAAGGGAACCTAGAACTTTCAAATGACACAATGAAAGTGACAATATTTTATTACCCCTTGAGATTATAGGCCTCTTGACAGATTAGAGAGAGAATTTTTAATTTTCAGTTGGGTAAATGCTACAAGCTAAATAAATGCATATTTGGAATTTTTGAGATGCCTGGGGGTTTTCAGATGCCGTTGCAAAAATATGAGCATCTGAAAATGGCCAACCAAGCATTTTTGCGTACGAAGGAAAAATCTAATTGAATTTCAAGCCAATGTGACCTTTAAACTATATGAGTTAGGGTAGAGCTGGGCGATATGACCTAAAAATAAAATCTCCGTTTTTTTTTTTTTTTAAATAAATCCGATTTTCGATTTTAAACGATTTCCCCCTCCCCATACTCAAAATCAAACTACAGATGACAAATAGTTCAAAACAAGTTTTAACTCTATTTATTTATTTAACTTTAAAGTGCAATTTGACAAGCCAAAAAAGATTCTTGTAAGTAAGATGGCAAACCACGCCATTGTAAACACTTTTAGAAACTAGTAAAAACTTTTAGCATGTTAATGAATCCCGGCTTTTCCACAGTATGTATGGGCACCATATCTTTTGTAATATACATCGTGACAGCATATGTTATCGCCTTCCACCATGCCCCATTTTTATCATATGGCACACAGTTCGAAAATGTGTCAGGGATGGTTGCTTACTCAACTTTGGATGTTGTGCTGGTGCTGTGTGTATTTTCATTTTGCTGGGAGCTGCACTTCTCCCACTCCGCTGTGTGCCTCTGCTTTAGGTGCTGGAACAGATTTGTTGTGCTGCTTCCTTTGGTTGCAACAGTTTTTAAACAGACTTTGCAAGGAGGACTTGTCTGGTCTGTATCCAACGACGCAAAACCAGACCATGTTGTTTGTGAATCCACTACAGTATTTGGGAGCCCCGGGCTAATGTGCCCGATGAAGAATGATGCGTCGCATTAGTTCTGCTTTTGGCGTTCACGTGTAAAATAAGCAATAAAATCGATTTTCATAAAAACACATCGTTATGAACTGTAAATTCGAATTAATTAATAAAATTGATTTATCGCCCACCTCTAAGTTAGGGTAGAGAAACTTTGGATCTTTCATATTGGCCCAGGGGCAAACAAAATGCTACAAAATGGTTCTATTCTGAGGTGGTTGAGCGTGGACCATTTGTTGAGATGTGCCAGAATGATCCAATGCTGTTGCATATGGATTTATAATTATTAGCTAGGGCTGGATGATAAAACAGTCATGATAATTATCACAATATATTTTTCTCAAATATCAATATAATAAGTAACAAGGTCACTTTACAAGAGAGAATACAGTAGGGCAGATAGGGAGCTGAAAGACAACAGTCAAAATAAAAGTGCAATTCACCGGGAGAGCAGGTAAATAAATAACTTGGCCTGTCTGCAGTGACAGTGTTTTGGGAATGGACAGCCTCCGCACAACAAATGCATGGTAAGGTTTATTGAGTTAACAGAGCAGCTCATATACCACTGTTCTGGTATTACCCATGAGTCATGGGAGAGAAAAGGGCTCCCTCAGAACAACCCTTATTGGAGTCAGCAGCCACAACATCTATTTGAAAAGGAGATACTGTGGATAAAGCAAATATACCGCTGTGGTGGTAATTTGCCGTGTTGATGAAGCCCAGTACACACGACAGATTGGTGCTGTGTATTATCTCTGCTGATCCATTGTGCCAAATAAATCTGGAAATACTTCTAATTAATTTAATCACTCAAAGCAATGCCTTCCAGGAGTACATACAAAACACAAGAGGTTACAGTCATAGACACCAGCAATCACTGTGGCAACTTTCAGTTGCGTCCCATATTCATTCTTTTTATCTATTGGCACGAGGCAGGTGGCAGCTCTGCCAGGAATGTCAAACCCTCCCCCCACATCAAGCAGCGAGGTGGTCAGAGAAAAAACCTCTGCAATAAATATTACTATTGGCACATTACTCGTGTTACCCCCTAGGACAAAATTTATATTATTATATGATTCATTTATTGAAATTAAATTTCACTTTGCATTTCCATGTTTAAGGGGAATCCTAAGGGAATTTTAAGCATAAATATAACCTCAAATATCAAATTATTGTTGAAAATAATTATAAAATTTCTCATTATAATTATCTGAATCAGCTAACATGGAAAAATGATTGTGATAAAATATTTTGCCATATTGCCCAGCCCTAATATTAGTAGCAATGAATTTGTATTAATAGATTTGGTTTTGTATGTTACAGGGAGGGGTAGATAGTTCAGGTCCAGAATGTAAAAATCCAGACCAAGATTTTTTTTCAACCAGCTAGTTGAGTATTCTGTGCTGTCACTCATTATCCTCAACTGGTTGGTTGAAACCTTGGTCTGTATTTTTACTTTCTGGACCTGTACCATCTCCCTCTGGCTACAGGTATGACCTAATGGTTGGTCATTTATGTTTTGATAGGAATGGCACGAAAACTGTGTCTGTCTGCCTGTACTAATTTATACTTGTAACTGTCACGGTGCGTGCGTACGGGCAGGCAAGCAGGCAAGGGAGGCAGTGATCAGGACGGGAAACAGGGTTTAATCGGGATAAACGCAGGACAAAACAGGACTTCCGAGTAACGTCACGGGCAACATCAATGACAGATCTGGGGGAGACTGACTCAGACGCGGACTAAATACTCAAGACAAGTAAGCACTGATAGACAACAGGTGTTCACCATCGGGACTTGACACGAGGTAACGAGGGGGGCGTGGCACACATGAGGCTTGCACGGGCAGATCATGACAGTAACGTGTGGGTCATTCCATTTTAATTCAAATTTCCGTTTTTGATTTGGATGAAATTAGGCATGTGTGTTATACTGGAAATTGTAAAGCTCTAATAGAATACTTTTTTCAAGGTCAAGAGTTCATCTTATGAACTGTTTTTTTTTTTTTTACTATGTTTGGTTATTAAATAACATTGAAAGGCTTGGAGTAACTAATTTTGTTTTTATAATGAAATGCATACAGTACACTCATTGAGCACGTTATTAGGAGTACCCGTACACCTGATTATTCATGCAATTAACTAATCAGTCTGGCTACAGTGCAGTGCATAAAACCATACAGATACTGACCAGGACCTTCAGATTCATGTTCACATCAAACACTACAATGGGTAAAACATGGGATCTCTGAGTTTGACCTTGGCGTGATTTTTGGTGCCAGATGGGCTGGTTTGAGTATTCTGTGATAACTGATCTCCCAGTATTTTGAAACACAACAGTCTGTAGAGTTTACTCATAATGATGTGAAAAACAAAATACATCTAGTAAGTGGCAGTTTTGCAGACAGAAACGCTTTGTTCATGTGGGAGGTCAGAGGACAACAGCCAGACTGGTTTGGTAAATCGGATAATTTCTCTGCACAACTATGGTGCGCAGAAAAACATCTCAGAATGCAGAAGATCATGTCAGGTTCCACTCCTGTCAGGCAGAAACTGAAAGCTGAGGCTGCAGTGGGCACAAGTTCATCAAAACAGGACAGCTGGAGACACCTAAATTCATGGTCTGGTCTGATGAATCTTGAATATTTTCTGAGGCTATGGCTGGACAATATACTGAATGTTTACGGCATATCAATATATAAAATAGATATAGGTCCTATTCACACCTGGTATTAACATAAGTCCTGGGTGATCAGATCACAAGTAAGCAACGCTAAATACGCCCGTTCACACCTGGCATTAACGTGCGTCTTCTCATGCGTCTGGACTGATCTCACTTATGCGCAGTAAGCACATAAATCTCTTCCATATGCTTAGTCTGCCGAACATTAAAATAAGGAGAAGAAGAATTCAAAAACTATTTGCACATTATAGGATGACCAAACCCCCTGAAATGTATGTAGGGCTAGAGGATGCTGTTATACTCAAAATTAAATAAATAAAATATCTATAAATGGATAAATAAATATTTCAATAATTGATCTGTCGTTTTATTTTTAAATAATTCCATAACAGGTATTATTTCATAATGTTTATTTTCTATGTATAACTTTTAAATTGTATTTTCTAATAACGTTGATTTTCATTAAACAATTATAAAATAATATATTATTTCACAATATTTAACTATTTCACAATAAAGTTCAACTTTTCACGTTGTAGACATGCATTTTTATACTGCGTCAACAAAGTACAAATGTACGTGTTAAAAAGGTATTTCAGAACTAAGGTATACCTAGGGCAGACTAAGGGTTCAGTCTGTAATGCATTATGTTAATGCATTAACGTTAGTTTCCATATGATAATATTAAGGCTTTTAATCATAACCAATGAAGCTTAAAATCTGAGAAAATTTCAACGAAGAAGTTCATTTTTTCACTAGAGTGGGACTGAATTTCGGAGTTCAAGCCCAGTATAAAACTGTATAAACTACTAACATATCCATTATCTACGCTATTGAATGCATATTGTTACCTGCATGTTTTAATTTTACGTTCATGTAATTTTTACCTGTAAAGCATGGACCAGGTTTGACATAAATAAGCCTCATCCAAGTGCATATTAAATATGATCTGTGCAAATTTTAAAACATCCTTAATAAATTAATCTGACTATTCGAGTAATCATTTATAAATATAATATAATATGAACATTGCAGTTCCCAGCATACAATTTTCGGCTTGGTGAACGTTCCACTAACATAATTCGGGAAAGTTTTCTTAGAGTTCCCGGAAGGTTTGTTTTCGAGAAATTGTACTGTTCGCGGAACGTTCTCCAAACATTCGTATGACATTCTCTAAAGTTCGCGGTAAATATACAAAATGTATATTAAAATATGTGGCAATTCCTAGTTTTTTCTTATTAATCTTCATATCTTACCGGGTTTCCTCACAACGGAGCAATTACTGTATATGCAGTGTTTCTTCATGGCCTGCCCTGCTCTGCTCTGCTGCCAGTTCATACTTTGAACAATATGTGGTTCAAAGTTCAATTTTCTAAGCACAGATGGATATTTGGAGATGTATGTCTTTACTATATCTCTTCAGAGTTCAAATATCTGAAAAAAGAAAGAGACAGAACGTTCCGTTGTACCAGTACCTTTCAGTGATTGATAAACATGTTTATGATGGTTTTTAACAGTCACATACCTATGCATAAAATTACAGTACTTCATTAATAACATTAATTAAGTAACTCCTATTTCTGTTATATTCTCCATTCACACACAGTGGCAATTACGTATTGGTTGCTTACAGTACAAACAATAGAATAGAATGTATTTTATTGTCACTATACACATGTACAATGGCATTAAAAGCAGCTCCTCCAGTGCAAACATGTATGTAGAACACACAACAAACAATAAATAAATAGTGCAAAAAGTTCAGCAGCGCTATATACATATGGAAGAATAACTAAATAAGGTTTTTAAATATATAAATATGCAGTGTGTGTTACTGCACATTAAGTATTAGTAATTATTATCATGTGCATTGAGTATTATGTGTTGTACACAGAGCAATGATATTTACAGTATACAGATATTGCACAGTTATCAATACTATTTAGATTTTGCATATTGCACAGTTGATAGAAGGAAGTATGGGGGTAGGAGGGTAAGACTGTAGTCTACTTTCCAGTCAGTGCATGTGTAAGTTTAGAGTGGAAGAAGAAGTTCATCACTGTGACGACCGCTGCTGGTCGGACGGGCAGAAAAGCAGGCTGAAGGCAGCGTAGTCGCAAACAAAGGGTTTATTCTCAGGAACAAAACAAAACTAACCAATGAAGCAAAACAGACAAACTAACAAAGCTAACTCGCAAACAAAATGACGGATCTGACAACACGTACATAGACGTGGACTAAATTCTAAAGACTGACAAGACCGAAACCAAAACAGATGAGGACGATTGACAACAGGTGGGTTCCATTAGGGTAGAACATGAGGTAACGAGGGGGCGTGGCACACAGGAGGCTCTGACGGGCGGATCGTGACAATCACCATACAACGTCATAAGAATTTTAGGCATATGAAAATAATGTACAGTATAATTAAAAAAATATATACCACATTTTTGAAATTACTGAATTGTTTTTGACTGTTACTCAGTCCTCTAATGTTAATTGTTTAGTTTTTTTGGGGGGGTGGGGGTGGGTGTTTTGTGGTTCCCTTCCGTGTTTTGGCATCTTTCGAGCAACCAGCCTGCCAATAAGCATATGCTCAGTTGTGTATTGCCTTCTGTAAACATATTATTTGAGTGAATTATTTGTATTTACATCATTTCAAATGGGAAAAAATGATTCAGGTTGCGAACTGAGTCCTTGAATGAATTAATTTCGTGAGCCGAGGTACCATTGTACTTACAGACAACTGAAATCATTTACTTTTAATGTGAAGTGCTTTCACACTAATGTTGTTTTCACTCTGTTTGCACCCTTATCCTGCATGCTTTGTCTACTGCCATATCGCCATATAATTGAAAAGGAAAATTTTAATCGATGCTTCTTAGTTACCGAGTAATCGAGTTTAATCGAGTAATTGTGACAGCTCTACAATCAATCGTTGCTTGTATGTCACAATTTGCCCATCTTTTACTGGCTACATCTAGGACGATACTGCACCATGTCACATAGCACAGGTCGTCTCAAACTGCTTTCATGAACATAAATATGAATTCAGTGGCCTTCCTAGTCACTGGATGTGAATCCAGTAAACACCTTAAAGATGTGGGGGAAAAGGGGATTTGCAAATGAAAGTGCTGCTGAAAAATCTGCAGATTGTCAGCATGGATCAAAATCTCAAAGGAATATTACCAATATTTAATGGAATCCATGCCACGTAAAATTGAGGTTGTTTTGAGAGCAAAGGGAGGCCCTACCCAGTATGTGTTCCTAATAAAGTGCTCAATGAGTGTACGTATGTTTACTACTTTTATATAAGACATTGACCTGTTACTTGGTTCCCTTCATTGGATAAGCACCCCAAAATAATACAAATTTGTAAAGAAATGCAATTATTATTATTGTTTTTTTGGGGGGGGGGTTCTTTTCACTTAATTGGGAATAAAGTATTCTTTACCTGTTTTCAAACAAAAATATATATATACATTTAAAGGATAATATAGGATCACTGAAACAACACATAGAGATTTAAAAAAAATGAAAAAAAAAACCCTCCTGAACTCTATGTAATATATGTAATTCACATTTTTAATTGAATCAAAATCCAAGATGGTGACGCAGTGGCCATTTATGAATTAAACTGGGATGGTTCTTGTAATTTATAACTGAACAAGTACAGTGGTGTGTGATTTCCATGTTTCTGTTGGCCACAGCTAACCAATTTGCAAAGAAACAATAAAGCAAAGAAACCCCAGTACAGCTGGATTTTCATGACAGTTAAAATGATCATAGAATCCACAAAGTAGTGACAGTTTCACTTTGGATTGACTAGACTATTTTGTTGTACTATGGTCCACGGTGCATATTGATTTTCCCCATGGTTGTGTGCTTGAGTGCCTGTCTGTTTTTAGGATGATACTTACACAGAGAGTTACATCAGCACTATTGGAGTGGACTTCAAGATCCGCACCATTGAGCTGGATGGCAAGACTATAAAGCTGCAGATTGTAAGTGAAGTGGATGAGAGACAGCCACAGTACTGAGCGAAAACGTATATATTAGCCTGCATTGGGCATGCATGCACGCACCTCCTCAGCGACCAGTGAATTACTTTCTTTTTGTGCAAATATGTAGCAGTCAACACTAACACACTGTTTAACTTCCATATCTGCCATGTTGGAATACTGTTTACTTTTGTGTAGGGTGACCAGTCAGACAATGAGGAGGTGTAATCAAATCAGGGAAGGGCCATGTGATGAGCAGGGACAAATTAGGACGCCTTTAGAGTCTGTATTTTCTTAAGTCTCACTTATCACTCCTCCACACTGCAACTCCCAAATGGAGTATTCAGAAGTATACATGAGAGTGTTTAAAAAAAAAAAAAACACTGAAAACTCTCGGGTAGTGTGGATGAAAAATGGAAAAGGAGACTCATTTCTGTGTTCTTTTAAATGACAATGTAGCAGTGTGAACATTTATCCTCAGTGTTAATGCTGAACTATAGTATTAAATTACTAACTTAAGGTTTCATACAAACAGTTGTGTTTCTTTGGCAAAACTTGTGTAATATCATTAGCCAGCAGAATTACATTCAAGATGTTTTGCACATATAACGAACATCATTTATGACCTGTAAATTGTTATTGCAGTACACTGAAGTCCAACAGAAAAGTGTGGACACAGTGTTACCATCTGCATGCCACTGAGTGCTTTTGTCCTGCATGGGCTGAGAATGATGGCACTGCATTGACAGGAGCTGCTGACTGATGGCTAGTCTCTCTTCCATAGTGGGACACTGCTGGCCAGGAGAGGTTTCGCACCATCACCTCAAGTTACTACCGAGGAGCTCACGGCATCATTGTGGTTTATGATGTCACAGACCAGGTCAGGGGCTGCACTCTGTACATTAGACATGCATAACCAGCTCGCGCTTCATCTCTGGTAGCACCATTATATTCTCAGCCTTACATTAAAGTGATGTTTTTTCCATCATGACACTGCATGAAACTGAGGCCTTGTTGGCATCTAGTGAACCTTGAGGCACATTTGGCTGCAAATGTGTCTAGTAAAATTTTTGTGATTGATTTCTTCACTCCAGGTCACAATGGTTACAGTAGCTTAATGGTGAATATGTTTTTGCAGCTGCTGCCTAAGTTGAAATGTGGAGGCACTGGTCAGTTTATATTTTTTTCAAGGCAGACCTTCAACTTTGTGAATTTGTGAATACACGGGTGACTTTCCCACACTGAATACATAGCCAGAAGTATGATGAAGCCAGCTGATTTAGATGAAGCTGGAAAACATTGCTGGGAGTTGAAAACTGACCTGTGAAAAAGGAACTCTAAGACATTGAACAGGGACAGCGTTTTCTTAGTTATCAATTTGCCCTACCGTGTGTGTTGCTCCCCATATATTTTGAAAGATTCACTGGGATAGAGGCTTATAGCTTTGCCATGCATCACATACATACCTTATTCCCAACCCATGCATTATATGCTGCAGATTTGTCATTTGTAGTTGTCATAATTTGACGCCGTTTGTCAAAGGGCATCTTAATGTTTTAGGGCTTTCCAGCTTATAAAAAGGAGACCCAAGTTACTTAGTGATATTTGCTTGAAAATAATTAGCAAAATGCAATTGTTTTAAAAATACCTGATGTTGTTTTGCACATATCAGGTTTGAGGGCATGCTCATTATGACCACTGCCTGGGTCCTTTCTTTAGAGACTGTTTCCTTAAAGATTGTAGGCTGGTAGCCCCAAGTGGGTGCTGGAAGAGAAAACAGAATGCATTTAATATTTGAACATAAAGGAGAGAACAATGATAATGGATAACCCTTGTGATCTTAAGCAGTTGGATTCACAGGGGAGATGCAAATTGGTTGACACCACAACAGTGACTTGGCTCTCAAATAGCTGTGTGGTCAGGTTCCAGTCTCCACTCTGCATCACTAACTGTAGAGAAAATATTGCAATTGATTTGTATTTTGACTTGAGTACGTTCAATGTGTTCCAGTTCCAGATTGGTGTAATAGGTAGACTGTAGCATAAAATGAACACTCTGCTGCATTTCATGTTGATCATTTTTGGTATATCAAAGTAGACATTGTGTCTGTGAAATAATAAAGGAAGAACAAATTTGTGATGTTATATTTTTGTGAGAGTGATAACTAAATATTATAATTTGTGTAAATATTATAATTTGTGTAGAGTATACCTTGGCAAAAATGCTGCCCAGATACAAGCTATATTTAGGATTTTCTTCGTATCTGCAGGAGTCCTACAGCAACGTTAAGCAGTGGCTACAGGAGATAGATCGCTATGCTAGTGAAAATGTCAATAAGCTCCTTGTAGGCAACAAATGTGACCTTACAACCAAGAAAGTGGTGGACTACACAACAGCCAAGGTTAGTCTCAGGGATGAACATGGTCTGCATGCCTACAGATACCATTAATTAATTTTCTCAAAGTTGTTCCTCTATAGTGGATAAATACTCACCTTACAAAATATGTTGTATTTTTGAGGAGCTGGTATTGTTTTGGTCTGAAATGTGCTTGTTTTCAAACATGTTCACGGTCTCTTGGTAGGAGTTTGCAGACTCGCTGGCCATTCCCTTCTTGGAGACAAGCGCCAAGAATGCTACCAACGTGGAGCAAGCTTTCATGACCATGGCGGCTGAGATTAAAAAGCGCATGGGACCTGGTGCCACTTCCGGCGGAGACAAACCCAATCTTAAGATCGAGAGCACCCCTGTGAGGCCGTCTGGGGGAGGTTGCTGCTAGGGGCCCTCTCTCCTTTCACTGGTCCTAACTCTGCCGCTTCCATTCACCCTTCAGGGTGCCATGAAGAAAGGCAGGGGCGGGGACTGAGTTGGGGGGGGGTGGGACCACGAAAGAAAGGCAGGGAAGACAGTGACAGAGTGAGGGCACGCTCCTGACTGACATTTTATCTTGACCACAGGCCCTGAAGATCAGAGGATGGACTGGATGTTGGTGGACCATCTCGGGCCCTAACAAGTGTGCATGAAAGAGGTTATAAAAATGAGAGCTGTAAGGAATGAAGTGGTTGTTAGTAAATTTAGTCTTTTTTTCCTGAGACGCAGGTGGGGAGAGTTGGAGGTCTTACAGTAATTGTCTTTGCCAGTGTCAGAATCTCTTCTGGAATAAGTCATTCCAGCCCTGGCTCAGTGGTCTCGCCTCTTTCTTTGATGCACCAGTAAAACACAGCTGTTCATTCCCAGAGTGTGGGAACTGCTCTCACAATTTCAGGGTGTTTAATCTTTCCATGACTGGACATCTGCATTTGGATTTCAGCTTTTGGCTTTTGCTGTCAAGGTCTCACTGTTTCTCTTCCTGAGACAGACAGACAGACAGACAGACAGACAGACAGACAGACACACATGCACGCACACACACACACACAGTGGACTGATGCTAGCCTAGATGGCATGAATGGGAAGACACTGGGAAGATCCTGTACAGGTAGCTGTAAACAAAGAAAACAGAATGGGGTTCTTATCATTTGTGTATCATGGCTTTTCTATTTAATTTTTTTTTTTTAATCTAGATTGCTTGTGTAGACACATGATTGCTGACTTACTGTAGAATGGGGGTTTGGTTCTTTCTGCCTTTCCTGTTGTATTGTTTGGTACTTTGTGTGCCTGGTGAGACCTATGGTGCTTGCTGGTACCATTGGTTCTCAGCCATCAGTCAGCGTAGTGTTCTGTCGAGTGCTCACCTCATAACCACGGCATTCTCTGCTGCTCTTCTGTTTACAAAGGGCACTGAAAGGTGCTACTGTCTCTCTCCGAGGCGTTCTGCCCCCCTCGGTTATCCAGGATCGGCAGAGAACATCAACATGCAATCTGTAAAAGCACAGCACGCTAGATAAACAGAGAAATGCGGAGCAGTCCTATGCGCTCCATGTGGAGAGCTGTTAGTCAGACAACTGTCTCTCGAAACGAAAGGATGGAGACACGTGAACTGTCTTTGTTGGCTATCGGGTGACATCTCTCAGGCCCATTTGTTCAGCCTGACAAGTGAGAAAAGATCAAGAAATCTTGAATGGTCAAAGCACTGGGATATGCCATGTTTTTGGTCTACCCTGTGGCTTTGCAGGTGAAAAAAATTTATATTCTGTTACAAGCCTGACCATGGAAAATTATGCTTTTTCTTGGTCACCTTTCACGTGATAAGCGGTGTGAGAAATGTTGAAGATTGGAGAATCAGTTAGGCCTTTCCTTTGCCTCAGATGTGTGATCTGCTGTGCTCTTTTGAAGAAGTGCATAAATACAATGGCCAATGTGCTGGCCTGTGCAAAGGTTTCTTAATTGCTTTAAACTCATTAGATAGATTTTCAGTGAAGCACTGGAAGCGGTTGGTCAGAAACAGAGGTTAGCCTGTACTCACATTTCTGTGAAGGAGGAGCTGAAGTGCTGAGTCACTATGGAGGCCAGCCACGTGCTTCCGACGGAGCAGGAAATGTGAAAGCAGACGGGCTGCAGAATCTACAGACAGAACGACACAGCAAAGTGGGCTGTGTCAGCGCAGAGCGACGTAGCATTCTGGCTGTTCTCCAGTCCTAATTTTCATGAGCTGTCTGTGACGTTTAGATAAACACACAAGATAAACAAACACCTGTGCAATGTTTGCATACCTGCCCCCTTTCTGACTACTGTTGATATTTCTTTCTATAGAAATCATTTTATTGTTTTCGGCATTTGGATGTTTGGAGGATGGTAATGTTACAAGAAGGGGCAAAGACGTGTGGCTGAGGGGGGCTTGGGGTGGGGGGGTGATTAATATGATTATGAAATGGGACCTTACTTTGTAATCAGTATTCCTTTTCAGAAATAAAGCAAAAGAAGGATTTTTCCATGTTTGTAAGCGTCTCTGTTGCTCTTCCTTGCCAAAATAAACACACATTAATACTGGGCACCAACCTGATAGTTTCTGGCATCTTCTCTGGCTGATTGTATGCGCTATTCTCACTGTTTGAGTTTCAATATGATTGTTATCTGTACATACAATAAATATATAATCTATAATAAAAAACAATCAAAAGTTGTGTCCATGAACGGCACATTTGTTTTGATAATGCCTGACTGTTTTCTCAGTGTTTTTGTTGCTGAGGCTCTCATGTGACTGACATATCACTGCCACTATGCTAAGCCTGAGCAGATCGGTCTCATGACGTGCAGTGCATGTTAGAGTTGGCCCCCGCTCATCCAGAAAGTCTCCACAGACCTTCATGGTTCTAGATGCACATCTATCTAGATGTACATTTCTTATGGTGGCAGTATCTGTTCAGTCATCTCGCTCCTTGGCTGTCCATTCAGTGAATATTAAAACCAGATGGTAAACAAGCTGACAGTTTAAGGATCAGTAAATATCAGGTTTTAATATCCCAAATATTTACAGATCATTTGTCCTGATGAAAAGGCATGCCTTTAAACAGGCATGCATCATTTTTACCCTAATTGCTTTCATCATCCTTTGTAGGTGGCTTTCTAAGTAAGTAAGTGCAGGGAATTGGTGACCTTGGGCTATTTATAGCTGTTAATATAATGGTCTGGGGGGGGGTGGCAGGCACAGAGGAGGCAGAGTCACTGCAGACAAGCCTGTGATCTTTAACAGAAAATCTTACCACATTAAATCAATAATGTACATGGAAGACACGATTTTGTTGAAAATGCCTGAATTTGTTGTCTGTATTATTCTGACTCCTCTTTGGCTAATGGTGGAAATGTGAACTGTGTGGATTAATGAAAAAACATTCGTGAAATATTTGTGTGAGGATTTTCCCAGTGGCTGGAGGGCCAATCCTGCCACCAACCCCCAAGTTTTTCCCTGTAAGTTAGAGGACCTCCTTATAGGGCTGGATGTAGATTAACATAGTGCTGAAGAAATTGCAGGTTAAGGGTCTTACTCAAGGACCCAATGAAGTAGAATCACTTCAGGCATTCATGGGACTCAAGCCAGCAGCCTTCCAGTTGCTGGCACAGATCCCTAGTCTCAGAGCCACCACTCCACCCAGGCCCTGACAACCCCTAAAAACGTTCTACTCCTTTCTACTATCCCTATGTCAGGTGCATCTACTTGCTGTTGTGAGTAGAGCAGACATTGAAACCGTAGTCACACTATTCCTCATCCATCACGTACTAATTTGGTTACATGAAAATGGGAGATTTTGTTGATGTTCATAATGATGTCAACCAATTCTTTTGAGTCAAACTTCAAAAGCTGATGTTTAATAATGTGTACATTTGCATTTGCTTATATTCTTGTATGTACAGTTACTCACACAGAATCACCCTATGCCTGCTGGCCTGTTTTCGCCTTTCCAGTTCCCAGTTACTTGTTACTCACCCATGCCCCTCAATCAACCACTGAGCAAACAAGTTTGTCATCAAAGGCATTAAAGTGAAGTGTAATTATGTTGTATTTAAATACACATACTGTACAAATGTGATGCTGCCCCAGTACTGATGCTGATGATAATATAAAGAAGCTGCCTGTCTTTCAGTCATTTCAGCCCCAGTTTTAAGGGTCAAGGGAAAGAGTCTCACCTAAGATGTAACTCTAGGCTCAGCCCTCACTAAAAATGTATTACTAAGCAAATACAGCACTCACGGATGTTGAGAGTCACTGCTCTCTATAAGTGCAGCCAACACACTAAATACTGAGCCTTGCTAAAGACAGATTGCCTAATTTATACCGCCAAGCTTACGCAATCGGTGATCAGGGTTCAGGTTGCAAAAAATAAACCCTTAAGTTTATTAGATCTAGATCAGGATTAAACACAGTTAAATCAAAGAAATGATCAAATAATCAATGCTGAGTCTGAAATGCAGGCCTCTATAATATGTCAGAAGGTTTTTGGTTTACAGAACTGTCAAACAGATTAAAGACTCAGTCCCTTAGAAACCCATAGATCCTACCAACATCTCTCCAGAAATAAACTGCAAGATAACAATTCTGACATATAAAGTGCTATTGGCCACTAACTCAGTTGCTGTGATTATGTTACTCTGTTATCTGTGGGTTTGTTTGTCACCTGTGGGTCTGTATGTGTGTGGTATTTACAGAATGGTTCTGTGTTCATGTGGTTCGCTTCTCATATGTAGTCAGGAGGATCAGTGTCTCTAAATCACCAGTAGCTTGTGTTTTGTGTGAATGTGTTTAGGGTATCCCCTGCCTCATGTCAACCCCTGTCTATAGAATTTCCTAGAAACATTTTTATCACCAAGTTTTGCTTTGTTTTGTGAAACATCAATGTGCAGCCTCACCTAAAACATGTCTGTGGTGGAGACATCAAGGTGTAAGAGATGCTGTGCTGGCTTTTACTGCTCAGGGCCTGTAAATGCGGACAGCACTTAATAGCAAACAGCATGAACTGCCCGTGAAAAGCTGGAAAAATACTCAATGAATAATTCCAAGACCAAGACAAACAGGGCTCTCAGGTGTCATGCATTGACTGTGAGACACACACATTTCAGCCAGTTCACATGCTCACATACCACACCTTGTGTTTCTCATGCTGAGAGGTAAGGGATAACGCCCACCAAGCGTGCTTGGCTTCACCCTCTGACCAGGCTGACAGTTTCAACGTGTCACACACCCGAAAGGCAATTGCCAAGGCAGTTAGCTGGATGGATGATGTGTATTCAGCAGCCTGGGACAAATCATCTGCTGGGGTGTAAAAGAAGAGTGCTCCCCAGCAACTGCTCCGACCAACCAGCCTGGGGGGGGGGGGGGTTGGGTGAGGGGTTAGACATGCATGGGTTGGAGGTTTTTGTGTTAAATGAAAGGACAGTCTCCATAAAGCTTGCAGACGACCACCAAGACAGGCTGCCAGTTTGAGCTTGATGATGTAAATCAAAGTAATGGTAAATTTGAAATTGTAGGAATAGAAATTGGAGAAGTCAAATTGGAGGAGACTGCAGAGAGGAGTTTATTCAGTGATTGAATTGGAAATTATGGATATGGAGATGTTGTAGACAGTGAATTCCAGCTGAATGCTGTTAATTGGGACATTACTGAAACTAAAGTGTACAAATTATTAGTGGAACACCTCAACATAAATGATGTAGAAGCAGGCAGTATGAAGGTGTCCACATTAATTGGCAATGTGGTGAAGGTGGAGAAGAAAGGAAAGAACCAGCAAAATTGCCCACTGCCAACCACAAGAGCTGGTGGCTGAAGCTGAACATCCTTCTTCTTATTTGAATTTGTCAAATTGTTTTAATTCATTGTGGGATTAGCCCCATTGAACCCTTCACATACATACTTACAGCATACTTTAAATTGTAAACATCCATTTATTTCTTACCTATTATGCAATGTAAGGGGAATCTTACTAGTGCTAATAATAACAAATAATAATAATGTAACTCTGTTTTGCTTATGTTTAGAAGTCCTGGGTTAAGGACACCTAGCTTAGAATCAGAGTTTTTGCAGAGTTTGTGTGCGTGCCTGTGTACAAACCCGACCTTCCTCTCACTCTGAGCTGGACTTGTCAAGGCGGCAGGGCATGAGGCAGCCATAAATTAGGTGGGAAAAAGGGATCAGCGGCTCTGAGACACAACGGGGGTTATTAAAGAAACTAAATACACTGGGTAAAACTACAAACAATAGGGCCATGAGGGGTCAAAAAGCAAAATGGGGAAAACAATAACTAATTACAAGAAACAACAAGGAAACAAGGTGCAGGATCAAGGCCACACTGGGAGCAAGAACAGGCAAGGGAACAGAGCAGTCAACACGCAGGAACATAGCACAAAGTCAAATGCACAAAAAGAAAAACAAATGAGGCTAGCATAAGGCAGCCTTGAATCTGCAACCAGCAATTTCAATTGGAGCCACACACTCAGCCCATAGCAGGCAGAAATGCAGGAGAAACACACAAGGATTTGACAAGGAGTGACACCTGCTGGCCAAACGGGGAAGAGACACGAAGGACAGGACAAGATGAGACAGACCCCAACAGGACTTCAGACATGTGCTGGTAGCCATGCAGGAATTCATAGCTTGCTTACTGGGATATCGCTTTTTATCTTGTACCCTGACATCCCAACAGAGAGCTTTACTGTCTCTTCCGGCTCACTGGGGGTCTGCAATGTGCTGTGACAAACAGAGACACTAAATTAGGGAATACTACTGTAGAGAAGCTTTTCTAAGAATGTGTGCAGAATAGATGATGGAGTATTATTAGGTGAGCAAACCACAGGCAATGTGCGGATATCTAGCAACCACATAGATACAAGCTGAGTTGGGTAATTCAGGTCCAGAGACCAGGATTTTGTCTCAACCAGTTGGTTGAAACTTTTACTCTCTGGACCTGAATTATCCAACTCTAGATACAAGTAACTATAACCTATTACACTTTTAAAGAAGTGTTTTCAAACAAAGTTAAAGAAGACAGAGTCTATGAGGTACATCTAAAAGTGTTAAAAATAATGTTTAAGGCAGGGTGGGATTCAAGCCCCCCAACCTTTGAGGTTAATGCTGCAGTATTACCCCGTCGGTCACAATGCCACTCAGGGAAGCTGCAAAGATTAAAAGATGCTGAAATAATCAATTACAGCACATACTTGAAGACTTCTGAAATATCTGAGTTATTGAAAGGCATATTTAATGTAGTAGTTCATTACACGTTCCAAGAGATAGGTCACATGCTGAATTAGGTCAATTATAGATGAGGGGCAGATTGTCCAAAACTGAGGATGACTCCCGATGTTCTACACAGCAAAAAAACTTTATGTAAAGTAAATCCTTTTACAACAATTTAGATGTTAAGCTGAGCTGCCTGAAAATTGTACAAACTTGAAGTTAATTAAAATTGAATTCATTTCAGTTTCTGAGGACTAGTATATATAAACACTTGCATCTTTTAAGTAATACTCTACCTGGTCACCCCATCCCCTTCTTGCCACCCACCATCACCACAAACATACACACACATACACACAAACACTCACACGGGGAGAACTCCTGAGGTATCTCCCCGGGCCCGTGCTGTAAGATACCACAATAAACTGATGGTTGAAAAGACTTTACGCTGTCCTGAGTCCTACATCATGAAATTTTCACTGACACAGTCACACACATACACAAAAAAACTAACTACATTCATTCAGGTCATCAAACGAGTCCAACATCTGGGAGCTCTAATGCAGACTCCCACAAGCCCTAGCGGCTGTGATTATGCCTGAGGCCATCAGTCCTAGACCTCATGGAACAACAGCGACTTGGCCTATCTTGTCTATAACATAACATGATATATCATATTTCAGTATTACTCAACTGTTTATGATGGATAACCTGTGGCAGCATTACGAGCTACAGGGTTGAGCAGCCCCCTGCCATTACTGCCCACTCTTCTCTATTATGTCAGACAAAAACAAAACCTCAAAGCAGAGTTATAGAGTTATACCAGTGAGTTATATCCAGTAAGTTATACCCAGAGAGTTCCGATCATTTTCAGGTTATAAAGAAATCCTGACCGACCTTTAAGATATTAACCCTTCATAATCTGTCATTTGTTCCTGATTAAAATAGACATCAGTCATTCCCTGATTAAAAACACATAACTATGAGTGTGTACCTTTCACATACCACTTTATAGTTACATATAGATGAGCTTTTTCTTAAGAGATAACTTCTGTTTGTATGTTTGTGCATCTGCAAGTGATGATTGGAGACAGACACTGACAACCTGCCTGGCTGAGTACGAGACTAAAATCTCATTACCTACTACCATTGAATTGCAGGCTGACTTATCCTAAATGACTTGGTTCCGGTGAATTGGAAAAGCTGCGGACAGTCGGTCAGGACTGTGTATGTATACTGAATTCAATAGGAAGAGTCAGACACCAACGACCTGTCTTTGGTTGGTTTACTTGCAGGGGGATTATGCATAGAACCCAGGAACATCAGTACATATGCAGAACATTTGTGAGTGTGGTTTGTATCCACGCACACTCTCAAACATAACAGAAGGGGAGCTTTCGGCTGGGAAGTTTAACAGAAAAACCAAACTATACGTGCTGCCTCCCTTGTGCCAGCTGCCTGCTTCCTCATTTTGTCCTCTTCTGGTCATACATCTTATGAACGCACGCTACCAGTCCTCGTGCGTGTCAGTGTAAAGAAATTATGATAATTACTGGGTCTTTTGTACAACCATATCTATAGTGACTTCTCAGTCTCTTCAATTACAATTTCTTGTATATCAGATTTAATAAATATGCAGGTAATTGTACTGCTTTTGCTTATGTCTTATTTGTAAAGTATCGTGCAAAAGTATTTAAGCCTAAAAACATTTTCAAATGTTGCTGGACTATGATTAAGACACATTTTTGTCCTGATATAACTGCTATTGCAAAGTACTACATGATAATCTTCCTGCAAAGAGTTCATGGTTCAAGGTAATCTATTGTCAGCAGCAGAGTAAGATAAGACGTTTCTCCATGGACCGAGGTGCAACATACAAAAATACAACATATGAAAAAAATACAACGTGCACATCCTAGGTTGCGCCCTGAGACTCTGGGATACGCTCCAAACCCCCCCAACCCTGAATAGGACAAGCGGTTCCAGAAAATTGATGGATGGATGGATGGATGGTGTTTTTATTGTCTTCATTAAAACGGAACAAACAATATTTAGCAATACGCAATATCAGTTAAAATTACCGAAATTGTCCGATATTTAAACCATATCAATATCCAGAGTTAGCAGCACCACAGTTACCACTGAAATAATGGCGATTACTGCCATATAGATATGTTTTCATATCCATGATGACTGCATTGGACGATCAGCCATTTTCGGTAGTGGTAGGCTGGTTCATATGACACACGCTATTAATTAATTTTCACCTTGATAGCATGGATGCCACCTCTAACACATCTGGCATGACACGCTTTCAAACTCTCACGCTCACGCAAAAAATCTTACGGCAAGCCTATATAATTCCATTATAAACCTAAAATGTGTTACATCCAAAGCGTTGGAGTCGTATGCAAACCCCATAGACTATCTACCAGGTAATATAACTGTTACATACATGTAAATGCATGTGCAGACTTGTCTCGAATTAGAAGTCTCATGTAAGCCAGCTGACCAAATTGGAAACCCTGTAAAAGACCGGCCTGTCACTACAAGGTCAACTGTGGATGTGAGTCACGCAAACACCAGCGTTGAAAGCTAAATACAAAAGCTACTAATCAATAACTGAAACAGAATTGAACGAACTGCCTGGTTAGTACTGCAGTGTAGTGCCAGCTGTAGTGACAGCTGTCCGCTCGAAAATTGAAATAACGCGGGTGGCGCCTTTCAGTGACGCAAACGAGTCTCGTTCGTTTATTGGTCATGGGAAAAATAGCAAAAAAAGTCTAATAGCTAATCGGACCAAAGGTTGTTTATAAGCACCTTCCCTACACTCTCTGATCAGACTAAAAATAAATATAGCTAGCGGACTGGAGGAAAGGCTGGCTGATAAGTGCAGTTTTTATAATTATTCGCTACTGAAGACTCCCAGATGGCTAAAAACTTTGCAAAGGGGGGGGGGGTGACGTTGGCCGAGGCGCCGGATCTAAACGTCACATCTCTGCGCCAGGATGCTATGATTTCCTTAAGATTGCATCTCCAGACCATGTACTCAATTTGATTTTACCTGCGCAGCCTGCTGTAAATAAAATAGAAAGCAATAGATTTGTCCACTTTTTACGCCGTGGCTATAGTCCATGTCCCCCGACATGTCAAACGATGACAGATTATCGTTTAGCGATGCCATTTTCGTTCCGCCTAATGCACCGTGCTGGGTGTCCATTTTGGCATGCTTCTTACTTGCTTGCTTTTATGTTGGAAGTTTATACGTGTGGCGGAGCGATTTGCCCAGGTAAGCGAGTGTTTTTTGGTGCACATGATTGGTTAAATGCGTAAATTCACCCATTTATTTAGGATCTGCTCAAGTCGGTAGTTCTAGTCAACCATACCACTAAAGTTAATAGACATTTTTTCGAAACCACTTACTAATCCGGTTAGGGTACTTAGGTTTTTGTAATATTGAGCACTGTATAACTATCGTAGATTTATAGCATTTGTCTTGGTAAGGTTTGAGTCGTATCGAATGTAACTATATTACTGCCATTGATATAACTCATCAGCCTGCCCGTACACGGATAAACGTGTGCGTGGTAATACATTGCATATTAATTACCATATAATTCAGAATTTGTCATGGTGTTGACTCCTGATATAACTATTAAATTACCAAGGAAACATTGCTCCGTACCTTACAGGCTACCCCATTAATGCACCATCCATATCTCTTCCCATGGATGCAAACATTAAATATAGAATTAATCAGTTGCTGTTCGCTTTGATTTCTCATGCAGTGTTCTTGGTAGCCTGACTAGTGTAGTGTGTGAGACAGTATGAGAAAGAGGCCAATTTGGGTCGAAGTTATTGCCCTTTTCCTTTATTGTTCAGTAAGCATACAATCAGCAGATAGAACACGAGGACCTCAGGCTCTTGTTTCCTTTGCCTGTGGTTTTTAATTAGTGTCCTTTGTATGTATCACAGGGATCACCCTGCCGTTATAAAGCGGCGCTTTACCAGCGTACTGATTGTGTCTGCCCTGTCTCCCGTTTTTGTCTGGGCATGGAAAGAGTTCACTGGCGTAGAGGTGAGTAAGGCTGCCTACTGTACTGCCGTTACTTACACACTGGAGCATAATGGCTCTTCTCACATGCTGCCCTGCTGCCCCCTCAGGCGAGACCCCCCCTACTGGCCCTGATGGGCATTCGGCTTGAGGGCATCATCCCTGCGGTCACCTTGCCCTTGCTGCTCACCATGGTAAGAGTGTTTCAATACCTGCCACTATTTGCTTCTTAGCATCCTAATGAATGACTGATGTTAGTCCCTAGATCAGATGATGATAATTGTGCACATGCTGCCTGAATTATTTGAATAATGCATTTCTTTTTTGCCTATGTGCCTGAGTTATGGCTGTATATGAGGATGCTTATTTTCTTCTGCAGCAGTTATTGAATTTAATGAATGCATAACTCATTTTTTTTACAATAATTAGATACCCTGAATTAAAAAAATGCTACTAGGACTATGTGCATTTATGCACTGTACTTCAACCATTTGTTTGGTACAGGGAAAAGTGTGGCGCACAGACACTGTACCAGGAAACATGGGATACACTCTATTTGGGAGACTGGTCCAGTGCAACACGCGGACACACACGCATACATATACTCTTGCTTATGGCCACAGTGTATAAAGATACCATGCATATATAAAGACACATACACCCACACAAGGTGCTCAGCGGCTACTCTCAGCGCCCCTCACTGAACAGTTCAGACATAACCATGACATGCAGTTAGAAGACAGGCCTTGTACATGAAATGTTTAATTGCAGGTATTCGAACACATTGACCAAGGCCCTCTCTGTTACAGGTATTGTTCCTTGGTCCTCTGATCCAGCTGGCTGTGGACTGTCCCTGGAGCTTTTTGGACGGGATAAAAGTAGGTTTAGGTGAGTGTGTGTAGGGTGAGAAGGGGAGGGCTCACTCCTCAGGGAGGTTTTATAGTGTGTGTATCAGCTCCAGAAGGTGTGTGTGTGCTCAAAGTAATGCTGTCTTGCCCAGCAGACCCCTGGTTTTGGGCCCTGTGTGCTAGCGACATGAGGTGGCTCAGGAACCAGGTGGTGGCGCCATTGACTGAGGAGCTGGTGTTCCGGGCCTGCATGCTGCCCATGCTGGTTCCCTGTGCAGGACCCCTGACTGCCATCTTTACCTGCCCACTCTTCTTTGGAGTAGGTCAGTCTGGCTCCTCTTCTGGCTGGTTGTTGTTGTCTATAATGGTACTTAGTGTGCCTGTGTCCTCGAGCCTATAGGCTAGTCTGTTACTCTTACCCTTTCATCACTATTAGCATAGCTTAGTCCAGCCCACCCCTCTGCCTGCTCCATTTGCTAGCTGTTATCCTGTTGGCCAATGCGTATTACTGAGGTTTCAGCTTGAACGCTTCTCTACCCTCCTGTCTCTCAGAGCCTTTCCACTGTGCTTTTATGTCATTGTAGCCCATTTCCATCATGTGATCGAGCTGCTACGCTTTGGTCAGGGCACCGTCTCTGGGATCTTCCTGTCTGCAGGTAAAGCTTCTTTTTCATCTGCCTGCTGTAGGGGGTGCTCTGTCCCCTCAGTTCACTACTCTAAGCACCAAAACTAGTATTAGCCTAAAATGGTTTGGCATTCCTGGCAGTGGCACATTTGTCACCAGTGTGATTGTGCACCTCTGTATGGATTTGCACTATACTGGTAACAGCGTGAAAAGTCTACAGCCTAATTATACAACAATTTATAATAAATAAAGCATTTTATTTTATTTCAAAGCTTTAGTTGTAATTTGAATACTTGTCCTTATATAGTATATGCAACCAGTTTATATGCATTGTGTAATTTTACACAGGGGATGTCCCAATAGCAAATTAACAAATTCAAAATAAGGATTTTGTGTAATTATACACATTAAACAAAAGTAACCTGGATACATACATACATACACACACAGACACACATATAAACATATTCGCTAGATCAGCATATATATGCACCGCAACCTTCATCCAAGGTGCGTGGTAAAGGCACGACTGCCCAGTTGACACTAGAACCACCCGTTTCCCATACCAATGAACATCAAACTCTTTTAACCACCAAGCAAGACCTACTTCAGCGTACACAGCCCTTTTGTTTGCGTTAATGTGCACTTAGTGTTAATAACAGCAGAAAATCTAACATCCGTAACCAAAAAGCCGTGATGTTCGTAACAGGGTGGCTTCTCTGTCCTGAAATCGTACAGCTGAAAAGCTTTCAAAAACAGTATTTTATAAAATGTTGGCTAAATAAACATAATTTACCGGTGACTTTATGTTCGTCAAAGTTTTTTAACAACTGTATTTATTTTTATACAAATCAACTAAATTAACTATTAAATAGTTTTCAGGGTTGCCAAGTCTCACGCCTCTGGTATAACACTTACACTTTCTGACTGAAATCTTATGGCAAATCTATTATTCCATTACAAAACTAAAATTAGCTACATCAAAAGCCTAAAAAGTATTTATAAGGAAATAATAAAACTGTTACATACATGTAAATGTGTGTGCAGACTTGTCTCAGATTGACAATCTCACTCCAGCCACCTGGCAACCTGGCGTGTAATTCTAAAATACTTTTTTTAATTTATAGAAAGGGACAGGTCATACTACTCCTACCAGAAGACAGAAGAAAGAAATACTATGATATATTACCTTCCAAAAGTGAAAAACACTGTCATATCACCCACCCCTAACATTTACACTTCATTAATCATTGTGTAAGACTGATGTAGCCATATGCTGAGCAGCCATTTTCCTTTCAGGTTACCATTGAGTGTCTCTCTGTTTCAGTGTTTCAATTCTCATACACAGCAGTCTTTGGGGCCTACACAGCCTTCATCTTCATCAGGACAGGTGTGTCCAAATATCTGTGCGTGTGATACTATTTTGCAAAATCTGCTGTTTAACTGTCTCGTACATGAATTACGCATGTAAAATGTTAACCTATAATTTCATGGATTTATATGTAAATTTGCAACTATGCATTTAGTGTATTATTAATATTGGTATGTTAGAGAAGAGGCAGGAAACTGAATATATAACTTGTATCTACTGGACAGCGGGAGGCTGCAGGTAGATAGAGATATATGCAAGTCTAGAGTATTTTGGAGGTTCCACATGGCTGTCTGCAGGAGATGCATGTTCAGCCGTGTGTAGTGGCTGTCCCTGTCTTCCTGTGCCAGGTCACTTGGTGGGGCCCGTGCTCTGCCACTCCTTCTGTAACTACATGGGCTTTCCCGCTCTGAGCACAGCTCTGGAGCATCCACAGCGCCTCACCGTCCTGGCCTCCTACCTGCTGGGAATGCTGCTCTTCCTGCTGCTGCTCTTCCCGTTGACTGAGCCCCGTTTCTATGGCGACCCCACACCTGTCTGCAGCCTGGCTGCAGGCTCAAGCTCTGTCTGCTCCTGACCTCCACCTCTCGCACCACCCTCTACCTTCCTAAACCCGCCAAATTCTCGGAAGGATGTGGTGGATGTGGACTCCAGTGAGCCCCACAAAACTGGGTTTCTGAGTCTGGGAGCTTTTGGGGGCAGCGGTGGGGTTGTTCTGAGCCCAGTACCGAGCCTGGTCAGCCAGCACCAGCCACTGGATGGGTCCCCAGATCTCAGCCACACCCCCCCTCCCCAGGCTTGTGATTTTTCATCACTGGTAGTGCTAAACAAGAGATGAGATTTTTTTTTCTTTCCTTTTTTGGCTCCCTGGTGGAGTCTGAGGTAAAACCATCTTTGGCACAGGTCGCCTTTTTGGGGCTGATGGAAAGACCAAATTGCACACTGGATTTTCTGTTTCCTGTGACCCTTCGTTTTCACTCTGTTATTCTTTCTGCTGTTCTTACAATCCCATGGTTTGTCATTACATGCCTGCACCCATTGCAGAGAATCAGGACTGTACCATGATATGTGACACCTGTCTCCTCTTTATTGTTGTTTTAGTTTTAGTATTATTGTTAGTGTTATTTATTTTCAGACAATGGAGGAATGTGTCTAGGACAAACTAAACTTTGACAAATCATTCGTTTTTGTTGTATTTATGCAGTTTATTTAAAGGGAACTGTTCAGGTTTAGTGCTCCTCTGATGCTTTCAGGGTCACCATGGAGATCCGTGCTTTAACCACTATGTCATGCACATGTGGGGCCTGGGTCTGGTGCTGCCAGAGACGCCCCTCGAAAGCAGACCCCTCCCCTGGGCTCCTTCCCCGTAACCTGAATTTATTAACCTTGAGCCTTTTAAAATGGTGTTAGGCCTGTCATAGTGGCCGACCCCCTTTTAGCTGGAGGACAGTCTTAAGATGTTTGTTTTTGCTCGTGTTATGTGCTGCAACTAACGGATGAGGGAAGAGAAGTCTAGACTAATCTGCAGGTTCTTGGGGGGGGGGGGGGCATAACTTTAGGTGTGGTTTGCAGTACTGTGTTAATACCAAACTTACAGAGGTATGAGAAAGCCAGCAGCTCAGACTGATGGTTGGCCCGGAATGATGAACACACTCTATCTGTCTCAGATGAGTCTTAAAGGAGCCCATTCCAAAGCCGCCCTTCTGAATTATCTACATGGCAATAATGGGAGGTGAAAATAATATCAGGGATTCTGTGAGTGTGTGAATGTGTATAGAAATGAGGCATGCAGTAGGATTACTCTGTTTTTACCGTTCCTCACTGGCCCAGTTTTTTTGGGGATGAGCTGCCTTCAGACACATGCCTATAATATGGCAGCATACCTTTCTGTTATGAAGGCTCAACGTTTTAACTACAGTCTTTTTGTTTAATCTGAGTACTTAAACAATTTGGCCTTTGAGTTTGTGATGTCATCATCTGGATGTGGGGTGATGTGTTCTCGCCGGCCTGGATGTGCTGCTGCGGTACAGGTTCTCCATAGGCTGGGGTTTATATGCTAATTCACTGGGCTGCTAAAGAGGGAGGAGCTGCTGCATAGAAAGCCCTGCCCTCATACGTGATGTGTGATGCTTGTAGTCCTCTGTGTTCCGACATGAGGGAAAAATGTTTTGTGTTGGATTTGTCACTGTTTTGTGAATTAAGTCTGTTTAACTGCCATCACTGCTCCTGCTAGGTTTGGCTGTCCTGATCTTGCACCATCTAAGACAGATTTCTAACCGTATGAACGATTCCAGGCAGACACAGAAGTTTTGGTGTTTTGGTTGCATTGGGGAAGACATTTCACCATCTCTGTTTTGGTTTCGACGGCTCATTGGACATTCATTCTGAACGGTGCATATATAAATATATATGAGCTGGGAGTGAATGAGAACAGTATATTTTTGCAAATGAAAATTTAGCAAGAAATTATTTTATTGAAATATATTGAAGAACAGTTTAACCCTTGGGTTACCAAGGCTGGTTGGAGTGACTTGCTGACCTGGCTGTTGATGTTTATATTGTTCAGGAGTATTTTTTGTAATCAGATCTATTTTAGTGACATGGGAAAATATGTGCATGTTTTTTTTTCTTTTAACTGTGCCATGTGCAATGCAATTTTTGAAGAAAAAAAGACGCATTGACAATGTTTTATGACAATCTTATATGGAAAATGTACAGAGCATTTAGAATTTGTAATTCATAAAATCACATTGCATAATTCCAGAAATTTACATAAATAAATTAGGTAATTTTGTAAAAATGTCTTCCATTTCTATCACCTTCCCCCTCACATAATCTTTGTCACAATGTCCTGGTTGTCTGTCAGCATTTGTGCTCCAAAGTCAGCCAGAATGAGGCTGCTTTGCAAAAGTGAAAAATTTTGTAAATTAATTCACCATTTTCAACACGAGGTGGCAGTCTTGTTCAGGAATATAAATATTCTATGCATTAACCATTAACATTAGCCATTTTTCAGAAGGTTTAAAGCAGTACTTCAGCTTCGAAATGAAATTGCCCTATTAATATTGTTTTTACTGTATGGTTCACCCATGTACAAGATGCATGGTGAGAGGGGAAGGCTCTGTTAAAATGGAGTGAATGGCTGGTGTGTGAATGCTGGTGCTCTGAAGGTGTGAGGCAGTCACATTGATCATGTGCAGGCTGCTTTGGGCCACTGGCTGTAAATTATCTTCCAGATGAGCTGAGAGGGAAAACAGGTGTGTGTGTGTGTGTGTGTGCATGTACGTGTGTGTGTCAGGTTATGTGAGGACAGCTTTATGCCTCTGAGCTCCTGATTTCAGCAGGTTTCTCGTGCTCACACACATATTGTACGTTTAGCAAAAATGGAAATTGGCTACTCGAACATGGATGTTTAGTCCATGTGTTGAATGTAAATAAACTAAATTGCTTTTTCAGAAGCGTGACAGTTCGTACTAAATTGAAACAATATTCATTTTTAAAATCTTGCTGTTTAGGCTTTAACATCCATTTTCAAAATGCTTGGCCTGGACAGGGCTGCAAGTAAGGATGTGCAGATCATTACTAAAATATTGATTCTCCCAGTCTTAATATTTCTTTTTTGAGATTCGATCATAATTTTATGTATTTATACACATACAAACATAAATTTCATGTGTTTTATTGAGACCCTTTGTCTCAGGTGTATAAAATAAAACACCAGGCCAAGCATTTATGGTAGAATGGGTCATTCTGAAGAGCTCAGTGAGTTCAAACTTGGTACTATCATAGGATGCCGGACAGAGAGCCAGCTGATATGGAGACAACACTGCAACCACCCACACCTGTATTTGATGAAAAAGAGACTCCTGAACTGGACACAGCTGACGCTGTTACAGCCGGGATGTCACCATGGCCCTGAACGACAACTAGGGCATATCACCCATGCTAAACTTGATATTCCACTATCAACTGTAAGTGGCATTATTGCAAAATGGAAGTGTTTGTGAACAGTAGAAACTCATCCACAAAGTGGCAGACCATGTAAAGTAACAGAGCGGGGTTACCTACAACAACAACAACAAATTTATTTTTATATAGCGCATTTTCATGACTTCACATCATCTCAAAGCGCTTTACAGCAT
>JAODUD010000002.1:15958958-15969534 GCA_026784285.1 Stomatorhinus walkeri
TTCCTGTAGCTATTAGGTTAGCATTTGGTGGGTAGGGTTCATGTTTTTTTCTCCTGTTATTAAAGCTGAAGGGTCTCTTGAATACTGTGATGTGTTGGCATCCCCCCTGCCAGCCTTTGGGATAGGATCTGGATCCCCACAACCCTGAACCCATAGATCACATTTGGGGACCAAAATGTCAACAATGTGTAATAACCTCATAAGCAAAACCTCAGTGGTTAGCGCTACTGCCTCACAGCAAGAAGGTCCTGGATTCGTTCCTGGTTCCTATTCCCCCTGTGCCCCCTGTTCTTGGGTAAGGCTCCAGCAACCCTAGTTGGGTTGTAGTGGCAATGGATGCTTGCACTGCATTCATGGTGCTGGTACTGAATGAAGCCTACCTCATCTCATTCTCCTGTCATGCTTTCATTCTGTGACTGACTGAGATTATGGCATCACTTGAAATGCAGTTGGATTATTGTAGTTATCTAGATGTGCCCTGGAGTCATCCTGTTGAATTCTTCATTTTTCTCATTGTTATGCGATGGTGTCTGTGTTAAGTATTTATATTAAGTCTTTCTCCAGAGAGTCAAAAGGGATGGTTCATTCAGGTACACCTGTCCTTTGTTCTCTGTCTAGGGACAATTCTAACGGTCCATTTCCTTTACTCGAGTAACTTCAACGAAAATGTTCATCTCACTCCCAAGACCCATATCCACAACTTGTTTGGTTTTTCCTCATAATTTTCATGCTGTTCAGTACAAATGAGTTCCAGAAGTTTTATGTCTGTTTTATTTATGCTTCTTGTTTGTTTTTTTTTGTGGTTTATTGTAAGTGAATCGGCCTTCTTCCAATCCCAGCTCTTAAAAACTGTCCTGGTTGCAATTTCCTTTCATAGTGTGATTTCTTCACACGATGAAATCAGAATGTTCACAGAAAGACTTTCAAGTTAAATGAATTATTTGAGTTCCATCTGTGTTTTAAGTTGTGTCTCTGAGGGGGAGCCCATGAAAGCAGACACACCTTTGGCTGCACTTGTATATGGGTATGATAGCTGCCTGCTCTGTGGCTGGGGCAGCTGCGCAGGGTCAGTGAGGAGTCATCGCTCTCGGAGGCTTTCCCAGCCAGTCACACTTCCTGTGCTTATTTACTGTAGAGCGCTCCGGAGTGGGGCTCTGGGGGAATGTGAGGGGAGTTGGGAATATAAGTCATGTTTCTTTGAGGTTAAACCCCAACCACCATCTTTTCAGTTTCACCTTTCGAAAAGAATGAGAAATGAATGAGACTCATTTCTGCTGGGGTGATGACCCAGTGCTTTAGTTTTGTTATTGTGGTGGATTTAGCAGCAGTCACAAAATGTTTTTACTTTGTTTGGAAATGTTTGAGATTAAAATTGCCTCCCATTTTTACCATAATAATGTGTTTTAACATTTCATAATCTCATGGTTACTGTTATTAAGGAGCAGAAAATTGATTTGAAGGCCAGACTGTTGAATAAGAATAAAGAAATGTGAGGATAGTGAAATTATTAAAATTCTCTTACAATCTGATTGTTTCATACAGTACTGTGTAAAAGAAAATTGTTTAAAGCTGTTTATCTGGGAAGTAAGTTTATATATGCTCAAAAACACATTAGAACATTAGCATATATGAATCATTAGAACATATGTGAACACATATAAAAGTAACACAATACATTCTAATATTTTTTTTCCTGTTCTCTGAAAAGTTACTGATATCTTGTTGGATGAATATAGGAACATGGCTTTTCTCAGAGGCATATCAGCCATTCTATGTCTTTGTTAAATAACTCAATGAAGTATTGAACGATCAAACATGGGGGGCTAGTGGTCTATTCAAGAAATACATGGATGTATTGGAATGGTTTCTGCAGATACTGGGGTGACTTTAGGAGAGCTTTTGAAATGGGTAAGCTGACATACTTTGACAGATATACATTTTTCACCAACATGGTAATTTAAATATAATTTTCCTTGACTGCTTAAGATGATTGTACATACTGCATATTACTTACCTGTAGATGACATCTGTTAGTTAACTTACATGGATTTCATTAGTCTGACAACATTCAGCTATAGTAAATGTACCTGTTATGTCTGGCCTTTGCGGTCTTTGAGGCCTCTCTGCTCCTACAAACAGCCTCTAGTAGCACCTAGTCTGAATGTCATATGGCTAGTAAGTACAGGCCGCAAGCCAAAACAGAGCTTCCAGAACAGTACAGACCCATGTTTCAAACTCACCGTGCTTCTTTCTATCTTTGGCCCCAGTCTAAGCGCTGGTCCCCTGGGCAGGTGATTGAACACTCCCATCTGACTTCTCAGGCACTCCAGTCGGGCTTTTATTTAGAGGCAGGCTGCTGTTAGTGAAAGCCAGGTTCACTTGAGTGTGTTTGGTGAGAGTTGGGGAACGTTCACCACAGGGGAGGGGCTGTAGACCTAAACACAAAGCCTTGGCAAGCAAAGGACCACAGATGTATGCTATGCACAGATTATGAAAAGGGCCACGCATAAATTTATGCAGTTTACATATCAAGCGCTTGCGTTGTATGTGGCCATATTTTGTGTTATTTTTTTCTTTTGCATGATTTACATTTTGAGATTAGACAGAATTCATATGGCATAAGGAGAAGGCTGACACGGATATTTAGTTTTGTTAAAGAGTCATTGATTCCTTTCTGTGTCTGTCGCTTCTTTTGGGTTGGCATTCTAACACAATTATCAATGTCCATTAGTCAATATCACCTTATATTTACAAATTGTGAATGGAATCTTGCACCCTGTGTTCATCAGCCTTCATATAAGCTGACAATTTTTTCAGTAAAGTTAGCTTATCAGTGTAATTAGTCATAAAAATATCATAAAAGATGATGCTACCTTTGAACAAGATCCTTAACCTGACTTGTTCACCAAGGACTGGTTGACCTGGCTATCTGAATTGAGTGTCACTTTGTATTAGTGTCTGCTAACCTAGAATGAAATTTAAATGTAATGTTTCCATGGCAGAGCTGTTTGTTATAACCAGAGGTCTGTGACATAAATTAGCAAGCCAAAGCACTGTTGTTAACTCATCCTTATTTGTACTCTCCTGCTATCATCGTAGACACCAATACACTCATGTAATGTAATGATAAATCAAATCGCAAACATTTATATTATTAACAGAAATATAATCCAAAAAAGCTATATCACAATATATAATTAGTGTTTTGATGATGCCTGCCCTCCTGCAGAAAACAAAATCGTTTGTAAATTTAGTGAACAGAAGATCTCTAACTAGAACCACTTGAAGTCACTTCAGATGTCGGAGAATAATGGGAGTCATCTGCCTCCCCCCCAAGCATACGAAAGAATTGCAGCTGAGGATTAGTGCAGGGTTAGATTCCATAGACTCTGTGATACTGGTAAAAAAAAAATCTTGTCTGTAGTGGAACATACGTGCAAGATCTTCTATAGTGCTTCTATCCTAAATGGAGCAGAAGTCTGTAGTGTAACATCTACAATTTAGTGTCCAGAAGAAGAATCTGTCATACACATTCCATCAGATTAGCATATAATTCTGTTACTTGTGCAGCAAAGCTCCATTTGTTCTCTTTGTGATTCGCTATTTTCTGCATGGCTCAGAATCTTCACGCACAGACATAACAGAGGGATAACCCCAAAGGTGACCTTGTGAACCTTGGTCTCCAGGCATCCCGAGGACATTGGTGACCAAGCACCATCATCTCTGCAGGACATCAGGAAAAAGAGCAGCTCAAAATTCCATCTGCAAACAGCCCCGTTTCTTTTCCTCTGTCCTCATTGCCCCTTTGTTGTTTTAACTGGAATATCACAAAGAGCATAGTATATTCGAAAGAAGAGGGTAATCTAAACCATACAAGAATGGATTTTGATCCAACTATTTTTTTCTGATAATTCTTTACCAGCTATATGATTCAGACCTATAAATGCATTGGAATTCTTATTTTAACTATATGCTTAGTGAGAGTATAAAGATAACACTGTGACCATAAATGGACTTGCTCTGGTTTTCACAGGAATAGTCCTGAAAGTATGATGCTTTGACATTCTTATACCTTTGCTTTTCCCCATGAGGTTCCATTGCTCCCATCTCTTAAATTTGCCCTATTTATGTGGATTTCCAGTGTGGATGCCACACTACTGTGGCCCATCTGCTGGGCTGGGGAGGAACTCCAAGCTGTTAGAAGGTGATACAGAGGTTGGAATCCTCAGGAGGAAACAAGCTCTTTTGTGATGGTTGATTGCATAAGCACTGTACTGGAAATATACAAGTTTTTTAAAGTTGATGGATCATTTGCGTTTCTAATTCATTGTGAGTAAAGGGCTGCTGGATATAATACTAAAAATAGCTCGCTTTAATACATTAAAAAAATACTGTACCAATGCAAGAAAACGTTTTTGAAGTAAACATATTGGTTGCATGATTCTTACAGCAACTTTGAATAAATCTCAACTTTTATTTACCAATGGGTGCAGATAAGCAGGGAAATTTAATTTGAAATCCTAAAGTCAAAGAATGTATCATTTGTGTTTGCCGAACTATTGATAACTTTTTATCTAGTTTTATCTAGTTATCTAACATAATTTGTTATCTAGTTTTATTGTAATTGACCCTCATTATATATCACTGAGCTTTTATAATTATATATTATTTTTTACTCAACTACTTTAGGTAAACCCATAAAGTTGCATTTCACACTTAGCTGAATGTCACTTGACAATATATTTGATAATATATAAATATTGACAGTATGAATTAATTACATTCCAAGCTATTTGTTGTGATTAACCACTCTGTTAAATGATAAATAAGATACAAATACAAGGAATTCAATAAGGTCCCCTGGCCATTTTTCCTAGTTTTTTTTTTTTTTGCTGTTACTTTAGATACAAAAACTTCATATGTAAAAATAATGTAACAGGAGGGTCAAACTCCAAATCCATTCATCTCTAAATACCGCCCTATTAGACATTGTGGATTATTGGTTATTAAAAATCACCTGAGTCTTCAAACGAAAGAAAACTACATTGAAGGTTCATATATACTTGATTGTATGTTCATCCTTCCCATCTAAAACAAGGGGATATAAGAAAACAGCAGTGCCATGATGTAATGTGCCCAGGAGTGCTGGGCAGCGTGGGACCCAAACCCTTTTAATTACAGATGTATGAAAACCATATGCCAGCGTTCATTAAACCAACAATATACCTTCTCTCCGTTACACAGACGCTTCCATTTGCCCCCACCCCCCTTGCAAAAACAGTCTTGTGTTCCCTCCCATGCCTCCTCCCTTTTCTCTCACTCAGTAGTCCAGGAGTAAGCTGCAAGTTCTTACCCCAACTGAGAGCTCAGAGAGCAGGCGAGAGATCAGAGGAGAGGGAGTCAGACGGCAAATGGGAGCACCGGGTCTGTGGGAGTAAAGCTGGAGTTAGACTGAGTAAGAGGGCAGAATCGAGTGTGAGGTGCTCATTGCCGGGGGCTCTGCTTTCTATGTAAAATGCTGTGTGATACTCTGTCAGGCAGTGTGCTGTTGGTGTTCTGTGCACTCTGGGCTGCCTGTGCTTTAGGCCAGCGCCTGCGAGAGCAGGACGTCCTCTGCAATGAGCAGGGTTGCTATGTGCTTTACTTTCAGCCCAAGACTTTCTTGGAATCGTGGAGGAGCTGCAGGCAAAAGAATGGAAGTCTGGCTACACTGATCCACCCGGAGGAGGCGGCAGAGGTACGGAAACTCTTTTCAGATGTGCAGCTGTGGGAGAGGCATGCCCGGGTGCGAGTGTGGATCGGTCTGCAGAGGCAGCCGCGCCAGTGCTCCAGCACCCACCCTCTCCGAGGATTCACTTGGACCACCGGTGACCAGGATACCAAGTACACCAACTGGCTGCAGGGGGATGCACCTGAAAGGTGTTCCTCGCCACGCTGTGTACACATGAGCTACAGCACTGCCCCTAGCGAGAGCTACAGGAACTTCAAATGGGAGGACACCACATGCTCAGAACCTGTGGATGCATTCCTGTGCCACTATGCCTACAAGGGGATGTGCCCACCCATCCAGGCTGAGGGAGGGGGCCCTGTACAGTACTCCACCCCCTTTGACTTTCTCAGCACCCAGATCACTCACGTGCCTTTAGGCTCCCTGGCCACCATCCCCTGTCCGACCAGCACTGTGCCAGACCAGACAGCTTTCTGTATCCTGAGGAATCATGAGAAAGTGATCTGGTCCAAAAACAGTTCTTTTTGTTCCGAGGAATTACCAGACTTGTGCCAGCGAGACAATGGAGGATGCCAACACACCTGTAAGAATGCAGGCACCCAATATTACTGTGAGTGTGACAGTGGCTACATTTTGGAAGACGATGGGCTCACATGCTCTCCAGGTAATGATTGCCAGTATGTGCAATGTGATTTTAAATGTGTGCCCAGCTCTGAAGGGTACCTATGCACGTGTATGGAGGGATACCTGCTGGCATCGGATAACCACAGCTGTGTGGATGAAGATGAATGCCAGCAGAGCCCCTGTCCCCAGCTCTGTGTCAACACTCCAGGCTCCTTCCAGTGTCATTGCTTTGAAGGCTATCACTTTGATGAGACCGGCGATTGTGTAGACGTGGACGAGTGCCTGGATAATCTCTGTGAGTACGCCTGTCAGAATACCGCTGGCTCCTATATCTGCCACTGCGAGCCTGGATTCTCCCCTGTGCCTGAGGATTTCAGCCGCTGCCAGGACACCGATGAGTGCCAGATACCGGGCACCTGCCAGCAGATGTGTGTAAATTATGAGGGTGGCTTTGAATGCCATTGTGAGGAAGGACAAGCTTTGCAATTGGACAACTACTCCTGTAAGCCCATCTCCGAGACTGAGGAGCTCTCTAGTACCACAACCTCTTATCTGCCATGGGACGCTGGCCTATCACAGATTCCAGACTTCATTTGGCCACAGTGGCCAGAGGAAATCTGGCAGACTGAATCTCCAGTTTTGGCTTGGTGGACGGATGAACCCAAGCTGCCGGCTCCCAACCTGAAGGAGCTGACTGAGATCCTACAAGATGAAAAAACCAGCAGGCCAAATGATGACACCCCAAGCTGGGATGAATCTGATAGTGGAGATCGGACGCCATACCCTCTAACATCTTCTCCAGCTGGCCCATCCTTCCCCTACTGGTTTCAGACTGAAATCACAGACAACCCTTTGACTTCCTTCCCTAACTTCATAATGTCTGCCAGCGCAGAGGAGAGCGACATACCACAAGGAACCAAATTACACAGCGGAAACAATGACAGGCCTGAGACAGCAAACTCAGACTGGCAGACAGCTTCGCCACCAGCCTCCACTCTTAGTCTTATCTTCCCTACCACACACACTGAAGAGTTTACAAAGAAGAATAACACACAACATAAAGACAACACCTGGTTGCTTGTGGCATTGCTAGTGCCTCTCCTCATCGTTGTGCTGGCATTGGTGGTACTGGGCATTGTTTATGGTACCCGATGCGGCATCAGGCCACGCAATAAAACCACATCGGACTGTTACTATTGGATCAGTGGCTCTGGAGACAAAGTGGACCCTCCTAAATCCCAGATTTAAGCTGGTGGTCCTGGAAGGTGATCAGTGATAATAGAAGAGTAAAGGAATTTTAAAGGGGGTAAGTATTTTTTTAACAAGAAGGGCCAGGGGTTCATTTGGAGAGCACAGGACAGCGGCCTCAGGTCCTGCCAGGCACCTAACTGTAGAATAGCCTTGGAGAAAGGTGTACTTTCTCTCCAAACCAGTGACAATTTACCTTCTTGAAAGGACTTGAGAACATGTTTGTAATGCTCCAAGCCGAATTTCATCGGTATAATTAAAATCTTTAATTGTTATGTGCAAACAGACCTTGCTAAAATTCCAAAGAAAGCAATGGGCGCAAAGAGTAAGAATGAGATCTGATGAATAGTGTGCGAAAATCTTTGAGGCTGACTTGTGAAATTATAAATCTTAATATAGTGCTAAGTAAGCCTCCCCTACATGTTCTTTGCTAGCTGTAAAAGGTGTTAATGATTACATATTAGTTACAATGATAATCACAAGTGCATAGAACTTGATGAATCAGTTTCTTAGACGTGTATTTTATGCAGGATGTCTTGTAATATCTTCATGTAATTGTCTTCAATGCTGTGGCTTTACTTCTGATTTGTGCATGCTAAGCTTGGTCTTTTAGGAATAGTCATCTCCTCATATGAAATAAGAAAATAAAAATAGTGGCGCATTAGACTCTGAGAAGCTACAAGATTCATGCCAACACATCACTTTTGGTGGTTTAGAAGAATTTTCAACACTTGATTCTGCAGGTTCGCACGGATTCTGGGAAATCTCCAAAAATTCCCTGCATTCTACCAGGCTCGGAATGATTCCTGCCAGCTCCAGGAGGACAGTTCCCCTTCATCTGCTGTTGCCATGGCCTGCAGCGCCCCCTGGGATGTTTCAGAGGCATAGACGTAAACTCAGTTAATTATTGGTTTGGAAGTGTCTAAGAGGGTTGAAATCAAATATTCACTAGGACTTAAGTCTGTGCTTTTCACTTTCAAAACATGCTAAGTTTCCATCTACTGTCTACTGGAAATTACCCAGGCAAATGGATATAAATAATGTGTTACATATTTGACACAAATAACGTTTCTATTCACCTTAAAGTCAGCACAGTCTTAAGCGAAAAATGTTTTTCTTCAATTTATAATCAGTTTGTCTAGAAATCTTAAGACTACAAAGAACTAGACAGAGAAGGAAAATGTAATATGATAGAAATGCAATATATTGTACAGTGGATTTTTAGTTTATGCTATTTTCCTCTCCTAATAAATCTCAGAAGGAGGCATCTGGATAAAAATGAAATAAAATAAACAACAATTTTTCTATTAGACATGAGGACATGAGAGTCAACTTTAAAAGCACCGTCACAAAACAAAGCTTATTTTATCTTGTAATTTTTTCCACAACCAACAATAAATGGCAGTAAACTTTCTGAAAGTATGCATGTATATATTACAGAGCATTAATGGGATTTGCTTGTTTTCAGAAACGTATTACATTGTTTTGCTGCCCTGATGCTGTATGATCCTTTTTCATTTTTTTATCATCCTGTGTAGGAGGGTGGCATTTTGGCTCAGTGATCATTACTGATGCCTCACGCCTACAGTGCTGAGGGATACAATGGAGTTTTCCATGCTGTGGGTACTGTGGGTTCCTCTCACAATCCAGACATGAAGACGAATTAGTTGGCATCATCATATTGCCCACAGTGTGTGTGTGTGTAGGTGTGTGTGTGTGCGTGTATAAATGCCCTGTGATGGACTGGTATCCCACCCAGGGTGTACCCCAGCCTTGTGCCCTATGATGCCTTTGACAAGGACCATATCCTTATAAGTCTAATCCATCAAAAGAGATGTCTTTTAAGTTTGATAAAGGCTCAGTGAATATTTCACTAAATTTCACAGAATGCCACAATGCACAATACATAAAAGCATGCACTTAAAATGCCTATTTCTTTATAGATGGCCATTTGGTAGGCTTGATGTTTTGTTCATGATAATTCTGTTTGGGTGAAATCAGCACAAAGCTCACTGTTCATGCAAAATTAGTATGATAAAAAGCACTAATTCTCACTTGCAGTTGCAATCGATACAGGGGGCCCCAGATATGCTTCTGTTGCAACATTGATAAATTCATATAATGGCTTGAAATCCAACAATGGAAAATGAGAATTCTGGGTGCTTTGGGATTTCTGAGTGTTCAGAAAAAGACATGTCTTTACAGTATATTTTAATGTTAGAGGATGGATGTCAATGTGTTGTTATTTTTAAAATGACACTTCACAATAATAATAATGATAATAATTATAATAATAATAAAAAAAATTATGTTTGATGGGGGATATTACATAAATCATTATAATGGACAAGAGGAAGGACAGAAAAAGCAAATACATTAATTTTTCAGAATAAAATGAGATGAACTTAACAGGATGACACTGTTGTTATAGGTTTGAATCCAACCTTGCTCTGAATTTGTAAAGGTGGGGGGCTGAATCCCACCCCAGGTCTGTATTTGGGATGTTTGGGGGTTTGGATTCCACCCCACCTCTATATTTGTGGGGTTTGGGGGTTTGAATCCCACCCCCAGCTGTATATTTGTGGGGTTTTGGCTAAGCCCGAACAACAAGACTGAGTCCAGAGCTGCATCAATTAACCCCAAGCAACAAGACTGAAGACCAAGTGACAAGACTGAGGCCCAGGCAACAAGACTGAACATCGAGTGACAATACTGAGGCCCAGGCAACAAGGCTGAACATCAAGTGACAAGACTGAGGTTCAGGCAACAAGACTGAACATCAAGTAACAAGACTGAGGTCCACGCAACATGACTGAACACCAAGTGACAAGACAGAAGCCCAGGCAACAAGACTGAACACCAAGTGACAAGATTGAGGCCCAGGCAACAAGACTGAACTTCAAGTGACAAGACTGAGGTCCAGGCAACAAGACTGAACACCAAGTGACAAGACTGAGGCCCAGGCAACAAGACTGA
>JAODUD010000002.1:15969634-15985342 GCA_026784285.1 Stomatorhinus walkeri
TCTGAGCTATTAAGTTCTCCCCAAACGAGCTTGATGGGCCGAATGGCCTCCTCTCGTTTGTAAATTTCTTATGTTCTAATACTAACAAAAATCAAGAACAAAACACCTCTAATTATGTTGAACTTATTAGCGTATGAGACCACTTTTGTTCCTAATTCACATTAATTTTGACACCAATACATACATTTAACTAGTAAAATTTTCAGACGACACCAAGGTATCCTCTCGTTTGTAAATTTCTTATGTTCTTATGGTCCTATTCTATCCCTTTCCCACCCAACCCTTGCTATTTTCCCACACTATATATGCAGTATGGTTTCTTGGTCCCTGTCAGTAAACTTACCCAGACCCTGATGCCTGAACCAGGCCTTACAAGCACTATCAGGCTTTGTTTGGCATGTTTTCCCTGTACTGATACTGAAATAGCTTTGTTTTTTTAGGTCCAATTCCACCCCAAACAATAATAATAGAACTAGTTCCATATGGTGAGCATGAGGGCACGAGATACAAGAACAAATAGCCCTGAAGGCGAAAGTCTGATTAAGGGAAAGCTATGGAAAGGGAAGGGGGGCAGTGGGGGAATGGTGTATCCTGCAGGTTCACATGGGCCAGGGAGGATATTCACAGCTGCCTTTCCCTTTCCTTCTCCCCCTTACCATCTTCTAGCGTGGGCTGGAAGCAATTTTCGGCTCCATGTGGCCAACCACGAGGAAAGCACACTTTCCCTTACCCTGTGTGGTGTTGACTGCCCCTACTGGTGTGCGGCAAAGTCCCAACAAGCAGTGGTATCACACTCTGTTTTGTCCACCTCTCCCTATGTCATGTGGCTCTATTCACTGAGCCACACAAAATGTATGAAATAGCTGATAATATACTGTGGACAAATAGACCTTTTGCATTAAGCACGATTAAATTAAATTTGAAACTAGTCCTTTTGTAATCAAGTCATTTCAGCAAAATCATTTTTTTGCTGAAAGATGAGATCTATAGGAATAGATCAGATTCTCAGTTTAATCCCTGAATCGCCCTTGTGTATACTGTTCTGTCAGTCGTCATTTCTGTCATGGCTGTACCAAACAGTCTACTTGGACCGATCACTTAGATAGTGGAGAGTCTATACTAATATTAGCCCAATTCCTGCTTATTGTTAAATGTATAAATCCTAACAGTATGAGATCCATGGATAGATTCTGCTGTATTGTGCAAATGCATAGATGAGCAGTAAATGAAAATCTTGGGCTTTTACAAGCATTACATTTTAAGTAGGTGAATCACATTAGAAAATACTACAGTTCATAAACATGCTAAGTCAAATCAGCCATATTATTGCATATCAAATTTCCGTTTACTGGAGCTACTAACACAGAAAGACAAAAGGGGAAGGACACTGTAAATACTAAAAACTGCCCGAATCTTTGTCATTGGCATTCAATCAAAGTAAAGCTGCAGCCTTGCCACATATGAGATAAATGGTGGAAAAGAAATGGCTTGCAGGTGAAACACAGCAGTGCTTATTTGGTGTGGATGTGCAAAAGACCAGGTCAGGGATTCAAAGCAGGCAGAATCTAATGAGTGATGCATTAGCTACAGGGCAAAGGTGCACAGCCAAGCTGCCCTTTTATGATGCAACATTTGATTCATGTTTAATCACTCCCTCCCATTCTGATCCTCTTTTCTTGGAAATAAGCTACATAACATATGTAGATACCATGATTCATCTTGATTAATTAACCCACATCCAGTGTCCCTTGATGAGAGGCACGATGCAGGTCAAAGAATTAAGATCTGCTATGCTGAAGGACACGTCTGCCAGCTACGACAGGCCTCTGGTTTTAGTTGTTGTTTTCTGTTATTTCACAACGTAAATACTATAGAAATATTATGATACATAATTTGAGAGCATACTAAATAAAGACAAACGATACACTGGAGCTACAATTGAGAGAATCCTAGTCTAATGGTTCTGCAGGGGACTGATTCCGAAACTTATCTATTAATTTTTCTCATGGAAATATTGGTGGATAACAATGTTTTTATGTGTGTACTATGGTCTCAAAGGTTTCCTTTCACATTTTTCAGTCAGAAGTTCTCCTCGCAGATTGCTTCATTAGTTCCGGACTTAATGGCATTATCTCATCCAGAAATGAAATACAAAGCATATTAGACTAAATAAGAATCTAAGTCAGTCATTAGGCAAATTTTCATTCATTGTACATTTTAGACCACCCAGAACCATATGGTGTCTTACGGAGACTATGATAGGCAGTGTGGGAGGAATGACAGTAAGTGCTAAGAAAGGGAAGTAATGCATTTAGGCAAAAACCCATTTTCAGTCAGTGGCTAGCTTAGTAGGCGCACCTGCTTGTCCATGCAGACAGCCTGCTCCAACAGACAAGTTTATGACGTGCCGGTATTGGGGAGCTAAACCTTAGAATGGCTAAGATACATGATCTCAGACAGTAATGCTGGAAAGATAAGGGGTCCTACCTGGTTCTTGGTAGTGATATCCAAAAAATTTGCCACTGGATATATATCTGAACATTAAGTTGTACACAATTCAGAACTGAATTGAGAATGGCTTAGAAATTCCATTATTATATTATGGTTTTGAAAACAGGATGCAGAATTGCATCTTGAATTGCAAACTTCAAAAATAGAAAAAAGTAGAAAGTAGAATTAACATGAAATTTCATATAAAATAAATGTATATACATATAGTGGTGGTATCACAGTAGTGCCCCAGAACAAAGCCTTTAACACTGAAAAGTACCCCATGGGTGCAAAAAATGCTGACCACACAATCTAACCTCTCACCTATATATGTGTAGCTATCTGATAACCTCATAACATCTACAGATTCTGGTAAGGGCATTGTAATTGAAAGCAACATTTCTCAAAAAAAATAAAAAAAACAAAAAGCACTGATCATAAGGAAACATGTTATTTATTTTTTTACAGTATTTACTTTTTATTTGTGTCTACAAAGAAAAACTTCATGCACGGCATTCTTTTCTAATGGCTACAAAGTTATTGCCAACTAACTTGTAAGAGATCACAGATCCTAGCTTAAGACTATACTGTAGGTCTACAGATGCTCCAATTTCATTTCTGATATTTACAAGACAATTGCATCAATGTGGCAGCTGAGCTGTACTTATGTATTCTGGATGATTTAGGAAATCGTTTTAAGAAGAGTGATTTATTTATGCAAGACATCAATTGATGGGTTACATTCATCAATAGATAAAAAAATACATTTTTTGTTGTTCATTGTCACTCCAGTTTAATAACTCTTTTGTAGCTTTGGAACAGAAGCAGGAGACTCATAACTAAACAATTCTCTAAATCTGAGATGTAATAACATATACATAAGTAGCAGCATTATTCACACATAAACAAATTGAACTTTTGCAACATAATAATATTGTCACTTTAACGAATTTTGTTGCCAAATTAAAATGGCAAATTAAAAGAAATATCTTAATACAGGTCAAGCTCCTGGGCAGTGTGTAACTCCGTGTATTATAACATGGAAGGTCATTGTTTAAAATCTCATGGTCAGTGGAGTGAGTTTTCTTCTGGGCCCTTGAGGACGGCTGTAAACCTCAACTGCTCCAGTCACATGGCTGACCAACTGTACATCACTTTGGATATAAGCATCTGCTATACAAATACATACTAACTATTACTTCATTCATACTGATATGCTTGGAATGTTTACAAAATACTAAGCACTACTACAGACAGCTAAAATAATCTGAAAACCTTCTAAAGATGTTTCATTAATCCTCTGTCTACAGGAGACTCTGAATAGAAGAATGGATGTATTGTCTCTGTGCTTTTCCTGAAAATGGTAGGTGCTTCTTTACTCTTAATGAATGTCCCAGCTGAAATCAGCTTCACAAAGCAGTAGTACGAGAAGTGCAGGTGCCATTGTGATAGGCCATATCAGAATCCAAGCAGTCTTTCCGAACGTCCTGTACATCACAGGTGACTTGCCTCTTGACGCTGACGGCACAGTAGTCCACCTGCTCCCCGTCAAGCCCATTGCCCAGCCAGCGAAAGCACACAATACGCTGGAAGGAGCGGCGAAAGTTGTCAGAGACGAAGCCGTACAAGATCGGATTGGCACCACTATTGGCATAGCTGAGAATGACAAGGAGCTGCGTCACCATAGGGTCAGGTGGCTGGCAGAATACAGTGATCAGTTGCACCACATAGAATGGCATCCAACAGACCATGAACACGGCCACCACCAGGAGCACCATGCGCGTGATCTTCTTTTCCGAGCGACGCCGTTGTAGCCAACCAGCTTTTAGGCCTACTGCCCTCATACGTGCCACCATGAGGCAGTAGCAGAGACAGATGGCTGTCACTGGTAGAAGGAACCCCAATAGGAAGGTATAGATCACAAAAGCTCCCGACCAGGAGGAAGCCGGCCATAGAAAATTGCAGTCAACGCCACCATCTGGTGAGGGAACAGTGTCAGCAAAGACTATGATTGGCAGGATGACCACCAGTGAGAGGCCCCACACACACACATTGATGGCCTTGGCCACTGTGGGCCGGCGGTAGCGGGCCGCCTTGATGGGGTGCACCACGGCAATGTAACGATCCACACTCAGCACGGTCAGGCAGAAGACGCTGGTGAACATGTTGATGCCGTCTACACTGAGGACCAGGCGACACATGAGTGAGCCAAAGGGCCAGCGGTGCACAGCGGCGGAGGTGGCCAGGAAGGGCACACTCAACATGAAGAGCTCGTCAGCGATGGCCAGGTTCAGGATGTAGATGTTAGTCGCCGTCTTCATCTTGGCATACCTCAGGATTACATAAATGACCATAGCATTGCCCGTGACCCCCAGACAGAACACCAAAGCATATATAGATGGGATAATGATCTTGCTGACATCATGCTCTTGAATGACACTCTCATCTGAAGACAAGTTCAGCAGCCCCATGGGATCAAGCACTTTTTGTGTTTCATTATCTATTGACATTACTGCTTATGCTGGGGTTGTTCTGCTATAAATGCAAAGTAACCTCCAATGGTATCCTGGGTCATAGTTAGCAGTGTCAATACATTTACCGACAGAACCCCAGAGATGCAACTTTCCTGATTTTTTTCAAATCAGTATACTTTTCAGCTGAAAAATTCTTTCTCATGGGAAAACATGAAAAATAACATGCATTCTCTGCATTAATTTACTGACTTTCCTACAAATTGTGATTTTTTGTATAATTTACTTTGCTATCCTTTGAATCATTTGTACTGTCTTCTCCTCAGAAGATCTTCAATTGGCCTTCAGGTATATGCAGTGAAAATACCTGCAGGCAATAAAAATCAGCAAAAGGTACACACAAATGATATATTTTAATGATCAGGTTAATGTACACTTTTTATATATTTCAACAAGATAAATATCACAATTTTCTTTTCAACTCAGTGTAAGATTCTTATTCTAAATCAATGAAAGATTCTGCAGCAGATCAGAGATGGTGAATTTTCATATTCTTGGGGGAAAATGTTTTGATCACTTTAGGTGTGATCCAGGTAAACACATGATTAAAAAAGCATGCCTGTCATTGTGCACACCTGAATGTTCTACATCTAGCAATTGAGATTTAAATTTTGCCTGCATGCTTGTGATGCTGATAGCAAAGCTGTATTGAGAAATTAAGCTTTAAATATATTAGAAAATATGCTGTCCGAAGAAGAACATTAGAAATTACAACAGAGGAGGCCATTGGCTTGTTTAGGAAGAACTCAACTAATAGCTCAGAACTGGTAAAATCTTATATAGTTCTGATTTCAAGGACCCCAAGATTTTAGCTTGTACTACACTAAGAGGAAGATTACTCCATAACTACATGCTGTGTAACAAAGTACTTTCTCAAATCTGATTTAAAATGTTTTCCTGCTATTTTCCACCTATAGCTACAAGTTCTTGTATTTGAACTAATATTGAAGTTAATATTGATCTATTACAATCTTATATACATGGATCATGTTCTCGCATAGTCTCCTTGCTCAAAGCTGAACAGATTCAGCTCAGCAGACCTCTCCTCATCAGACATTCCGCTAAGACCAGGAATCATTCTATTAGCCCTATATTGAACCCTTTCCAAGGCAGCAATGTCCTTTTTAAGGTATGGTGACCAAACCTGCACACAATATTCCTGGTGGGGTCTAACCAAGGAATAATCATAGCATCACCTCCCTTGACTAAAACTCCACACACCTAGAGATGAAACCCAATGTTTTATAGACCTTTTTAATTACTTCCCCACATTGGCGAGAGTGGGACATGGAAGCATCAACATATACACCGTGGTCTTTCTCATAATTAGCTACCTTTATTGCACTGGAACCAATGAAATATCTGTACTTCATATTTCTGCTCCGTGCATGGATTACCTTTCATTTATCTATGTTAAATTTCATCTGCCAGGTATCAGACCATTCAACAATTAAATCCCGATCCTGTTGAAGCCTCTCCTAAATCCATGTTGGCTATCCCTCAGAATTTTATTTGAATGTGATTGCTTTATTACTTCTATCGCCTTTTTTGAATATGGGTGTTATATTAGCATGCTTCCAATCAGAAGATACCACAGCAGCAGATAAGGATTTCTGAAATAATAAAGTTAAAGGTTGGCTAATAATATCCCTAATCTCTTTTAAAACTATAGGTAAGGTGCCATCAGGGCCCCTGTAATTTATTTTGAGCTTGCTTTGTACCACATCAGCCAATATATATAGTAGTCATAGACCACGCTGTATTTTTAATAGACCATGGTAAACCATGGTAAGTTACTTGTGTCCTGTACTGTGAACACCCATGTAAAATAATCATTAAACTCATTTACTATATCAATTTCATTTTCAATTATAAAGTCCTTACTATCCTGCAGATGTCAGTCCAACTTTTAGAGCACTTTTGGAGTTAAAATATTGGAAGAAACTTTCAATGTCCTTAGTCTCTAACACAAGCTTCCTTTCCACATTCCTCTTAGCGAGTCTATTATTTTTCAAATTAACCTGTAGACTTAGATACTCCTGCTTTATTCCGACATCATTAATTTTCCATCTGTGGAACAGAGCCCCTTTCCTCCTGCTTTTATTTTTAATTTCAGTTGTACAGTAGAAAGACAACAACGTATTCCCTGGACAACCCCGTCACCCCCGCCACCCAACAAACTCTTACTCCCCATAAGGAGGCATCTTATATATAAATATTTTTTTAAAAACCTATAAAATCCCTACAACAAACTTAAAATATAATACATAGTAATGCTTTGAAATCAAACTAAGCTGTTCCTTTTGTATTTGATGGTTTCTGTTTGAGGGATTTGCAAAAAACTGCAGTGCATGATGGGTAGGATTAAAGGCTGCCTGACGTCCTCATCCGTCTGATGACTGTTGCATATGTTGTTCCAGAAAGTAATTCAATTTCACCATGTCGGCTACGTTCTTAAAAACTGATTTTTGTTGGATATGGCCCGATTGTATGCCATTGTATGCCAATCTGTTTGTTTGCAAATTCACCAGGCAGGCTACCTTCTTTAAACTGCGTTTTGTTAGACTACATATTTTGGGATGTTGTATTGTAGTCTTTGTAAATATGTATATAGTTTAGCCCAGGGGTGCCCAATCTTATCCGCAATGGGTCGGGGTATATGCGGGTTTTCGCTGCAGCTCCCTAATTAAATTACTAATTAGATGACTGATTGGCTGAAGAGTCCTCACACCTGGGTTTGAACAGCTGACCTAAAGGTTACCCCAAAAACCTGCACACACACCGGCCCTTTGCGGATAAGATTGGGCACCGTTGGTTTAGCCTAACCCAGCCACTTATGGGAGCAAGGCAGCTGAAATAGGTGCCAGTCGCAAGCCCGGATTAATGGGGAGGGTTGGTGTCAAGAAATGGAGACTATCTGATCACTGATGTCAAAATGTGGGAAATATGTGGTTGTATAAATAAATGTGTTAAAGTGGGTTAATGATTCTGTGCTGTCAAAATGGTATAAAAAGTTAGGCTACATGACACTTGAATGGGCTACACCCAGATACATGGACACATTATGAGAATACGTTTATGTTTCTTTGACATCCACTTTCACTTCAAGGTGGGAATTGTGACACTGTGGCCATCTCTCCCAAGATGAAAGAGCATATCAATTTGTTAACATGGTTACTCTCTTCCTTCTAAGCTGCTGCGCTTTATTTTAATTTTTTAAATCACACAACATACACATATATCCTCTGGTATGTCATGTGCTTTCACATATCATATAAATAATCACCATGACGAAAAAATGCCAGGGCCATTATTTGGTCCCAGTCCAGCCCTGACTTATGTCCAGTTACAGAATGTTTCTCAGCCCAGATTTCTTCCCACTCCCTTCTGTGTGGTTTTGTATGTGTGTTTCTCCTGATCCCTTGTCTGGTGACTGCATGCGAAGAGTTCCCCCTCACCCCAGGCTTAGTGGCACTGGCTGCAGAAACTCTAGCTGTCCTGCAACCAGCCCAGACACCAAATCACGCACCAGCAACTTACCATAACCATCATTCTCATTCTCCGTTTTGACCCTGGTGCCCATTCATCCACAGCATGGATTTAATTTCATAGATGTCACCTTAGCCCAGCAGTTGAACCACCCTCTGGCATCTGTCTAACTACCCCTCAACACCCATGCTCTGGATGGGTTGCCTTTGGGACAGGGTCATATCACACTGCACATTATGCTGGTTTGTCTTCAACTGCTACACAGGATCATCCAAAGCAAGAACCTAACAAGACAAAACTTCAGATCAAAGGTCTATATTAATAGGAAGGAAGTGGAATTGTCAAGAGTTAATCTCTCCTAGGAGCATTCCCCATGTCTTGTGATGTTTCCTGGTTCCTCAAAGATATTCAGCCAACATCATGCACACTCTAAAGGTCGCACTGGCTATACACATTGCACAAATTAGTCTGAACTGAATGAATAATGACAAAGTCATATGACAACATATTGAAAATGAATGGCGATACATGGCTGTAGTGAGAGAGCCTATTCTACACATTCAACCTGCCTAAATGAAACACTACTGTGGCCCAGTTTTGTGCATTACCTTTGATTGTGGAGCTCACACAGTCATGGTGAGTGAACAGCTGAAGACAACTGAAAACAGATGTTGAGCTAATGCCAAGGTTCCCAGATTTTAACATTTAAGTCAGAGGTCTACTTCTGAACACTGAAGTAGTGTTAAAGGTTTATATAGTATGATTAATAAAGTTCTTTTCCTATAGGTTTCTACTATTAAGACATTTCTCCAGAACTCTTTGGGTCATTAGATTCATTAGAGCTCTGTGCTCATTGCTCTGTCAACATTGCTGCTGAATAACAGATATCAAGACATATTAAGGAATGCAGTATGCATCTTATGGCTGAATACCTAGTCATGTATCATTAACATTATAATAGTTTAGTGTTATACAAGTATTTTTGCGGCAACTCAAATCTAACTCGAACTCCAAAGCATGACATGCTATGCTATGCTAACTTTACTTGAGAGGGGTCTTATGCATTAATTAGCCACATACTAAGTCTTAATTAGCACAGATCATTAATAAGTGACCCTAATCTTATATCTCAACAAGTTGTGTTTGATACTATATCTGTTAATTATATAAACCTTTGTGAACTATTGAAGCAAATACTGAAGGAACAAGTTATGAATAACTCAAATGAGCTCATATTTGCTCATCATTAATGAATGAATTAATGAATGGCTACTAGATTTGTTCATGATTTTTATTTCAGTAGTTACTGAGTTACTACTAAGTATTTGTGCTCCCTCAAAGTCTTACCCTATGCTAAATTAAGCAACAGTAAGTTTCTAAAATTATGGGTTTAAAGGTAGATTGGTAGGTCTCGACTGTCATGAAAATGAATTCTTAAGTAATTAATATGTCTATAAATAATCTAAGGGGAAATGTGATGTGGCTCTCAGTGTGATAGGGCCCATGTTCGCGGTCATGTGACTCTGTCTGAAACAGCTCCAGAAGAGGGACTAACAGTTTATCTGACTAAGCCTTGGCCCACATAGCTCTCAGTTCTCAAACTCTACATACTGAGTACCTCTTCATCCAACTTCACCCCCCTGGAGACTTTCACTGTTAGATATCTCTGCCTAGAACTCACTGCTCACCCACCTCTCCTCCCAGATATTCTCTGTGCCAAGCATCTACTCAGCACAGTTCTACAGAGCAGACACCAATGGCCAGATCCAAAGTGGACGTCGCAGGCGGTCACAGGGTACATGTCTATGTCTTTCTGTATATGTGTGAACCGATGTGTGAGCATTAGTCAGCTGCTGCACAACATCTGACAACTTCACAAAAAACACCCTGGGAGTGTGAAGAAGATGATTTATCTGGATTTTCATCACCCCCCCTACCTTCTCTCACCTTGCCTGAAATATGTAGGCTGAGATTTTCATCTTGCAGTTTTCCCTACAGCATTAAAGGAAATAATATAGTTATGTGACATTCTGCACAGCATTTTCAAAGCAATCAGTTTTAGTACATAGGTACCCTTCACTAATACAGTCACACATACTGTTTGTTGAGTGGTGTACTTTTATTCTTTGGACTTTTTCTTGTTACCTTTGCTGAATAATAATGAGAAGTCCTGTGAAAGTATATAAATTCTGGACACGGCATGGGACTGTTCACCTGCATATCACATATGCCTATAAAAGCAACATTTACCAAACATATGCTTTTGAAAATAATACCAAACACTACATACTATATGAATTCATTTATGAATAACGTATATTATCTCTATAGCTGCATATATTCGTTGAACACGGAAAAACATTAAAAAAATGAAAAACTACTTGTTAAGAGTATGCTGCAAGTCCTTATGAATGAAATGAAATCTCCAATGCTCTACAGGTACATGACAGAAAGCGAGAGGGTGTATTTTTCCATGTGGACAACATGCATTACATTTCAAACCAAATTACCGACAAGTAAATTTACCCACTACATTTACATCTTCCTCCTTCTCAGCAGAGTCAGGTTTGTTATCACCTGATACTGAATGTTATTTTCAAAATGAGAGAAAGAGAGGTCTTACCGCTTTTTACATCCAGGTGGGCTGGCCAGGTGAGAGTCATAGCTGAGGATATTCAGACAGAACACTCTGCATATCTGTGTTAGTGTTACTGTAAATGATAAGTTTAAAAATACAAAGACAATGTCTAATACGATCCAAGCAGATCCTAAGCCGTCCACAGTAGCCAAGCTCTGCTGTGTTCTAAATCTCTCTCTCTCTCTCACTCACTCTCTTTATCTCTCCCTCCCTCTCTCCCTCTGACTTGCTGTCACTGTTCCCCGTATCCCTGTCTCTCAGTGTACCACTTCAGTACTAAGGCTCTTGTATCCAGCAGAAACCTGCCTACTCAGCAACATGTGCTGGTCACTCTTGAGTCTGGGCGCCCTCCTAGAAGTGCACCTGACCCTGCTGCAGAGTCACTCCATGCGGGCATCTCCTGAATTGCTCTCTTGACGGGCAAGTGGAAGGCTAGAGATCCTCTCCCTAACCTCAGATCCTCAGCAGGTGGATTTGAGAGGACATGCTGGAGGCACACCGATTGGAAGAGAGAGCCACAATGGGGAAGGGCATTCCTCACATGCCCCAGAGATGGAGGAAGAAACCCCCTCAGCTCACCGCTGCTATGCCTGGCAGCTCTCCGCAGCTTGCCACAGGCTACTGGGTCTAGCCGAAGGAGGAAAAAACAGAAGAAGCTGGATGTACCCACGTCTCCCCATGCAGCCCATCTCACCTGACACTGTCAGCCAGAATCCTGCTTAGAAGGGGCCACTGCTCTGCCCGAGCCTCCGCATCCCTGCCCTTGCAAGATGACTTCTGCTTCTCCTCCAGAGGCTGTATCTGCCTCTGCTGCACCTCCAGAAGCTCTCCCCATCTCTGCTGTGCCTCCAGAGGCCCTTCCTATTTCTGTTGCACATCCAGAGGGTTCCTGGCCCAGAAAGGGTCGCTCTGTTCATGCTTCAAGCTCCCAGCCCAGATAGGGCCACTTCACCCATATCCCAGGTGTTAACCCTAAGTAGGGCCACATCACCTGCACCTGGTCCCACAGCAGCCGTCTAGCCTGAGCCTGTTCGGAGAAATGTCACTCTGCCTAAGTCCGACTCAGGTGAGACTGCATCTTCCATTAGGACACCGCTCTGGACTATTTGGGCGTCTGTGTCTTGCCTGCAATCCCACAGGAAAACCCAGCGATCACGTCTGTGACCTCAATAGCATCACTGGATGCCCTAGCTATGTCCTGCTCACTTCTAGATGCCCCAGTTGTGCCCTGCTTACCTAGCGGTCCCCTGGCACTCTTCGTATCTGTGGTGCCAAGGGCTCCCGCCTCGTCTCCTGCCATCCTGTTGGCTCCAGCCTCATCTGCAGCCTCCACTCCTGATGGTGCCTTGATGGTGCCCACCTCACCAGCAATTGTCTCATCGGCATCCTCCACTCTGATGACCAGGGAGGTCCACAGGCACTGCCTGGCTGGCTCTCGACTCCCTGACCTCTGCCTAGCCGGCTTTCACCATGCCTGTGAACCCAGAGGATGTCCCACCTAAAGAGTTAGAGCAGGACACTCTGGGTGTAGCCCTAAGCCCCAACCCATGGGCTGCCGCCTTGGCTCAGCCTTTCCGACGACCTAGTTCCAGATCCTGGGGCTCCCACAGGGACACAGGAGAAGGGCCGACTGGGTCTCTGTCTCTCTGTGAGGGTGTCAGGGACATGAGGCCAATGCTGGTCACCCAGGATCCTACCCATGCAAAGCTGTCTTCCCGGTCTAATCTTGTGTCCTATCCCTATGCCTTTTTGTGCCTTTGTTTTGCTCCAGATTTGCTCACCCCCCTTCCCTATTTGTCCTTTGTGGTGGGGACTGTGGGGGGGGGGGGGACCTTAATGTCCTGCCCGTCATGTAAACCTGACCTTCCAACTCCTCCCCAATATGGCCCGGATGAGCCATGCCTTTTACTTATTGTACCTCATTAGTCTTTATATTGAAGTGCATGTTTATCACATAAATCCCAGTCTGGTCCTTAACATCATTCCTCCCATTGCCTGTGACCTACCCTGTGCTAGTCTTCCCGTTTCGGACCCTTATGGTCCTGTTTTGTTTCCCTGGTCCCAATCATTTTCGTCACTAAAGTCCCCTTTTAGTTTGCCTTATGCCTGCCCCCGAGTCTCTCATTTCCTTGCTATGACAAGGAGATCCATATTGTGATTACGCTCCTTTGTTTTATCTCCTGTTTAATTGTGGAGATTTATTTCCAGATTTGCTTTTAAAGCTTGTGCTAAACATCATAGCATTAAAAGGTATTTTTGTTAAAAGTACTGTATTGTTAAACTGATTGTAAGTTTAATAGTTATAGTTAGAATTAGATTTCAGTCAGTGAAACCTGCAATGTTACTGGGACTCCTATTTTTTGACACTTTGCTTAACATTTTATGAAATATTATTTGCAGATTCATATAGACATAAAATACTTATTGTAATTTGTATGCATGTTTGGAAAACAGACATGTAATCCTCAAAAATCCCCTCCAGTCTAGCGTGATCTGAAGAGCCACGGTTGTTCATTAATAGGGTCTTACTATCAACATTCAGTGCAATCTCTTAGTTGTGGTTAACTCACTAACCATAATGAGAGGCTCTTTTGGATTGTCCACACAGTCCATTCATGATTTATCCACTTTTTTTCCCGCTCCGGCAGCAACCTGCTTTGAGAGCGTTTTTTTGTGGTTTTTCCTCCTCCCAAGAGCAACTTTGCTTTATTTTAGTTATACATGGTTCAGTGTGAAGTTATTCTCTGGTAAGTAATTGTTAACTTGGTTATTTTAAAAGTTTAATTTCAAAGGTTTTCATCTCACACTATCAGGTAATTTAAAAAGTTCTGTTTTAATGTAAGTTAACTTAGTGTTTTATTGTACTTGGCACTTTACTGTGTTAACTATGCGCTAATAAAATTAACTAAAAGTTAAATATGTTATATAAATATACTGGGCTGTAATTAAGGGATGGGGTCATAGTGAGCTAGTTAATTATGGGGCCAGCTCAGTCTTGTGTTTGCAAGATGTATGTCCTTCTGGATGCTTGCGTTCAGTTGGGTTTCACCTGCAGGTGATGTAAGGGGACTCACTCATGGTCATGGTTCGTGATCTTGAGGAGCAACTGGCTGTCATCCGGCACAGCATGGACTTAGATAGTTAGTATGCGTTTTTGGGAGACAGTGTGTAGTGTGTATGTTGCAAGCGGGGAGGGGGGAGAATGAAGAGCAGATTGGTCGAGAGAGCTGGGTGACCGAAGGTCATAGATGTAGAAAAGGGCGTACACAGTTTACAGAAGCGGCATCACCTGAAGTGACAGTGTCTAACCGCTGTCAGGTGCTTCCAGCTTTAGAGCCGGAAGAGACCGGGGAGGCAGGTGGGCCCTTGGGCACTGAGGAGCCCCCCAAGGAGGAGGGAGGTTGTGGTAGTAGGGGATTCAATTATCAGAGGTATAGACAGTTACGTGTCTACCCGTGAAAGAGGGTCCGGTACGGTGAGTAATGTTTAAACTAGGGACTGCGGGGGACAGGGAGGTTAGTTAAGAATATAGGTGGGGGGGGAGGACAGAAAGCACTAGAAACAAAATTCATGATTTAGAGGTTTTTATTTCATCAGACTCTTATGGCATTATAGCAATAACAGAAACATGGATGGAGGTGATGGAGAAGAATATAATATGGAGAACGGACACGCAAGAAGGGAGGTGGTGTTGCAGTATATGTAAGAGAAAACTTGCAGGCAAGGGAGCTCACTGATAGAAATAAAAGCACAGAATCTTTCTGGGTAAAGCTAGATGCTAAAAACTCTAATTTTTGGAATTTTTACAGAGCACCTAATGTAGCTACAGAGGAAAGCAGAATGTTATACAACAATATCAGGCTTGTAAGTTATAAAAATGATGTGGTAGTTATGGGTGATTTTAATTTACCTGGGATACAGTGGGACGTGTCTTGGGGCATTGTTTTCTTACTCATTTTGTTAAAACCCCTACCAGTGGAAAAGCTATTCTTCATCTTGTTTTCTCTAATAACCAGGAGAGGTTTGGAAAATTAGAGGTTTTAGAACCACTGGACAGTAGTGATCATAACATGGTTAAATTTGAGGTTATTTGTAATGTCCAAAGAGCAAAGTCCAAAGCAAAATGTCAGGAAGGCTAAATTTGATGGTATGAGACTGAAACTAGAAACTGTAAACTGGATTGAGATAAATGGCAAGACTGTTGAAGAGGCATGGGAATTTTTTAAAAGCACATTGTTGCAAGTGCAAGAGGAATTTATACCTGTTTCCAGCAAAACTAAATCTAGGAAACTACAAAAGTCAGGAGGAAAAGGGTTCTGTTCCACAATTGGAAAATAACTAATGATTTCAAAATAAAGCAGGTCTATCTAAGTCTACATGTTGAGTTAAAAACTAACATTAGACTCGCTAAGAGGAAAGTAGAAAGGAAGATCGCACTGGAGGCTAAGGATGACATTTTTCTTCCAATATTTTAACTCCAAAAGAGATAAGAACATAAGAACATAAGAACTATACAAACGAGAGGAGGCCATTCGGCCCATCAAGCTCGCTTGGGAAGAA
>JAODUD010000002.1:15994374-16013043 GCA_026784285.1 Stomatorhinus walkeri
CGCCCGCCCCCCCCCCCCCCAGGACGTTGACTGGCTATATTTACCTTAATGTAAGCTGCACAGAAATGGTCCAAATATTTCCTAAAGCTATTGTCCAGCTCTATAGATTGAATATGCCATCCCTTTATCTATAATTACTATGTAATAACTGATTAATATTTTTAAAATTCAATAACAAAAAAACCTATATTTCAAAATCGATCAATTGTTACTAAAGCTAGATCATAATGTCATGAAGATTGTTACGGTCTTGGGGTTGACGAGCAGGTAAACACGCATGGGAGTCAGTGATGGGTGCAGGAAATGGGGTTTATTGCGGACAGACGCGGGACAGCACAACACTCACAGGTAACGGCAATGACCGACCTGGGTAGACTGACTTAGACCCAGACTAAATATGCAAGACCTGATAGACAACAGGTAATCACAATCAGGAATTTACACGAGATAATGAGGGGGGTGTGGCACACACGAGGCTTGGACGGGCGGATCATGACAAACATAATATGGTCTTTGGTTATTAAGGTGTTGCTGAGATATCTTGACGTAAAGGTAGCGTCACATGGTTTCATATTACTAATGGGCCTTTTTAATGGCAGCCAAACTGACATGAAATAGTACAACAAGCACATGTATAAGTAAAAAATTAAATACAAATATGCTACAATATAGATGAAAAATGAGTGATTTTTGCAATAATAATAATAATAAGATAAATAGCCATCACAAAGCACGATAGATTAGGAGTCACTGACAGTAAATGTGTGAAAATTCCCACAGCTCTGTAAAAAATTCTTGAGCCAAATACCAGTAGCTTTATATCAAAGATCATAAAACTAAACTGAAATATGGATTTTATTTCAGTATAATCACCCAACTGCTAACCAGGGTCATGGAACCTGGAACCGGCTTCTAGTGGCACAGCTTTGCTTGGAGAAAATAATTAAAAACACTTGTTTTTCTGTAGTTATAATTGACAGGCACCTGGGAACCATGTGTAATTCCTGTTATAACACTTATGAATTATTTTTTTGGCTTCATATAGAAAACCAGAGAAAAAACAGAGTTCCAAGTGCTGTAGAATTTTGGAATGTTCCAGACATCCGTGAAGATCCGTCTAAAGTCATGTGTATTTTCCTAGTTTGAGTTTTTAATAATGAAAAGGCACCAAACAAGAATATTCTACATGTGGAAAACCAACTGAAAAAGAAACAGCACATTCATATACTGAAATATGTAACTTGCAGAAGAGTGCACAGCTTAAGCAGAAACTGAATTATATTAACACATTCACAAAAATATCCCATGTCTTATTTACCAAAAGTCAGTCTTTACTAGTAAACAGCAGTGCATTTGTTCATAAATGCAGCAAAATATCCATTTTGAATCTCCCATAAGTGAAAAGGTTTCTTCATGACAGTAAATTATATCAATGTGGTGTAATCACAGTCCACATAATTGATTCATTGTTGTTTATTAATCACTGATTAACAATCTACAATGATACAAACACAAGACTAGAATAAACAACTTTCTGGGGCAGTCTGACACCACAACCATGTGTGGGATGTTTTGTGATTCACAAAATACACAGAGTCATGCACAGAGTCTGCTGATTTTCCGTGGCACTTTCTTCTCAGTCCAGACTGTAGTAGAACATTGTATCTCGCCGATGCTGCTGCACAGGCATGTTCCTCCTGGTGTCTCTGAGCTTCTGCAGGTCGATCTCCACCAGAGCCAAACCTGGTTCAGTTGCTCCACAGTCACCCAGCACCTCTCCCCAGGGGTCCACTGCCAAGGCATGACCATATGAGCTGCGTTTGGCATGATGACAGCCGACCTGGGCAGCGGCCATGACAAAACACTGAGTCTCAATGGCCCGAGCACGAAGCAGAACCTACCAATAGGAACACACAATACAGGTCTGTCCACAAAAACACCATGCTCCTGTACAAAACACACACCTGCTCAAATAAATATCCAAGATATAAGGAAAGCCTTCCAGTGCTGGACCAATTAATTAAAAGCCAGCACCCAAAATGGTAATCATGTCCCTGTCTCACCTCCCAGTGGGCAGCACCTGTTGCCACAGTAAAGGCTGATGGATAGGTCAAAATCTCTGCTCCGTGCCGCCGGAGAGCCAGAGAGAGTTCTGGAAATCGGAGATCATAGCATATACCCAGGCCAACCTGCGATCCAAAAGAATGGCCTGTTTATACAACTGGATCCTAACTGTAGAAATTCTTCATAATGTGTATATGAAGTACACAAGTTCTCTTAGTTGATGCAAATTTCCTCCTGTGGCTCCAAGACATGGAGTTAACTGGAACCTCCCTGCAACAGACTGAAAACCCAACTAAGGTGAACCCCCGACTTGTGCCTAGGACCGGTTCCAAGGCCCCACACTACCCTAACCAGAATTAATGTTTGATAATGAATGAATGGATGGATGGATGTTTGAAAACCAACCTTTCCAACTGGGGTTTGAACAGGGGGCATCAGACTGTGTCCAGGTATAGTAAAGGAACTCTCCTTCATTGAAATACCTTTTCCTGTCAGCTCCACATCGAACAGGTGGCCCTTTCTGTACACTGACACAATGCTACCTATGGGAACAAGACAACGAGACAAAAGTGTAACTCCAAAACACTGCATTTTTCCTCACAGCAGTTTGGTCATTTAAAATGCACAGGTCATGCCTCTCTACCTGCATGCATCTACTGCATTTCAGTTCCTTCTCTGATGCATTATTACAGAGAATTAGCTTATCATGCATTTGCAGGAATGCAGGGTGTTTACCATGCAGGGAGTAAGTTGATGATATAGCTCAAACTGGACATATAAGCTGAGTTATTTAGTATGTACTTAGCCAAAGACATTAGCATGTAACAGTTCAATTACATTCATATGCGATATGTGCAGGGGAAATGATTACCCGTGTCATTAATGATGATGTGACTATTGTAGATCCGCCTGTCTGTCTCCCAGTCTTCCCCTCTCTCATGAAAGCCCCCCAGAGAAAGCCAAATACCCAGTTTTCTATGAAAATAGCAAAAGGAAAAAACTATCAAGAGGTTCCCATATGGCGTCTATGCATGCATTCATGTTTCCCTCTAGTCTGCTCCACTGGCCTAGCACAACATCAGAAAATATTATGGAGTTAGTTATATTATAAATGATTATTCTATAATCAATAACATGGAAACTAGTGGTGCAATGGCACACATTATTTTACTGAACCAGTCACTACGCCACTGACTGTTCAACATGCACACGGTATTAGGATATTTTCCTATAGGTACTGATGCAAATACAAAACACTTATTTTTTCACCCAAAAAATACAGGGTCGTCATTTTTCAGGGATAGAATTTACATATTATTATACAACAGAGACTGTAAAAATCATCAACTCCTGGCTAATGGTAGGTACGTACTTCAAAAGTAATCAATGTCGTTTCAGCAATACAATGTTATATGAGTGGTGATCCCTCCCAGTGTGCACAGCTGGCTGACATAATATGATACAGTTGGCCTGGTTAGCAGTCAGCATGCCTTGTACCACACCAATTTAAAATGGTGTAATTTAATATGTGTATTCGTGTATATATGTTAATTGTAAATGTTGTGACATGTCGTAATGTTTGCCATGGAATGCATGCATTTCGTTGGAATGAGTGTCATGTAAACGGTTTGTTTCCTTGTCCGTACTGCTGCTAGTACTAAACTGATAATAGCTGTTAATCGGAAGTGTTTAATTGTACAGTACTGTCATCTCCATTATTAAAAAGACTTGGCCACTTGTGGGTCTGTCATATCAAAACCACCCTCTTGGGTTGAGGAGTGTGTAATATCCATTATCTACCTGTACTGTGACTGACCGTGGTTGCTATTTAACAGTGATATGCTTCACTTTGTATATATTCTTGTCAAATAAAATTATTTCTGTTTAGAAATATGTGATTTGGTATTCCAAGTTTTCCTACAAAAATTAATTTAATATTGCCTGTACAGGTAGTGTACATACTAGGTATACTGTTAATTGAAAACAGAATAGAATTATCAAAGTTAAGCAGTAAAGTTTTTCTCTCCTTGATTTAGAGACATAACCTAGGCATAGTTAGTCCTGCTGCCATTTTTCTGAAGAGTTGTTATATGGAAAAATAAAGAGTTTTGTTTTATTAAAGGGTTATGTGTTTTTATTTCCTTCTTAAATGGAAAAATACAAAAAACCGTTCCATTAGCAAAAACCGTGACACACACTCGTACCTACTATTGAGGTCACCAATATCAAATCCTCAGCATTTTTTTCTGCAAGGGCTAGAACTATTTTAAAAATCCTGATTACGACCCGGCCATGGCATACTGTATGTTGAACCGTGGGAAAACCGTACCATTACACCGCAAGTGGAAACATATTACTTAAATACTGTGTATATTTTTTTATTTCAACTAGCAAAAAACTACACACCTGCCACCCAGGTAGGTGTGAACAGTGCATGACTGCGGCCCACCTGGCCAGCTGGGTGTAGCGTGAGATGGTGTTCCCCAGCAGGCTCTCTGACAGCATCAACGTCTCTTCTTGGTTGGATCCGATGTAATCAAATCCCTCTGGGAGAAAGACCATACTAGCCCCGCCTTCCTTTGCCTTCTCCACCAATCGCATGCAAGCAGCATAGTTGGCTTCCTTATCAGGTGTACAGGTCACCTGACAAATTGCAGCCAATGGGACAGAGGACATCCTGAGAAAAGATTAAAGTCTTTAAAGAAAAAAAGTAGTAAATACGGTCTAGAACAATGGATCTAGGCTAACATAAAATGTAGTATTTTATAGTATAAAATATAATATTCATATATAAATACCAGAATTTCAAACTATACTATCGATACATAAATTAAAAGGTTTCATAATGCACATTTTAATTCTTTGATAATTTCACTGCCCCCGAAATAGACCTTCTTTAATAATCATTACATATTAAAAACGAAATATTTTGTTAAGCAAATACCCTTGCGTAAACTTAGTAATTATGCTGCAAATATTTCCTCCTGTAATTACCTGCACTTTCTTATTAAGCAAAAACCCCAGCTTGACTGATAACGCAAATACAACGCACGGGGCTGCAAAATAGTTTTGAACAGTAGCATTGACAATGTCTGATAAGTCGTAATTCGCAGGTGCTACAGCTTATTATTCACGAAACTTCGCGCTTACTACTATTTAAATTCAAATACAAAACAACTGAATATCATCATTGATCGTGCTAAAATGACAAATAGTAACGGTCCGAAAGTCCTCTGTCAGGTCCCATGGAGCGACAAAGATCACCCAGTTTTCTGCAAACCTGACCTATCCGCCGGCCGAACCGTAGGGAACGGTGCTTGTTTAGAAAGAGGCAATAGCTACCAAATGTGAAATATAAAAATAATAATAGCGAGTACGCCCTCAGCATCCACTGACTACTGCAAACCAGGAACTTTGCTCTAGGACAAACTTCCCAATCATTAACCAATAAAAAGATGTCTAGGCAACTATGAAAACTTATATAAGCGATTTAATAATCATATATGTCATGGAACATTATTGTCTGCGTCTGAATTTGATTTATTTAAAATCCAAATGAAAACAGGACTATCTAGCAAGCCATTAGGTGAAGCTTATTGTTGCAGGCAGTTAATGAGACAGCTACGTATTGTCTTTAGGGGTCCTCGAACAGGGTGTACTTCATTTCAAGATGGCGGCGAGCAATAGTAGTAGCACGGTAGCTAGTAAAACTAGTAACACAGGTGGTGGGAAGCAATCTGCCCCTTCTGCGGAGCAGGTAATTGTCTTGTACTCTTGCGGTTCATCTTAGCATTAGAATCATTAAAATTTGATGAAATGGGTATTTTCAGTTTCGTTGTCAGGAGTGCCTGGTTAATCGGTTGTATGTTCGTGGACTGACAGTGGGCACGTGATAGAGCCCGATAGCAAACTTGCAGCAAAATAGAGCTACATTACATTACATTACATACAACATTAAAGTATCACAAATATTGATTCGGAAATAGCCATTTTCAAATGTAGCAAAATGAGAATTAAACAAGAGAAGTGTAACCATCCTGAACAAATAAACCTCAGCGCAAGAGCCTATTGTGGCAACTTTCTGTATGTAAAGGGATGCCGTTTATCACTTACTACGAATTATATATGTGTTCCCTAATTAAGAGCTATTTCCAAGGAACGATTTAGTTTAATAGTTTACCTCAAATTATTTTTATTATACAATTCAATATATTCATGTATTGAAACCAAGTATTGTAATAACATAATTGTATGGCCAGAATAATTAAAAATAAAGAACTTTGTGATTATAGCTGTTGTCATTGTTGTTCAAAATTTTAAAGTTTTTTTTATTCTCCCAGCGAAATTTTAATGTAGAAATGTATCCTATTTTTTCTGTGTCTAGTGTTCTTCCTTGCATCTTTCTTCCAGTCTAGAGAACTCTTTATAGTGTCTTGACCTGCATGCACGTGTGTCTGTATGACACAGGTGGTGGCCACATTTCAGCGGATGCGTCAGGAACAGCGTAGCATGGCTTCCAAAGCAGCAGAGCTGGAAATGGAGATCAATGAGCACAGGTATGTGTGCATCTCTGTTACACTCTGCTTGACCGGAGGAGGTGCCCTTTCTGATTCTTGCCTGGGGGGTGTCCTTTCTGATTCCCAACAGCATGACCATTCATCACTGGCCTTCCATGCTCTAAGTATGTATCGGTTTGTCTATTTGTTACTTTAAATTTAAGGAGCCAGGTGACACCAACATGTCAAAATAACAGCTAAGTAAGCAAAAATAATTGGTTGCACCGAACATAACACATGTATCTAGGTAGTAGAATTACTTTTTTTGTTTTTAATTTTTGCAGTGTGGATAATGGACTCGTAGATAGGGTAAACTTTTTCATTGATGCAAGAAATATGCATATTCTGCTTAATTCTGGTGGATAAGAGAACCTGTAACTTTAGATTAGTACTTGTTTTTGTAAATCATGTCTTGTATATAAAATCTGTTACTTTTTGTCAAGCAGCAGCCTCAGTTACTGAGAAAAGTGATGAGAACAATAAATACAAGTTATTTCCATTTGTAGCTTATCAGTATAGGAGGGAATTTAGTTCTGGGATGATTTAGTTTGATTTAGATTTCAAATAATTATCTTCATTCCTCAAGGCCATGTATTTCACAATGAATATACTGGAGCACTAATGCATGTGAACCTTTTTAATAGTTATTGATTAAATCACCTTCGTACTCAGTGACCAGATGAGTATCATTCTTGGGGGAATCCTGCACAGGATGTGTGTAGGATTTCAGTTTGCAATAATGCTATAAATTTTCTTGGTTGGGTCATTCACATAATCCTGCAGTAATCCTAATTTTGAATAATTATGTCTGTTATCTTTCAGCCTTGTAATTGACACTTTGAAGGAAGTAGATCCTTCTCGGAAGTGCTTTCGTCTGGTTGGCGGTGTCTTGGTGGAAAGGACTGTGAAAGAGGTCTTACCGGCATTGGAGAACAATAAAGAACAGGTTTGTCTCAGTAATAGGCACAGATAAGCCAAAGCAGGGCCTGACTCATGCCGCAGTCTTTGAAATTAACTTAAATTTAAAATAAAATTTATTGTTCACTTCATTTTGTTAAAATACTGAATGAAGTAAATTTCTGTCATCTGAATAAAGATTAATTTTACAATCATATTTCCTCCTTGGATAATCTACAGTATAATTACTGTACTGGGAATTGTGCAGTGTAGCTGGGTAACAATAATTTACAACAGATTGAGCCCTCACTACTCATTGAGCCCTGAAGCTTTTCTGCTCTGGAGCACTGGAGCCTAGCTGACCATGCACTTTTCAGATTCAGAATACTTTATTGATCCCTGAGGAAAATATGTAATGTACCCACAAAAAACCTACCTTTTACTTGTGCATATATGTTTGTGTCTCTCCCCATCATGAAGAGCAACACAGGATATGTGAAAATGACTCAATTTCCCCAAGGGTATGAATAAAGTACCTTTATAGCAAACCTGATTAAAAGCCAGCTGTCAAAAACATTAAAAAGAGAAGGGAAGAACAGGTAAATAAAAAAATTAAAAACTACAGTAGTGTAATGTTGCCAACATGACAAAAATAAACCCATTCTCCTTATAATGAGAAATTAAAAATGATCTCTAGTTTTGATCTAAATTGTTTTTGTTAAACCGACACACCTCATATCATAATGAGTATGTTATATTTTTGTAAGGAAAAAAAGATCAAAGCAAAATGGGAGAGCCGAACTCAAACTGATAATGACTCTTTTACATGATTTGATCAAGTTTTGCTTCATGCTGGGGAAGAGACAATATGCAATTCTACTGTTATTGGACTCAGAAGATGGCATTGTCCTATTTTGGAGGATATTATTGCCACCAGGCTAAAAGCCAATCATGCCAATTAATCCACAGCAGACCAAAATGCCTGAAACTGGAAGGATGACCCATAGAATGCTCTTCCTGTTAAAATGAGAGAGCTTCCAGCACTCTTGTTGTATAAAATATTGAGCTTAGAATAATAACTTTCATTCCTTTGTAGATATCAAGGCTAGTGGAATCACTCAACTCACAGATGCAGGCCAAAGGGCGGGAACTGACCGAGTACCGAGAAAAATACAATATCCGATTGGTGGGAGAAGAGGAAGGGCAGGGGAAAGCAGCTGCAGCGTCCAACCAGGAAAATGGAGGGGGTGGGGCTAAGGGAGGAGCGGGTGTGTTGGTATCATAGTGGGAGTGGATTTAGGAAATTATTAAACTGCTACGTTGAAGATCGACATGTTTACTGTATTTGTGTTTAGAGACTTTTTTTTGGTTATGAATAAAGAAAGCAATTGTAACGTAACTTTGTTTTTGTATTTTTTTGCAATAATTCATCTTAACATGTTCCACATGAAATCTAGTTTCCAATATAACATTGCATGTCCAGGAAAAAAGGCCTGTAAAGATATTGCTGCATAAATACCATATGAACTTTAAATGTGTTCTCTGTGTTAAATGTGTGTATTGATGTATATTGAGGGAATTGCATTCATTTAAATATCTATACACAATCACATTCAACTTAGCAAGGCAAAACAAGATTAACAGTCTCCAAATGTCTTTTTTGGTTATGAAATTGTTTCAGCCCACGTTGAAGAGTTTTCTGTGGGCGCTGTTATGACAACGTTGTCCTACCAAAATTTCAATTGTGAAATATCCTAAATTAAGTTGTGTTCTGCAAGTACTGACAATAATGTATTACATCCATCCATTTATCCTACTGGGTCACAGGGGGTCCAGAGCCTATGCCAGAAGCAATGGGCACGAGGCAGGAAACAGCCCATCACAGGACACACGCACACACCATTTACTCACTTTTCCAAACTGTACCCACATAGTTGGAAGCATAGAATTGTCCAAAATGTCTTGGCATGCTGAAACTAAAGGCCCTAGCCCAACCACTGAAAAACAACCCCATACCATCATCCTTCCTCTACCAAACTTTACAGGCAGGTAATAATCTCCTGGCATCCAGTATACCCAGACTCATCCATAAGACTTCCAGACAGAGAAGTGTGATTCGTCACTCTACAGAACATGTTTCCACTGCGCCAGACTACACCACTCCATCTGATGCTTGGCATTGTGCTTAGTGATGTAAGGCTTGTATTCAGTCGCTCAACCATGAAAGCCCATTCCATGAAGCTCCCGGTACACAGTTTTTGTGCTGGGGTCAATGTCAAAGGAAGTTTGGAACTCTGCAGTTTTTGAGTCAACAGAGCATTGGTGACCTTTACACACTAAGCCCTCGAGCCAGATCACCTTTCGGGAAACACGTTACATGGTCATAGTGCCGTAATTGACACTCCCTCGCGATACAGGTAATTTGCCTTATTTGGGAATCCTTCAGCATCAGCTTGTTAGACACGAAGTCAAACCAGTGGTAACCAGGATTCTCAAAAGAGACACAGTACCAAAGGTGTTCAGTCTTCATCTCAGGTCACTGGATAGCATCCATGTCTCGCAGTCATACAGCAGGACAAAGAGCATCAGGATTCTGTCCTCTTACAAAGATATCAAGAGTGCCACACACCCCTTTCCATTGACCTCATGACCCCCCATGCTCTCTCAATCCATCTAGTGACTTCATAGGAAGACAGGAATGTCACATGCTGGTGGCTGTGCCAAAGAAGTCATAAACCAGCATCTAACCAGATGCAAATTATACAATAAACCTAATAAATTATAAATCAATTATAGCTCAATTATGAGTAAATGTAAATAATGGTTCTGTGCAAAATATGCAGTTTTGCTTAAAATTCCATTAGGATTCCCCTTAATACACCCAGTAAGTTGAAATAGTATGATAGCAAGTTGAAATTATGAGATACCAAGTCATCATTATGAGATACTAAATTGAAATAACCCATGCTGTTTACAACAGGGATGAAGTGCTGTTGCCCTCAAATGAGCATATAGTTGGTCAAATCTCAGATCCATGAAAAACAATGTGGATTTCATCCTAGTTATGGAACCCTGGATCAGCTGTACACATTGACAAGGATACTGGAGGGTTTGTGGGAGTTTGACTAACCAGTTATGTGAACTTGGAAATAACATATGACCTCAGGGGTTCATGTGGAGGGTGCTTTAGGAGTATTGAATGATATGGTGAAAGCAACGCTATAGATTTACAGGTCAAGCCTTGTTCCTATCTTCACCTATGGTTATGAGCTTTAGGTAGTGGCCGAAAGAATGAGATTATTGTAGCAGAAATGAGTTTCCTTCACAAACTGTCTGAGCTCAGCCATAGAGATAGAATGGGGAGTTCGGACATTAAGGATGTGCCCAAAGTAGCTGAAAGGAGCCAGTTGAGATTATATGGGCATCTAGCAAGGGTGCCTGCTGGGCGCTTCCCTGCGGACCAGGATTAGTGTCAGAAAACGGATGGATGGATTCAAAAATTGAAATTATGTGATTCTAAGATACTAAATCATCTCATAATTATAATTTAGTGTCTCATAATTATGATTTTCCATCATAATATATGTAATTGTCAGACAAAGTGAAATTTTGGCTATTCTGTTGCTGGCAGTGAATTTGCCTAGGGGCTTTGACGGCCACTGGCAGAAAGGGTCAAAAATTATAATTAAAACTGGGTAAGTTTCGTTATTTATTAAAATTATCTTCAGGGTTTATAGCATTATCTTCTACACGAATTCAAAAAGGTCTACTTTTCTTGAAAATAAAAACTAATGCCGACGAGGATGGGATTCGAACCCACGCGTGCAGAGCACAATGGATTAGCAGTCCATCGCCTTAACCACTCGGCCACCTCGTCCTATGACGAATATATTGAAATGCTTTTAAATAATTCCTCCTTCCCCCCCAAAATCTGGCAAAATTGTAGTGATATCAAAGGCAATTGTGTAATTGTTCATACCGCATTACATGCATTGTGAAGATAGCTTCAAATCCGCCTCAGTGTGTTTTTTTCGTTCTTATAGTTTAAGGAGGTGTACGGTAACCAGATTCCTTGGTGCTTATGTATTCTACATTTTACGGTAAAGTTGCACAGCACATAGACATGCGCCCGATGAGCCGCAAGGTAGAACAGTGCTTTCCTGCCGAATGCGTTTGATGTTGTGTGTGCGGAAATGCCGTCTTCTGCTGAAATGAGTAGAGCTTTTAAAAGCGTTTACGGCTATGGGGGAGACGTGTTCGTAAGTCAACCTTAAATCAGCGATCGATTGTAGCAGTAGATGAGGATATTAACTGCTAGCCAGATGACGTAAATAGTGAAATCCAGTCTTTCTACTTAGGCATCTAAATATCCTCTTATTAGTCGATCATAGCTAACTACCGAAAATTGTTAAAGGTCACAGATGGCTTCCCGTGCACAATAATATATAGTGTACTAAAATAAACATCCTAAGAGGCGATCTTCTGGAATGCATTTCTCTAAAAAATGCTCCGTGTTTAAAGTGGTGCTCAGTGCTCTGCTGATTGTAGCGCTCCTGCAATTAATCTACCTGTCCTTCCTATCAAAGCTGCACGGCAGACAGCAGCGCTACAGGTATACGGAGTTATTTGGCAAGAGAAATGCGTACCAGGGAGAGAAAAACACAAGGAAAGAGCGTCTCAAGTACTCTCTGTCATCGGGGGGCATTTTTGATAACAGTGGACAGTATCGTATATATAAGAACTTAATCAAAAGTGACTATTCGACGAATCAGAAGTCCGTTGTTGATGCCAGGTCAAATCGGATAGCGCTGGCCACGCACACGTCCATCAACAACCTCCATCACCTAGACTCGCTGCTAGAACGCTGGCAAAATCCTCTCTCAGTTGCAATATTCGTGCACGGGCAGGATGTTAAGTTTGCCACTGCATTTGTCTATGCCCTTAGCATTTTTTGTCAAAATGTACAAGAGCTGGTGGACTTCCACCTGGTGTGCCACTCTGGAGAAACGGCCAGTTTCCCGGAAAAGGACAGAGAACAGTTTGCAGGGTTGGAAGACTGCAGAGGAGTATTTGCCAAACTTGAGTCACACAGGAACAAATACCAGAACTATGCTATCGGTGGCAACATCTCATATCCCAACAATCTGCTACGCAATGTGGCGCGAGGGGGTACAGAAGCTGCTTACATCCTGGTCATCGATATAGACATGGTTCCCAGTGCTGACCTCCATCAGCAGTTTGCCGGCATGCTGGATAGACGTGAACCTGTGCCTGATGAGGTCTTCGTCCTGCCGGCATTCGAGATTCGGCACACCCGCAAGATCCCCGCCTCCAAGTCGGAACTAGTACAGCTGTACCAGGTGGGTGAGGTGCGGCCCTTCTACGAAGAGCTATGCCCCCGGTGCCAGGCCCCCACCAACTACTCCCTGTGGGTAAACTTGAATGGGCCTGTGCCAGGGCAGTTAGATGTGGCCTACACCCTCAACTGGGTGGACCCCTGGGAACCTTTCTACATTGGACCACGTGCCGTGCCTCTGTATGATGAGAGCTTTCGACAGTATGGCTTCAACCGCATCAGTCAGGTAGGCCGAAGACATGGGTGACTTTTCTGCATTTATCCAGAACTGCATCTTGACCATTAGGCTTCTGACAGTGACTTGCTATGTTGACTCTCTCCAGGCCTGTGAGCTCCATGTGGCTGGTTACAAGTTCTCAGTGCTCAGCTCTGCTTTCTTGGTGCACCGCGGCTTCAAGGTGATGGGCGACTTCCACAAGCACAAGGATGAGGAGAACCGCCGCAACCGTCAGCTGTTCCGGAGCTTTAAGGAGGGGCTCAAGACCAAATACCCAGCCTCCAACCACCACTGCTGAGGGCCTCTTTCAGCATTTCAGACATTCCGGCAGCTGCCTTTCCTATAGACCCCCATCAAACTGAACATGCTCGGTGGGATCTGTACATTTTGGCATCATCATCAGCCAGGTCCTGCTTATGATAATGAGGTCTCGTGCAATCATGACATGTAGACAGTACGTACAGATGGCTGGGTAAATGCTCTAGATAAAGACTGAGAGAGTTAAACTCTTGTGAACTGTGCTCATTCAAGGTGAATCCTTGAACACTAATATTACTGCTGTTTAACAAATTTTTATAGTTTTTTGTGTAGTGATGTGTGCTTATTTTAATAATATATACTTTTTCTCATCTTGGACCGTAGAGTTCTGATGGGTCCTCTGAACCTGTGCCTGTTTTAGTGGGCATCGTCTCTCACCTACTACTTACTGTACATGGCCCTTGAATGTTGTTCAGTGGTCATGTAGAGAACCAAGTGCATCAGTTCTGTAGTAGCCCCAATCTCAGATTGTAAACGCTGATGTATACTACTGGGTATCTCGGTGTCGATATACAGAGATAGGTAGTGCCCAGAATGAACTACAGAAAAAAGTGATTGGAGAAATGTTACCTTATTAGGAAACTTGAACTTTGAATCTCAGCGATTGGTGTCCTCGTATGCAGAAGAATTATATTAAGCCTTGGAAATAAGCCACTTTTTCCTATGGTTAATAATGGTAAAATATTGATCTACCTGTGATCAAAAAAGACTTGTTTTACATATAATACTGCATATAGAGAATACACACACACGCACACACACACACACACATATATATATATATATATATATATATATATATATAAAATTTACTTGTGCTGGTAACTGTGATGTTGGAACTAGTGAGGTATAGGACCTGCTGTGTTGTTACAGACTGAAACATTAAGCAAATTTCCATAACTGCTCTTCCCATCAGGATTTATTTATTTGTAAATGTCAGTCTGAGGGAATAGTATGCTATTGAAATTTCTGTAGTTCATCCGTGTTGTTTTTGTCTTGTGATGTCCCATTATGGCTGATAGTGGATAAGTGAAGGTTGGATGATTGCACTCCATTACCTTTCAGTTACATCATTGTTCTACTTGCAGTTGCAACAATGGTTGCCATTGATTTCTAGGATTAACAGTCTTGACTCATAGATCTGCAGTTAGTAGAATCAATTGTGTCCTCCAGAAATGGTCAAGCTGTTTGGCTCCTGTCACCAGCCTTGGCCTGCAAATGTTTATTCATAAATCAGATATGCTTGTTCTAGACAGAATCTTATGCGTGATCTGACTGGTAGTAGACTCTCTAAAAGGGTACTTCATAACTTATCATGATTATTCAAGACAAGAACATGATAATGCAAGTTCTCTATTGTGAACCAGTGACATCAGTCTTTACTGTGATGTAGTGATTTCCATATCTGTTGTTACTCTTATAGCCATATCTGTTGTTACTCTTCCTGGCACTAAGATCTTAATTTAACGTATTTATTTCTGTCAAGAAACCCTCTCTTGTCTGTTTGGATAAATGGAATATTGTAATAATAATGTAAGCTAACTATTTAACACTTTTACAGAACTATTTGTGATACACAGTATCTGAACAGCATTCAGCTTGGGAAAAGCAGTCTTTCCCTTGTTGTATGTGGTCCTCCACATCACAAGCCGCCTCCTTCACCATGGTGACCTTTGCACTCTTACTTACTGGGAACCTATGTCCAATCAGCAGCTGCTTCAGCTCTCACTTTTCCAGGGCATGAGAAGGACAGGCAAGACCAGTGTTTCTTCCCTGGTGCTTGGGGAACCTCCAGACAGTCCACATATTTTGTTCCAGGAGCTAGAAGGGAGCAAAAATTTGAACCACAAGAACTGGTTTGGGAACCACTGGTCTAGGTGTAGGTTAGTTTACCTGTAAATAATAGCATGTGTACACTGGACAAATTCTTTGTCTGAGCCCTTGTAGAGTAGTGGAAGGGCTTTTTGCTTCTCTCTTTAGTGCTTCAATGTTTACATGTCATGCCAGACATATCTTAAAATAGGCAGAACCTTTTCACCTGGAATATATGAGCATCATTTTCAAATGTTACCAAATTCCCCTTTGTCTTTGTCCTTTTTCACCTAGCTGCTTCCAGGACAGAGTCATCAGTGGCCTCAGCCTACATGACTGCAATCATGATGCTGACAATTGTTGTATCAGTCTTCTTGTTGTAGTGGCTGCTCACATCCTGGGTAACTTTATTACCTTATTTTTATACACAATCTGTGTTCCCAGTTACTAAACATTTATTTCTGAGTAATTGGGATGAAGTACCTTATGTAAACATATTTTTGCCATTGACATAATCCAGTGTTTCTACCAAGACTGAAAGTGTTATTTTAAATATAATTTTAAATGCTCAAAAAATGTGTAAGTATATACAGATGATCCTCTACTTACAAACTTTCAGACGAGCGAACAAAGAGGACTGCAAGTCCAAATTCCCTTTTCCAGTCTGCAGTATCAATCTTTTTTCCTGCACGCTCCTTTCATTTAGCACGACTTCTGGCCGCTACTCCCACCGTAGCGTAGCCTGCATACTCCCAGCTAGTTCTTTGTACTTGTGTATCCCCTTGAAAATGATGTTCAGTAACAACTTATGAACATTTCAAGTTACGAACAGCCGTTCGCAACGTAACAGTCGTAAATAGAGGAGTGTCTGTATAATAAATTGGGGGGGGGGGGGTTATGATTTTAAAAGTTTCTGTTTGTGCTTTAAGTTCTCAATAAATCAATTCTGAATGTTCAACTTGGGAATGATTTTTCCCCATATGATATACAGTAACACTCTAAATACAGTTTATAGTAAGTTTACAGAAGATGGAAGATAGTGATCTACAGTAATTTGGGTACACTTAAAACTCATGAAAAAATGTATGATAAATGGATAAGATGATGAGTAACTAGTTATGCCACAAAAGAACAATTATTATGATACACAGTACTACTGAGGCGGTGTGTGAAATTCGGAGTCTGTGATCACAAGATCACTGGTTCGATTGTCGTGGTTGACAGAGTGATGCCGCTGTTGGGCTCTTGAGCAAGACCCTTAACCTCAGTTGCTCAACGGGTCCTGGACACTGGCTGACTGCATTCTTACCCCAGACCTTGCTTTTACCTGTATGTATGTTTCATGGATAGCAAGAATGGGATATGCTAAAAGGCTAGGGGAAGAATAAAGTACTACTATTACATTGATTAAGTCTGGTTGCGTCATGGAAAATATCACTCGACATCATACTAAATTGGTTTCTATAGAAAATTGATACTTTATCTATCCCTGTGTAGAAATTCTCTTCATGCCTCCCCCAGTGTGCTCTCTGTAGGTGAGAGAAACTTGGCTGTGAAGGTCAGCCATCTGTTGTAGCCAGGTAGCTGCATATGTGCTAAGGGTGGGCTCAAACTGACAACCTTGAGATCACAGATACAGTGGCTTTGCCCACTGAGCCACATGCTGCCCCCACATGAGCTGTCCATCACAAGGTGACAGCACAAGTATACCCTGAACAGGATGCCGGTCCACCACAAGGTGACAGCACAGGTATACCCTGAACAGGATGCCAGTCCACCACAAGGTGACAGCACAGGTATACCCTGAACAGGATGCCGGTCCACCACAAGGTGACAGCACAGGTGTAACCTGAACAGGATGCCGGTCCATCACAGGGCACACAAAGTTACTCACTACAATACCAGGCCATGTACTACAGCCAGAATGCTGGGGGAACACTTGAGGATGGAATGGCCTGCCTGCAGTCCTGACCTCGACCCAATTGAACACTTGTGGGATCAGCTTGGGTGTCCTGTTCATGCTAGAGTGACCAACACAACCACATTGACTTGCAACAAATGCTGGTTGAAGAATGGGATGCCATCGCATCCCACAGCAGTGTGTGACCTAGCTGGTGACCAGCATGAGGAGAAGGTGCCAGGCTGTTGTGGGTGTGTATGGTTCTTCTACACGCTACTGAGGCTCCTGTTTGTTAAATGAATAAATTGTTAAATTCCCAATATGTCTTGTTTCTTTAGACTTCAATCACCCAATCCACTAAATGACACAAAACAAGAGTCAATAGCCAAACCACATACTCAGCTCTGCTGCTCAGCCTACAAATGAATTTTTCCTACAAATGTGGCACTATTTAATAGGGAAATAAACAGGCTTTCTAATGGTATAATATTTATTTCCAAGAAGCATTGTCACAACAAAGAAATAATCGATCAAACACAAATTTCCTTACTTTTTGTACTAAGTTTATATACATATACTCTATATTGCCAAAAGTATTGGGACACCCTTCCAAATCATTGAACTCAGGTGTTCCAATCACTTCCACAGTCACAGGTGTTTAAAATGAAGCACCTAGGCATGCAGACTCAATTTACAATCACAATGGGTCGTGCTCAGTGAATTCAAGTGTAGTACCGTGATAAGATGCCACCTGTGTAATAAGTCCATTCGTAAAATTTCTTCACTATTAAATAGTCCATGGTCAGCTGTTAGTGGTATAATAACAAAGTGGGGCAAAAGTCTCGGGTTGGGGCATAACAGTGGAAGGGAAAGGGGAAGTGGAATAAGGGAAACACAGGGTGTGGTGCACAAGGGAATACACATGGACAAAGGGGTATATTTTTATATTTTTCTGGTTTTTATTTACACTGGTCAGAGCGATCAACATAAGGTTTCAAGCTGTTTACGTGTCAAGTTTTCTGTTTTCAGTTTGGAGTTTCTAATACATAATCGGTGGGACTTGCAGTTTCCTGTACTCTGCAGGGACCTGAAAACTGTGCTCGGAGAGGTGAGCAAAAGGACCAACACATGATCTCCCTCCTGGGAAAGTTTGTTCTCTTGCTTTCCTATCAAAGTGAGTTTTCATCACCTTCTGTGATGAACTTAACGAGGGCTTGACCAATTCCCTGGCTGCACCAAGGCCCTCGCACAGAGACTTTACAAAGCTCAGCACATTCTTTGCCTGAGGAGGTGGACTCGGGAACAACCACTACTCCTGCAGTATCTTTAAAAGGCCGCACACAGTATGCCCGAAGACTTACAGTATGCCCGAGGTTGTGGTCCCGCACAATCGATGAAGACGTGCTCAAACACTTCCCCAATCACTGGGACCGGACGCAAGGGAGCAGGGGCGTCGTAGTGGGGGGAAAAAGTGGACTGAGTTACCAGGGCCCCATGTGGGGGGAGGGCCCCTAAGGAATCTGGAATTTTATTTTCCTTTAAATATTAG
>JAODUD010000002.1:16013143-16028750 GCA_026784285.1 Stomatorhinus walkeri
GGGAGTATTTCAGAGAATACTACCGTGGACGTTCTGCTTCTAAGCTTATTGGCGACTTCTATAAATTTATCCTGCAGAACAGCCCTCCTCCCCTTGCCTATGTCGTTGGTGCCAACATACACCACGACAACTGGATCCACCCCAGCTGGGGCCAAAAGCTTGAGGAGAGATTAACTCCCCCCACGTGCACATACTGTCAGTGGCTAAAACTTGGGGGGAATCTTCTTTTTCCAGTACAGGTTCTATGCTAGGGCACGGGGGAAAAATGGAGACCACAGGAACACCCATGAAGGTGTCAGCCAGATCTATATCCGTGAATTTTCAAGACTGAGAATGAGTGAGGACACAGGTGGGAAATACAGCAGGGTAGTCATGTGCTAAACTGTCATAGCAGTAACCTGGTTCTGACCTAACCTCAGGTAATGGAACTACTTTCTCTGTCATGATATCCTTTCCCAAAATGAAAGTTATTCCCGAAACAGGGAGACGAGGTTGAATAGCCACTTTAACAAAATCTGAAAAATCTTCTGTTTTTAAATAAACTTTTTTGATGAGACACTGTCACAGTTCCCAATTCAATACTTTGCACAAGAACATCACACCCAAAATAGGTTGAGTCGGTAAAAGGTAACATATTATCAAGCATGAAGGACTGAGCAGCCCCAGTGTCACGCATGGTTACGGGACACTTTACATCAGACTTATTAAGTGAATCAAAACCAGTAAACACAAACAGTTGGATGGTGGGTTTAACGGTGTGGGTTGGCGGTGAGACAACAATACAATCGGCAAGATGTACCTTTTTAACATCTAAGCGAGCATTCTTGCGCCAGAGCGCTGGGCAAACAGAATGAGGTGACCAATTTTCATTTCTACTGGCGGGATTGTTGGAGCAACCTTCTCCGGAGGTGGCACCAATCTAGGATAGGGCTTGCAGGGCAAAGGAGTCAGGGTTAACACAGTTCTATGGGTCAACACAAACTCATCAGCGAGGTTAGTGGCTTCCATAATACACGTAACCTTCTGTTTATTCAAACAGATAACAACATGGTCAGGTACACAGTTTTTAAAATCCTCAAGCAAAAGCAGCTCCTTGAGCTGGTGAAAATCAGTCACACTGCTAGCGGTGCACCACTAATAAAAGAGGAGTGACTTCTCCCGAGCAAATTCCACGTGGGTTTGAGAGGTGGATTTACAAAGCTTCTGGAAGTTTTGCCGGTACGCTTCAGGCACTAACTCGTATACCCTCAAGACAGTGGCATTTACAAAATCATAATCAAGGCTCTGTTCCAAACCATGAGCCAAACAAACCTCTTGAGCTTTCCCCATGGGTTTGCACTGCAGTAAAAGTGACCAAAGGTGCCTGGGCCAATTTAGAATGATCGCGATGCGCTCATAGATGGGGAAATATGCATCTACTTCGCATTCTCTAAATATGGGCACAAGTCCAATATTCTCCCTCTCAGGGGACTGGGTTGGAGCTGTCGGAGACTGAGTGCAAGAATGCGAAGCATCGTCTGGCGGACTAGCACCGGCATGAGCCAAGGAAGCGGTGGAGTGAGCAGTTCCAAGGTGCAAGCTTACCTTATGAGGCTGAGGAATAGGCTGTGGCTGGCCCACCCTTGCCTTTTGCAGGACAGCATCCCGATCTGCCTCTATATCCAAAGCCCTCAACTGAAGGAGTTGGGCCTAGTAATCATGCCTCTTAATCTCCAACTCGACTTCCCTAAGCTGAATTGTAAGGAGGATGTTCTCCTTGGGCGAGCTGGGATCCCTGGGATACATGCGTGGTCCGGACACCGGGCCTCCAGCTTCTGCAAGGTGCAACACCTGAAAGATCACCTGGCTCTAGCAGGATTCCCTGCATGACGAAATCGTCCTGCAGGACCTGCTTAATCTCCCATTTTGAGGCACCGACAGAGACCACCAGTAAAGAAACCAGCGATGGCTACCAGTTCTGATTTCCTGCAATTATCAAACTGCTTCTGTGTGGGGCTCAGGGTAAACTTAAGCAAGTTGAATGTAGCCATGCTAATCTATTTTACACAGAGTTTCCCCACTACAGATACTCCACCAAACAAAGCTGAAAAAGAAAGACACAGGGACTGCGTGACACAGACAAAACAGAGGGACAATGCCACCCAAAATTTAACAATTCAATCCCGGATGAGCCCCCAGGGGTTGGGCTTGGCCCCTTAATTCCAGTGAACTCTTATTGCTGCAACATTTGAAGCCATGTTTGGGGATGGCCCCTTCCTGTTCCAACATGACTGCACACCAGTGCATAAAACAAGGTCCATAAGAACATGGATGAGAAAGTCTCCTGTGGAGGAACTTCACTGGTCTGCACAGCCCTGAATAGAACACCTATGGGATGAATTAAAGCGGAGACTGAGAGCCAGATCTTCTCATCCAAAATTAGTGCCTGATCTCACAAATGCTCTTCCCAAAGAATGGTCAAAATTCCCATAAATATACTCCTAAACCTTGTGGACAACTTTACCAGAAGAGTTGAAGCTGTTATAGCTGCAGAGGGTGAGCCAACTCCATATTAAAGCCAATGTATTGAATGGGATGTTGTGATGTATTGGCAATTAATTGTTTACTGCTCCACACTGGTTGGGGGCACTGTCCTATGCTGGAATGTGTTGCATTGTTTATGTACCAATAAACCAGTGAAGAAATAAGTGTGCAGTTGTGCTTCTGAGAACTAACATATTGATGTTGATACATAACATAACATAAAACAAAAGCAGGAAATAAAAATGAGAAGAAAGAATGTCCAGGATACAGGAAACTGATACTTAAAAACATAAGAAATTTACAAACGAGAGGATGCCAATTTGCCCATCAAGCTCATTTAACTTAACTAATATTATTTTGTCATGTGTTCTGAGAGATACTGAAATTCTTGTGCTGTAGTTGTAGGGTAAGAAAGAAAGAAAGAAAGAAAGAATGAATAATGGTGGAGAACCAAAAACTCCCAAGTAAGGAGAAAATAAACATCTGGTGGTCCAAGATCGACAGACTGCTCAACTCCCTGGACATGCTAACATTATACAAAAAGAATGGCCTGCTTTAATGACAACGTTTCAACTGAGCCAAATTTCATCAATGAGTTATTTCTCCATGCAGACCTGTGTGAATCAGCAGATCATAGGCCACACCCAAGATGTCCCTGATTCTAAGCCACATCCTCAATGTCACTTGTCTATGGTACCAAAACCAGGATTCCACCCTGAGCACCATCCACACATATGGAATGGAACGCAGAGGACAAGGGTGGTAGAACATGCGTAGCTACATTGATGAACAAGGACAGATGTAGCTCACTAGTTATTTATACTGATGGCTTGGGGAAAGTGGCGTATCCTGAAATGGGTGTTGGAGGTGGTGATGCACTGGTAGCACCTTCCTGAAGGTAGGAGTGTGACGAGGGCATGAGCTAAGTGGCTGGCATCCCTAAGGATGGAATTGGCCTTCTTCTGGCAGCGGGAAAAGTAGATGGATTGTAGGTAAGGAAGATCTGTGCTGAAGATCTTCAAGGCTGTTGGTCAGTGTTTTGCAGGTGATTGAGCTTCTGAGCAGTTGTTCCCCATCCACACAATAATGCATCCAGTCAGGAGCGAGAGGAGGTCATTTGGCTGAACAAGCTTGTTTGGGGAGAACTCAAATAATAGTTCAGAGTTAAAATCTTATCTAGCTCTGATTTAAAGGAACCTCTACACTGCAGGAAGACTATTCCATAATCTAACTACACGCTGCGTAAAGAAATGTTTCCTCAAACTTGTTTTAAAATGTTCTCCCGCTAATGGCCATGAGTTCTAGTATTTAAACTAATATTGAAATAACCATTTGGCTGATCAGCATCCAGACCTGTTAGAATCTTATATACCTGGATCATATCCCCCCTTAGTCTCCTTTGCTCGAGGTAAAACAGATTCAGCTCAGCTAACCTCTCCTCATAAGACATTCCTCTAAGACCAGGAATCATTCTAGTAGCCCTACAATTCACCTTTTCCAAGGCAGCAATGTCCTTCTTAAGGTATGGTGACCAAACCTGCACACAGAATTCTAGGTGGGTGTCAGGCGTACAAGCAGGCGAAGACCCAGGTATGCGGGTTGCGGATCGGGCTTTATTGCACTGGGGCAGCAGGGGTGAGAGTGGGTCAGGACGGAGAGGAGAGCTGGGAGGCAACAGGTCATCGTGAGGGGGCCTCTCTCCGGGAAGGAGAGTTGAGGTGGATGTCTTGCAGGGGGCAGGCAGGCAGGGAGGTTGATCTTCCAGGCAAGGGTCGTATACCAGGTGGTCCATCCGAGGGTAGAGCACAGGACAGGGGCACGAGAGGAGAGGGGCGACGGACACAATGGGGTCAGGCGAGGCAAGCGGGTCAGGACCGGGATCTGGGCTAGGGAGGCAAAGAGAGAGATTAGGGCAGATACACAAGGCAGACGGAACGGGCGCGAGGGAACACGAAAGACAAAAGAGTGCTCGGTAAGGGCTTCCATAAAGAGCGTAATACTTCGCACCAGCCTGTGCCGACTGCAGCACCTTTATTCATGACCTAATTGTTGGGGAGGTTCCCGACCTCTGTCGGATCCCACCCCTAGGGCGTGACAGAACCCCCCCCTGACGGCTGACTCCTGGAGGCCGGTGACACTTCGGAGGACGTCCCCGTGGCCAAGGGGCTGGATGGTCTGGGTGGGTCCGGTGGAAAGCCTCTCGGACCGCCGGGTCCGTCACAGCCAAGGGACCTAGGGAAGCAGCTCCATGCTTGGCAGGTTTCAGGAGAGAAACGTGGAACGTTGGGCAAATGCGGTACACCCGCAGCAGTTGAAGGCGGACCGCCATGGGTCCGACTAGGCGTTGCACGCAAAAGGGACCGATGTACGTGGCATGCAACTTATGGCACCCCGGCAGTTGGAGATTTCGGGTTGACAGCCAAACCCACTGCCCCGGGCGGTAACGGGCCCCGGAACAACATCGGCGATCAGCCTGTTGTTTAACCCTTCTCTGCTGCTTGTGGAAGGCTGTCCGCTTACTTTCCAAGCACCACCCCTCCACCGCAGGCACTGTACCTGGCGGGGAGTCCCAGGGGAAGAGGGGAGTCTGGTACCCTAGAACCGCCTGAAAGGGGGTCAGTCCGGTAGCCAGGTTCACATGGAAGTTAATAGAATATTCAGTCCACACAAATTGTGCGGCCCACCTGGAAGGATTACTCCGGCACAACAAGCGCAGGGCCTTGGAGACTTCTTGATTGGTTCTCTCAGCTGATCCGTTCAATTGGGGATGGTAAGCGGAGGTGAGGCTCACCCGGATCCCTAGTTTCGAGCAGATTGCTTGGAAGACTCTGGAGGCGAACTGGGGCCCCCGGTCGCACATGATGTCTTCGGGGAGGCCATAGCCACAAAACAGCTCCCAGATGAGGATCTCTGCAAGATCCAGAGCATTTTAGAAAACCGATCTATGATGGTGAGGACCACGGTCTTACCCAAGGAGCGCGGAAGATCAGTCATGAAGTCCATAGCCAGGTGGGTCCAGGGTCTGTCAGGAACAGGCAGTGGTTGGAGAAGTCCTGTGGGGCTCTGGGTACTGGATTTGTAGCGGATACACTCCTGGCAAGCCTCCACGTACTGCTGGGTTCGCAGTCGCCACCCAGGCCACCAGTATCGCCGGGCCAGCAATCGCTGAGTGGCCGCGACTCCCGGGTGGCAGGTGCCAGGCTGGTCGTGTACCCACCTTAGGAGCTTGGCTCTCAGTGACTGAGGCACGTACTTTAGTCCTCTGGTGCAGCCAGCAGGTACGGCCCCGGCCTCGTTCCTCCGTAAGATGCACTCATCAAGATCCCAGGTGACGGCTGCGACGAAGCACGTTGGGGCCAGGATGGGGGGCTCTTGTTCAGTACTCAGGGAAGGGTCGTACATCCTGGAAAGGGCATCTGCCTTCTGGTTTTTCTTCCCCGGGAGGTATGACACATGGAAATCTAGCGAACCATTGTGCCCAGCGTGCCTGGCGCAGACAGTCGCTTAACGGACTGCAAGTATTCTAGGTTCCAGTGATCGGTCAAAACCGTGAAGGGGAAACAGGCCCCCTCTAGCCAGTGGCACCACTCCTCGAGCGCTAACTTTATGGACAACAGCTCCTGCTCCCCTACGCAATAATTTCTCTCGGCGGCAGTTAGCTTCCGCGAGAAGAAAGCACACGGGTGGCGGCGACCTGTCACGAGGTCCCGCTGTATAAGCACGGCCCCCACCCCTGCCTCCGAGGCGTCCACCTCCACCTCGAACGACGTGTCCGGTCGTGGTTGAGCAAGTATCAGAGCAGTGCAAAAAGCCCCTCTGAGGCGTCGGAAGGAGTCGTCCGCCGCTGGGGTCCAGGAGAGGCGGTGAGCCTTTCCACAGGTGAGGGCAGTGAGCGGGGCCGCCACCTGGCTGAAACTGTGTATAAACTTCTTATAGAAGTTGGCGAACCCCAGAAACCGCTGTAGCTCTTTAACCGTTCTGGGTCGGGGCCACGCCAGGATGGCCGCGACCTTAACATTGTCCATGGCCACCTTACCTGGCTTAATGACATATCCCAAGTACTTTACCTCAGTCCGGTGAAACTCACACTTCTCCCCCTTTAAGAAGAGGTGATTCTCCCGCAGCCACTGTAGTACACGCCTAACGGGATCGACGTGGTCCTGCTTGGAGGAGGAGTAAACCAGAATGTTGTCTATATATACTATAAGGAAGTGATTTAAGAAGTCATGGAACACGTGGTTCATCAGGGACTGGAATATGGAGGGACTGTTCGCCAGCCCATAAGGCATGACCTGGTACTCGAATTGGCCCCGGGTGGTGATGAACGAGGTCTTCCACTCGTCCCCCTCCTTGATCCTCACTACGTTATACGCGCTGTGAAGGTCGAGCTTAGTAAAGATCACGGCCTCGCGTAGTTGTTCCAAGGCCGAGGGAATCAAGGGCAGAGGATCTCTTCTTTTTATGGTCACAGCATTGAGGGCCCTATAGTCCACCACGGGGCGGAGTCCTCCATCTTTCTTCTTAATAAAGGAGAATCCCGTCACTCATGTACGCCTTCCTCCTCTTGTTGGGAGACAGCGTATAATTTACCTCGGGGTGGAATAGCACCCCCTACCAACTCAATGGCGCAATCACAGGGACGGTGTGGGGGAAGCCGAAACGCGCTCGCCTTGCTGAACACATCTGCCATGTCCTGGTATTCCGGGGGGACCAGGGAGAGGTCCTCAGGCGCGGGGCTCTCCACCTGAGTGGTTTCGACAGGGGAGAGAGAGACAATCGTGCAGACACCAGTCTGACCAGGCACAGAGCTCCCCCATTCTCCAATCCAGCAGGGGATTATGGCGGCGGAGCCAGGGCAACCCCAGGATAAGCGGATCTTTCGACCACGGCAACACAAACAGCTCCAGGCGTTCTGAATGCAGTGTGCCTATTTGCAAGTAACAAGGCAGAGTTCTGAACTGGATCGTACCCTCATGAACATGGTGCCCAGTTACGCCGCACACAGAGATGGGGCGCGCCAGCTGCTGCATGTGTACACCCAATCGACTCGCTAATCCGGCCTCAATAAAGTTGCCAGCCGCTCCACTGTCGATTAGTGCCTCCACGTAGGTGAGCGTGTCTCCCTCTCCCACAATCACCGTGACAGTGAATCACGCGTGCATAGGAAGGTGAGAGAGAGAGTCACCTAACCGGAGGAGACGTTTCAGCGGGTGGGGGTCGAACAGGACACTGAGCAATAAGGTGTCCGTGTTCGCCGCAATAGAGGCAGAGGCCCTTCTGTGTTCGGCGGCGCCGCTCCTCTGCAGTAAGGGGGGCCCTCCCCACCTGCATCGGCTCAACGTGATCGATGCTGCCTCTGCTGGGACCGGCGCGCGGCCATGCCCCCGGGAGGCGGCGGTGTCGGCGGTCTCGCACGGCATTGTCCAATCGCACAGCCAGGCAGACATATGCATCGAAGGAGGCAGTTTCCTCCTTTGAAGCCAGCTCGTCCCGATCAAACTGCGCCAGAAGATCGTCCGCAGACAATCATCCGGCCAGCGGAGGCTTGCCGCGATGGTGCGGAACTCCAGGGAATATTCGGCAACTGAATGATGTCCCTGGCGACACTCAAGGAGCCGATCCCCCCGATGCCGACCCACCGCCGGGTGATCAAAAACCTCCATTATGGCCCGGTGGAATTCGCGCTCGGAGCTGAGGAGTGGGCTCTCCTCTGCCCACAAGGCAGTCGCCCAATCTTGGGCACGACCAGTCAGCAAGGACAGCGTGAATATCACCTCAGCCCCTGGAGTGGTGAACATTGCAGGGTGTTCCTCCACGTAGATTCCACACTGCATGAGGAATCCCCGCACTGATCGGGATTCCCGTCATAGCGCTTGGGGAGTGCCACCGGAGGTGATGCCGTGGCACGTGGTGGAGATTGTGGCAAGGGAACATTCGCCGCCTGTGCCGCCAGGGGTTACTCGACGGCTGCTACCCGGGCTTCGAGGTGACCCGCTGGGTCCATTCTTCCGGCGAAGTATTCTGTCAGGTGTACAAGCAGGCGAGGGCCCAGGTATGTGGATTGCGGATTGCGGATCGGGCTTTATTGCACTAGGGCAGCAGGGGTAAGAGTGGGTCAGGACGGAGAGGAGAACTGGGAGGCAACATGTCGTTGTGAGGGGGTCTCTCTCCAGGAAGGAGAGTCGAGGCGGATCTCTTGCAGGGGGCAGGCAGGCAGAGAGGTTATATCTTCCAGGCAAGGGTCGTATACCAGGTGGTCCATCTGAGGGTAGAGCACCGGACAGGGGCACGAGAGGAGAGGGGCGACGGACACAATGGGGTCAGGCAAGGCAAGCGGGTCAGGACCGGAATCTGGGCTAGGGAGGCAAAGGGAGAGATTAGGGCAGATACACGAGGCAGACGGAACGGGCGCGGGAGCGAGGGAACACGAAAGAGAAAAGAGTGCTTGGTAAGGGCTTCCATAGAGAGCGCAATACTTCGCACCAGCCTGTGCCGACTGCAGCACCTTTATTCGTGACCTAATTGTTGGGGAGGTTCCCGACCTCTGTCGGATCCCGCCCCTTGGGCGTGACAGTGGGGTCTTAACAAGGTATTATATAATCGTAGCATCACTTCCCTTAATTTAAAGTCCACACACCTAGAGATGTAACCCAACATTTTATTGGCCTTTTTTATTGCTTCCCCACACTGGCGAGAGTGGGACATGGAAGCATCAACATACACACTGAGATATTTCAGTGGAACCCATAAAATATCTGTACTTTATATTTCTGCTCCCTGCATGGATAATCTTACATTTATCTATGTTAAATTTCATCTGCCAGGTATCAGTCTATAATTAAATCATGATCCCATTGTAGCCTCTATGCTGCTAGATCAGTATCTAACCAGTTTAACCAGTTTACTGTATGTATTGGTGTCAATATAATTAATGTGACATTGTGTCTCTAATAACTACTCACTGCTTCCTGTCAGTTAACCAGTTTTTGATCCAAGCTGCTACAGTTCCTAAAATCCCTACAGCCTGTAGCAAATTTCACCAACTTACTGTATGTGTCAATATCATTAAAGTAAATTAGGAATAACAGTGGTCCTAAAATTGAAACTCTTTGCTCTTTGTGGAGGACAACATGAAACACCGTCCGACAGTGAGAAGGAATTTACTTCAGACTCATACACTAAAGTGATAAGCATATGGTGTCAACAGTAATAAGTGACACTGAGCCAGTGATGATGGTAAAAGGGGACAATGCAGCATCGGCCATGATGATGAATAAGCCAAGATTGAAAGTCCGAGGGGATGAGATGTAGCTTGACACCAGGGCGGCAGTATCCTTGATTTCAAGAGTTATATGAAGCCAAGCTTCCCCATATGGATTTACAGAAGACCAGTGTCATTCTGATAACATACAGCGGGCAGTTACTGCAACCAGAGGGAATGTTGAAAGTATGGATGAAAATTAATAAACAGAAGGCCAGATTACCCTTATATGTGATAAAGGGAAAGTCACCCTCACTGTTTGGCCATGAATGGCTGAGGAACATCAAGCTTGACTGGTGGGAAATCAAAACAGTGAGAACCATGTACAATGCAAGTGAGAGTCTAGAAAATGTTCTAAATCGCCATACTGTAGTATTCAGCAAGGATTTAGGAACACTCATGTGGTTTGAAGCTTCACTGACTTTGAAGCCTGATCAACATCCAAAGTTCTGCCGAGCTGCCATAGTACTGTATGTGGAATCTAAAATCAAAAGTCTTCGTCAGCAGGGAGTGATCATGTCAGTTCAGTTTAGTGATTGAGCAACTCCCATAGTACCGGTAATTAAGAAAGGTGGTGACGTGAGAATTTGCGGGGACTTTAAGGTAAACGTAAATCAAGCTTTATGTGTTGGACATTATCCATTATCTCGCATTGAGGATCTGTTTGCATCTGAGGACATCAGTTCAAGAAACTGGACCTCTCACCGGCTTACCTCCAGGTACCAGTCAGTGCAGATTCATGGAAATATCTCATGATCACCACACATAAGGGAATGTTTTGTTACAATCGATTACCTTTTGGAATTATATCCGCCCTGAAATGGACTGGCCCCGCATCCTGGGTTGTTCCCCCGCTTCCTGCCCGTAGCTTCTGGGATAGGCTCTGGAGCCCCATGACCCAAAAGGACTGCATCCACTCCATCTATTTTTTCAGAGGATAATGGATCAAGTGTTAAAAGGACATCCTGTTCACTGTTTTCTTGATGATATACTCGTGACAGGTCAGGATGATGCACATTATCTAAAGAATTTGGAAGTAGTACTGAGTCAATTCAGACTTTGAGTTCAGAAGGAGAAGTGTGAGTTTTTTTAGGATCTCGCTTACGTATCTAAGTCACACAATTAATTCAACAGGACTGTACAAATCACCGGGTAAGATCTGAGCCTTTGTGGATGCTCGGGCGCTGACCAGCACGAGTCAGTTACACTCTTTTCTTCGACTCATTAACTATTATGCATGTTTCGTTCTGAATCTGTCAACACTTCTGCACCCGTTGAATGCGTTGTTGCATAAGGATGCAAAGTGGGAATAGTCCAAGAAATGTGAGGAGGCATTCTGCACAGTGAAAGAGCAGCTATCCAGTAAGAGTGTACTAACCCACTATATTCCAAGACACCCATTCATACTTGCCTGCGATGCCTCACCCTATAGTGTCGGAGCAGTCATTTCCCACCCTAATGGTGGAGAAAGACCAATAGCATTTGCTTCTCATATGGTAAGTAAAGCTGAGCAGAATTATGGTCAGATTGAGCAAGAAGCATTAGGAATCATATTCGGAGTCAGACGCTTTCATCCATATTTATATAGCTGTAATTTTACCTAGCTCATGGATCACCGCCCATTAACGATCATATTGAGTCCCAGTAAGGCAATCTCTTCCATGGCTGCAGGAAGATTGCAGCGATGGCCACTGTAATTGGCAGCACATAATTGTACCATTGAATATAGACACGCGGTTGACCACAACAATGCGGACGGTCTATCGCGTCTTCCTCTTCCAGTGCAGCATGAGGTAAAACACGGGACAATTGATACTGTTCTTATTAATCACATTGAAAATTTCCCAATCTCAGGTCATGGAAATGGTGTCAACGGGCTGTTTTCCATCAGCCAAGGACTCTGACAGTGACCTGGCCCCGTATTTAATACGGAAAGATGAACTCACAGTACTTTAAGGTTGTTTACTGTGGGGAAACAGAGTTGTAGTTCCACCCAAGTTACATACGCAAGTCTTAGAAGAACTACATGTTGAACACTCTGTGTGTTAAGATTGAATACTCTGTGTGTTAAGAGTGGTTAAGATGAAGGCTGTGGCAAGAAGCTATGTCTGGTGGCCAGGTCTCAACGTGCAAGTCAAGGAGAAATGCAAGAGTTGCGTCTTTTGTCAGTGCTGTCAGAAAAGCCCTAGTCTAACACAACTATACCCATGGCCCTGATCTGCAGCTCCATGGCAGTGAATTCATGCTATCATGATCGATCAGGCACAAGAGACCTGGTGACACTACAGCGATACACATGCTAGGGCCAGGAGTTTCAGCATCGGTGACCCAGTTCTATAGTCCGGGACTACCGGAAGGGGGAGGAAAAGTGGACGACGGGAACTGTTACATCATAAGTAGGACCAGTATAATACCAGGTCAAGTTTGGATCGAAACAACAGTGGAATTGGCATGCTGACCAGATGGTGGCCTGCTACCCCAGCATTGTACAGCCTGCATCCACTTACACCCACCACGGTCAGTGCGCCAGTAATGACAGGCACTGGGGAAATGCAAAAGTCTCCTAGTCCTGGCTGCGTAACAAACTTATCATCTCCAGATTGGTCAGACATCACACACACAGACGCTCCAGTAACACCTCATCAGACACATAATGGACATCCAAGACGGATCCATAAACCACCGGACAGACTGAATCTTCAAGCTGCTGGATTTGTGGTACTGTTCAGTTCGTGAATGCTGTCTCAAAAAAGGGCACAATAATCCCTTGACACACTCAAGGTGATGGGGCAGTCTACCCCCAGCCTTCTTTAGGATATTGATTGTTTGTCAGAAAGAATGTGTTTAACTGTACTATTTGCTACAGAGTGTTGATTTCAGCATACATGGGATATGTGTATTGCAACCTCTCAATACCAATTAGTGGTTCACTATATTAGAAATTGTAATTAACTGAGTAAGGGGGAGGATGAAATGTAAATTTATTGTTTACTGCTCCACACCTGTAGGGGACACAGTCCTATGCCGGAATGTGTTGCATTGTTTATGTACAAATAAATCAGTGAAGAAGTACAGAAATAAGCGTGCAGTTGTGTTTGTGATAGCTAACATATTGATGTTGATACATACATAACTGTAAGTTATATAGAGAGTATATAACAGATGTCATTAAAGTTCATGTCGGTGTAAGGGCAGGTGTCCCACACACACACACACAAAAGGCTAGCTGAGTCTAAGTGTCAAGGATCGCATTAGAGAATCCCCATTGCCATCTCAGCCACACCCCGGGGGTTCCGCCTGATAGGGCTTCCTTGAGGCTTCGCGCCCTGTCATCGAGTTTTTCTAGTTTTACCGGTTGCTCTGCTCTTGGACACTCCACTCCCAGTTGTTCCTAGTTTCCCCTTGTTTTGGTGTGCTATATCAGGCAACTTGGTTTTCTGATCTGTGTGAGATCTTCATGGTCTGCCCTGAGTTCAAGTGTTTTTTCCTGTGTTTGATTATCAGTGCTCTGACGTCTGCTACACTTCCTAGATTCCAAGTTTCTGCCTGTTCCTCTGTACTGATGCCGATCGCTCGACCCCCTCCTGGAAGACAAACTACAGATTTTTGCTCCGCCTCCGGGTCACCTTCACCGTCTTCAGTTTGGGATCCCTGAAACCGCAAGTCCTGGACCTCCAGTGTGGAATTGGAGATGCACAGACATCTTAATTGTTGTTAAAACATAATGGCAATAAATAAATAAACGGCAATACCTGAAGCAGATCCATATTAGTGTCCGTCTTCTTGTCTTCACAAGTCGAATTTACCTATAAGAAAATTTATTTGCCAGAACAATTTATCCAACTGCAATACTGATAGATAGTTGCAAGTCATATATCAGTGGTATTCTGAAAAGTAAATGACTGAAAATTTTTCCTGAAAGGGTGTAAAAGATTAGACAGGATGAAAATAACGCACTGAACTTGGTTTGATGTTGATTGGCTTGGCAATTAAGTTGTTATTGCAATTTATCCAACTACAATATTGACACATGATTATAGGGCACATACAAGTAGTGTTCTGGAAAACAAACTGCTGTGAAAATTTCCTGAAAGGGTGTGAATTAAACAGGACCTGTGGGCCGCCTGTGGGATGTCGCCTGCTCTGCCCATGGACGCCTCCGCGTCTGCGGCTGTTCTGGCTGCCAAGCCCGCATCGTCTGTGCCTGTTCTGGCTGCCAAGCCCACCCCATCGCCTGCTCCGGCTGTCCAGCCCACCCCATCGTCTGCTCCGGCTGCCCAGCCCGCCCCATCGTCTGCTCCGGCTGCCCAGCCCGCAGCCTCTGTCCCGGCTGCCCATGCCCCAGAGACTCCTGCCCCGGAGACTCCTGCCCCAGAGACTCCTACCCCAGTGTCTCCAACCCCGCGGCCCTGGCCCTGATCCCTGAGGAGGTCCCGGACAGTGGCTCCTTTGCTCCCTCCTCCTTGGAGTGGGACCCCTTGGGGATATCCATGCTGGGTAGGACTAAACCCCAGCCAGGGCCACCAAGAAGATGGCCCCGCCTGTCTGTGTCCCATAAGGGGAGGGGGCACAGACGTGGGATCCGGGTCCCGCTTGCCCTGCCCCCTGGCCCTTGTTCGCCCTTATTGGGGCTTAGGGGCTGCCTGCGTCGCCAGGGGCTTCGGCCCCTCGGTCGCCTGTGTGTCCCCCGGCGGTGCCCCGTCGCCTGTCCTCAGTCCGGCCGACCTCGCCCCCTCCATTGCCGGCTCCTCGGTCGCCTGCGGTTCCTCCTCCTGCGGCTCGTCGCTCAGTGGCGCCTTCGCCGGCTCCGCCAAGGGCGTCGCCTACCGCGGCTTTCCGTTCTGTTCCCTGTTTGCTTTTGTTTTCCAGGTCATGTCTTGCCTCGTCTGTCCCTTCCCTGGGGCATGCCCGGTGGTTGCGCCTTTGGGGGGGTAATGTCACGATCTACCCATCAGAGCTTCATGTGTGCCACGCCCCCCTCCTTACCTCGTGTCTGCTCCTGATGGAAACCAGCTGTCGTCAATCCGTGCCTGATTATCCTGCGTATTTAGTCTGCATCTAAGTCAGTCTCCCCAGATCCGTCATTTTGTACTTCGTCCTTTGTCGGTGTGGTTCTCCCGGTTTTGCCTGTGTCCAAGTCAAATAAAACCCTTTTCCACGACTTCGCTGCCTCCTACCTGCTACTTGCTCGCCCGCTCGGCAGCGAACCCTGACAGGTAGATGTACGTTATTAATACCAACATCGCATGTGCAATTCATACTTAGCCAGTTAGATAAAGTTTAAGTTTCACAATTATAATCATTATCACTTTTTTACATTATCTATTTATATTATCTAATATATGTTTAAAAATTAGTTTAAGGTTTACCTCCGCTGTTTTTGCATGAGCACTGTATACGTTCTCCGAGACAATCATAATCACTTTTGGCTTTTAATGCATAAAATTTATTTTATTTTTAGTTTTATTTGCTTGTTTTTATTTTTAAGTTTTGTGTTTTATTGTGTTTTTATGTCTACTCTGATTTTTATTCGATTTTTTTCAATCTTTTACATATTTTGTGGATTTGAACATCAGGACTCGTTTTAATGGATATAAAGCCCTTTGGGTTGCATTCCTTTGCATGAAAGGTGCTATACAAATAAAGATTTATTTATAATTTATTTATTTTCTTCCTTGGTGTTTAAATCACTGTTAGACAGGTTTTTTGGAAAATGCATGTTGAACTATCCCAATATTTATTACAACAAAATCAAATTTCAATACTAAGTATTGTCCAATACCGTGTTGTCCTAGTATATTATACAAAATACACTGCTCAAAA
>JAODUD010000002.1:16028850-16042146 GCA_026784285.1 Stomatorhinus walkeri
GTTAAGAATGTCTCCCATTTTCTGCCCATTGAAGTAGTTGGTTCAAGTAAATGTTCCCCAACAATTAAAACACGCAACGTTTGCATGACTTAAAAATTTATTCTTCCAAAAATAGTCAGAGTTAAAACAGTAATTTGTCTAAAACATACTGTCACGATCGGGGTTGAAGCGTGCCTCGATGCGGGCGGCGTTGGGCAGGGAAGACGCTCGGAGGCCGGATTATCCAAATATACGGGTTTATTCCACAAACAAACGGGGTAAACGCCACCAAACATCACAATGACTGATCTGACAGGTAGTGCAGGGACGCGGACTAAATACTAAAACTAACAAGAACGAAACCAAAAACAGATAGTCACAATGAACGACAGCTGGGATCCATCAGGGGAGAGACACGAGGTTTCAGGGGGCGTGGCACATGAGGCTTTGACGGGTAGGGTATGACAGAGCCCCCCCCCAAGGCGCGAACTCCGGGCACGCCCCAGGGAAGGGACGGACAAGGCGCAGGCAGACGGGACCTAGAAAACAAGAGCAAAAAACAGGTCAACGCGGGACGGGGAACAAGACAGAAGCACAAAACAGGCACACGGGCAACAACCACGACAACAACCCACACAGGACAGGGAAGGCAGACAGGCAGACCAGAAAGGGAGACAGATGCGGAACACAGGGAGGCAGAACAAACGGGTCAGGGGTGCACGAAGGAGGCACAGGGGGGCAAGGAGCAAAGACAGAAGGAGCAGGGCGAGGAGCAGAGACAGGGGGCCACACCGGGAAGGGCGGAGGAGCAGGGGAAGCCCGAGGGACCAAGACGGGCGACGGGCAGCGGCCGGAGGAGCCGCAGGCGGAGGAACAAAGGGAGTTGGAGGGGACCACAAGGGGGACACGGAGACGGGACGAGGGACGAACAACGGAGGGACGAAGGGAGTCGGAGGGGGAACCAGGGGAGGGGATGAGAGGACACCAGGGACGGAGGGAAGGAGGGAGGAAAAGCCACAGATGGCGAGGCCGCAGGCCGAACCGGCAAAGGCGCGGCCGACCGACGCCTCGGAGGAGCAGGGACCGCCGGGCCCCGAGGAGCCGACCTTGGGGCACCCGAAGGCGACCGTAGGAATATACGACAACATACCTATGTAACGTGCCTTGCAGCAACTCTGATATCTGTGCTATATAGAAATAAATTAAACTGAATGTCCGGACAGCCTGCAACTCACTGGTAGAAACTGCAAATTAGCTTCCCTTTATTTCTGCTCTGTATGTGGGTCTGTTGCATGAAAAACAGTGTTGTTGCATAACATAAAATAATGCTTGTTTGTTCTAAGTATGTGACAGATTGTTCTCACTAACCGATTTAATTTCGATATGTCCGGACGTTATTTTAAATAATTCCAAGAGTATATCCTCAATCACATACTTGCTTTTTTATGTAGCAGGCAAAATATAGCATGCGTAATGAGCAATATGTCTGAATCGTCAGTATGGATGAGACAGTAGGCAAATGGTACCAGGATGAAATGCTATATTTTGTGAAATTGTGTAGTGTGCAGCTGATTGACAGTATGCTGTCCCACAAGGCCACTGGAGCAGCTAACAGACAACAAATGTCACTTGCTCAGAAATCTTTGTCAGGATGGAGGAAGTGCTATTTCTATACAAATTAAAATAGAAAATGATACCTAGTTACATAAGTTGACTTGAATATGTATGCTTTTGTATGTTTTCAACAGTTTTTAACTTTTAGGGGGTCATGTTGGTAATAAAGAAGTACCCGCCAGGTGGAAACAGAATCCTGCAAGACATCAGTTCCTTCATTTTTTTTTTTCCTATTTCATCTCATTTGTACTATAGCACACTCTCCACAGATGTATACGCCTGACATTTTAGAAAACGTAACAAATGTTGTACTTAGTGTGAAACACTTCTTAAAGTGAAATGTTCTTCAGTTGCTTATTTAATAAATATATTTTGCTTTATCAGTGTAGAGGGCCAGGACCAGCCCACCCTAGGGTGATAATCCGATTAGGGTGTGCAAAAGAACGAGTGAAAAAAATACCTCTGCTTGCATCCCGTGTTATTATCGTTATTTACACTAGTTTTGATACATCTAGCTGATGTCGGGTGAGCAAACAAAGACAATAATCGTGTTTACGGGGAAGGAAGCGGTTTAATCCAGGAAACGGGGGGAGAGAATGGTACAGGGATCGAGAGGCACTCAAACGGTTAACACAGATGATGGATCTGGGGAAGACTAACTCAGACGCTGACTAAATACAAGCAGGAGAGGCAGGAACAAATTGACAACAGGTGGCCATGATCAGGAGCAGACATAAGGTAACGAGGGGGGCATGGCACACACAAGGCTCAGACAGGTGGATCATGACAGAACCCCCCCCAAAGGCGCACACTCCGGGCGTGCCTCAGGGAAGGAGGTGGATGAGGCGAGGGAAAACAGGACCTGGAAGAGAAGAACAGGAGACAGGTTAACGGCGAACCGGGAACAAAACCGAGAGACAAAACTGACCGAGGGGTAACAGCCAGGACAAAATCTGGCACAGGACGGGGAATGCGGACAAGCAGACCAAGAACGGAGACAGAGGGTGAACACTGACAGGTGAGACAAAAGGGCCAGGAGCGAACACAGAAGTGTTCCGAAGGGGGACAAGGTGCGGAGACAGGAGGGACGAAGGGACAAGGAGCAGACATAGGAGGCCAGACAGGAAAGGTGGACTTGGGGGAGCCAAGGGACCCAAGGCGGGCGAAGGGCAGTGGCCGGAGGGGCCGCGGGTGAACACGAGGAGGGAGCAGGAGGGGACCACGAGGAGGACATGGAGACAGGACGAGGGTCCAATGGAGGAGTCACGAAGACTGGATGGACGGAAGGATGAGGAACAGACACAGGAAAGGACAGGGAACCGAGGGGAGCCTGAGGGGGCCAGGACTGGGAGTGAGTTGCGGGGGTCGCGAGCAACAAAGAAAAGTGAGCAGGAGGGGACCCCCAGGAAGGTCTGGAAACGGGACAATGGGCCGGCTGAGGAGTCCGAGACAGAACCGGAGAGGGCCCCAGGGGAGGAGAGGACATAGCGGGCGACCGGCCAGGGCATGGCCAACTGATGCGCCACCGGAGGAGCCGGCCCTGGGGATCTCGGAGGTGACTGACAGAGTGCCAGAGACGGAGCCAAGGCCATGTGACGGAGCGCCACAGGAGGACCATCCGATGACCGACGGGTCGAAGCCCTTGGACCCTCAGGCGACCCGAGTCAGTACCCCTTGCCCGGATGAGCGCGGGCGAGTCAGGGGACAGGGTGAGCAGGACCTGGACCCCCAGTTGGTGCCCCCTCCCCTTGCGGGACAATGATATGTGGGGCAGGTGTCGCCTTGGTCCTGACCAGGGCGCCGACAAACCAGTCAGGGATATCCCTGAGGGGTCCCATTCATGCTCCTCCTCCAAGGAGGAGGGAGCGGCAGGGATGTTTCCCGGGACCTCCTCAGGGATTGGAACCAGGACTGGGTGAGTCGGAGTCACCGGGGCAGGAGCCTCTGGGGCGAGAGGCCGAGGGACGGGAAAAGCGGCTGCTTCAGGTAGGAGGCGCTGCAGGACCCTTGGGCGGAGCCGAGGCGGGAGGCGCTGCAGGACGTTCTGGTGGCTCCTCCAGAAAGGCTTTCAGGGTCGGCACCGTGGAAGCTTGCGCTGTCCCTTTATAAGCCTCGGGGATCTGGGGAATAGCATCCCATACGGCCCTAATACCCCCCGTTTTGAAGCGTGCTTCCCGGTAGGCGTACCTCTTCAAGGGTGGCCATTCCACCATCATATCAGGGGCTTCGGGGGCTTCCCCCCAATAATCATCGGGGAGCCATAGGTGAGAGAACGAGGTGATCCCCAGGGAGATCGTCCGGCCCTCTTCCAGAGTCCTTCCCTTCCGTCTCTTCCTTTTGCGCCAGCCCGCAGTACTTGATTGGAGGAGGTTCCGCTTCAGGGAATGCGGCTGATGGATCTTCTTCCTCTGGCGAGTGGTGCAGCGGGGTTTTCTGTGCTCTTTTTTTGGCGATCCACTGCAGCAGTGCCCGGAGGTTGGCGCGTACTCTCGGACGGGGTACGCCTCCTCAGGAGGGGGAGCCTGGCTCAAATGGTCCCCACTCTGGCTGACCATCCTCAGGGCCAGGGGGTCCTCCTGGACCTCTGGTTGCTTGAGCAATAGATTACCTCCTGGAGCAAGCCGAGCCACTCAATATCGGCTTGCTTCGTGGAATCCGTTGGGAGATCTGTCATTCTGTTACGTCCAGCCGGTATCAGGCGACCAAATAAAGGTGGTAGTCAGGTTTACGGGGAAGAAAGCGGGTTTAATCCATAAAATGGGGGGAGAGAATGGTACAGGGATCACGAGGCACTCAAACGATTAACACAGATGACGGACATGGGGAAGACTAATACAGACGTTGACTAAATAGAAGGAGGAGAGGCAGGAACAAATTGACAACAGGTGGCCACGATCAGGAGCAGACACGAGGTAACGAGGGGGGCATGGCACACACGAGACTCATGACAAGTTTTAATATTTCACTATTTTTCTTGTGAATCAGATGCAAAGTATTTCATTATCAGCCAAATACCCTGTGCTACTGAAAAGTTTTTAAAATGAACAAATTGACAGAACTTTCCTTTTGCTACTGTGGAGTTGAGGGGCTCAGGTCAATCTTGTCTAGGGCACCAGAACACCCAGGGCTCCTGTACCACAGCTCTGAGTGTGTGTGAAATGAGAATGGACATGTCCAACATCAGTGCCTGACCTCACAAATGCTCTTTTGGATGAACTTCTGTCCATATAGTGTATGTTCATTCAACATATCTACTTTGTTGGAAAATGTTTAAAGGAAAATGGATATCACAGGCTCACATAGCAAAGTTTAAAAAAACAACAGGAATTTTACAGAAAATGAAGTAATTGTTTTAGATCTCATTGACAATAAGCTGAATTCACAATGAGTTGAAAGGCATACCCAAGTGGATGGGTGATTCAGAGATATGATAGGATACTATACATAACAGCACTGTGGACATTACACCTACACCTCTGATTGCATATTCATACATATTTCTTGACTATTTTGAGAAATGTTGCAGTAGATCTGGCATGCTACCAGGGGTACACCACTGCCTCTGCCCTCTGCTGCCTAGAACAAACCCAAACCCCAACAGTCATAAACCAGACAGAATATGCAGCTAGATGATAGCTGGATGTTAGAATACGAAAGTGAAAACTGGATGGTAGCATTATGCTGCAAAACATCAAAGTAGACTTTTTGTGGATATATACAAAGTAGATTGTGCTTTAACTATAGAAACAGAGCTCATATAATATATTCTATTGTTTGGCCAGTCATAGTCCCCACTTCTAGAATGACCTGATTGCATGATTGAATGAAATCCTGAAGACTTTGTGGCTTAGCCTATTTAATTAATACCAACTAATACCAAGTACTAAGTCATTAATGCTACAGCATTAATGTATAAACTGGCTTATTATATTCCCTAGAGAGGGAATACATATGGGCCACTGCCGCAGACTCTTTGTTATTAACACAATAACTGAAGATGTATCAGACAGGTCTTTTTAAAACTGTGCAGACACATTTTTTGAGTAATGAACTGGAGCTGCTTGAATTTTGAGACATTTTGCACTAAAATTGAAACTGCACTTGCATAGTGAGAGCAATGAAATTTAAAACGATAACTCAAAAACTACTTGATGGACCTTTTTCAAACTTTGCACAAACCCTGTATGGTTGGCCACCTGGAAGTAATTACATTTTGTGGATGAAGACAAATTATATTGAACCTTTTAAGTCAGATAGTATTTAATGGATACTTACTACTTCACAAAAACATCACATAGATGAAAATCTACATATGATTTTATTTTCAGACAAAAGTCCCCAAAAATGAAGCAGTAGCACTATGTGGCAGCAAAGGAAGGAAACAACAGCTGTAGAAGGTATTTTATCTTGTAAACAAAATAACTCTAATCATACTTTATTGGTCTTTTTCAGTCTTTACAGGCACATTGGATGGGTGAAGATGTGGACCTGATCAAACATTGAAACAAATCACACCAAAACTGAAGCAGCAAAATGTAGTGATTGCTTGATCGTTGTTTGTTTTTATTACTACTTCTCAAAAACATTATATGGATGAAAATACACAACAAAAGTTCTATACCTGTAACATAAAGAGACAAATTGCCCCAAAATTGAAACAGTAGCACAAGGTGGCAGCAGAGGTTGGAAAGAGAGGCTGCAGAAGACATCTTGTAAACACAGGAAATCTGAAAGAATGGATTTTTTTTCCAAACTACCCAGGAACATTACATGGGTCATTGGTTATACAACTGTGGAGTGTGTGATGATTTTCTGAACATTTTAAAATAGTTTATATATTTTTTGTCACCTGCCCATCCACTGTGAAAATTTAATCGGTAACAGACAGGTAGCTAGTTGGCAAAATGTATTGTGGGGAGCTCAGTGAAATTTATCATACTGGAATTTAATCGCGCCATGTAGCCCTAGTCCTAGTCAGTGGTGAAAGAATAGACAGTATCTGGAGAACCTGATTTCATCGAGTCATTTAAAGTAATGCTTTCAAAAAAAAATGATTTTTTGGACATGTGTGGAGAGTTTGTGTAAGATTGGGCAACATTTTGGTAATATTTTTGGTATACTGAAGTAATTTCTTTTGATGAAATGTCTTGTGAAGGACCCCTTCCCCCCTCACCACACCCCCCTGGGTAACCACCTAATCCTTGTCAGGGGGGACACTATGAGCTAGGACAAGGTTTGTAAACTACCATTTCAGTTAAAACGACCTGGGAGTCACTTTAGCACAGAGTTTTTGCTGTATGCTGATTAGTCAATCTCCTATAATTGTGCATGTGTCACTAATGTTAATGTGAAACAGTTGGATCAGTCTTTCAATCAAGGAAACAAACCAGTAAACGCACAAGAAGAACTGATCTAATCAAACAAACACAGAAGCACTTTTCACTTTTAAAGTAGTTTGTGAAACCTGAAATAGCTCATAATGTACCCCTGACATGTCTATTATGTATTATGTGTCACACTACCTCCCGACGCCATCATAACAGAATAGCATTGCTTTTGATAGCAAAATCAATGGTATAATTCAAGGATGGGATGATTGAATGAAAAATTAGATATGGTCCAGGGTGTATTAGGAGTAGGGAATAGAGGGTTCGTTTTGGGGCTGTCCAGGTAATACAATGCAGTCTTGTTAACAACATCTCATTAAACTTATAGTGTTTGGGGTCATGCATGTATTTGATTAAGCTTCTAAACAAACTTTATACATTGAAGCTTTACTTGTAAACAATACATCCATGACAAATATGAAATATCTACAAAAGACTAAATTAAATGTTATTGTCATTGCTGTTATTATGTTATTGTCATTGCTGTTATTAGCTAGGAGGGTTATATTGGTTCAACCCCCCCAAAGCAGAAATGTACCAGTGGTTCAGTACAGTTATTATTAACCCAGGACACCCCTTCTGACTATACTTACATCATCAGCATCATAGCTATACTTCCTGTAAATCCTATGAATACTTCCTGAATGAAAACTACCATTTTGCTACTTATTACAAGCTTCGTTCCTGCATCTGAGTAGACACAGTGCTGCTGATCCATGCAGTAAGCCAGGCGATCCTCATTTGCCAGAAACACCTGTACTAGGAATGGCCTGTTTATATTTGTATATTCACAAAGCCCTTTGCTGGTGAATAACCTCTTATCTGAACTCCATACCTCAGCTTATGATGCATTTATTGCAGCATATGTGCAGCATTAGTTTCTACAATGAGGGATACTGAGGCACTGCAGCCAAGATCAGCTGATAATAACTTCAATGTGGCACTCTAGAATCAGACAGTGTTACAATAACCATTTCCATATTATTTAGTTAGAACCCTTCCTTTCATTTGTATTCGTATAGTGCATTTTCACAACATTATGTCATCCCAAACATTACATTGTCCCTGCCCAAAGCCCCACATGGGCAAACCAAAGGTGACAGTGGCAAGGAAACACTCCCTAGAAGGAAGAAACCTTGGGATGGGCCAAACTCAAAGGGGCAGCCCATCCTCTAGGGGCTGGCAGAGGAAGCCAAATGAACAAGATGGCAAAATTCTAAAGTTCACATTTTAACATTTGAGTCTAAATGCGGAAGGCATGCAGGTACTGTTGCTGCTCCTGATAGCAGGATGAACATTAGTACAGCAGCAGGGCAGGCAGGAAAGACATCACAGACAGAAGGGCGGGTAGGCCTAAAAGACATCACAGATAGAAGGGCGGGTAGGTCTAAAAGACATCACAGATAGAAGGGTGGGTAGGCCTAAAAGACATCACAGATCGAAGGGCAAGAGGCCTAAAAGACATCGCAGGCAGAAGGGCGGGTAGGCCTAAAAGACATCACAGATAGAAGGGCGGGTAGGCCTAAAAGATATCACAGATCGAAGGGCAAGAGGCCTAAAAGACATCGCAGGCAGAAGGGCGGGTTGGCCTAAAAGACATCACAGATCGAAGGGCGGGTTGGCCTAAAAGACATCACAGATAGAAGGGCGGGTAGGCCTAAAAGATATCACAGGTATTATAGGCATCACAAGCAGCATCATTGCATCAGTGTTTCATTTTACATTATGTGTGGATGTTGTAAATGTTCCCCTTCCCCTTCTCCTGTTTATTCATGTTATCTGTATTTTTTTACATTTTTATGACCATTTTCTTAGTTTATTGTTGCTGCTATTTGGGGTGGAAACTGTCATATACTCAAACGAGGCATCACTCACGCAGTCAAGTGCGGTGTAGTCGTGGCCACATATTGGCACTCTCTGAGTTGCATAGGTCGTAAGTCAACAGTGACCTGTGTATATGTATATATAGATACACACAAACACATACATACATGGTAAACCTTTACATTAACTGCACATTGATAATGCCTTTATATTGCATGCATAAAACATTCAGTATACCTTCATAATGTGTTCATAGAACATTCATCCATCCATTTTCGACACAAGCTTATCCTACTGGGTCACGAGGGGTCCGGAGCCTATCCCAGAAGCAATGGCCACGAGACAGGGAACAACCCTGGATGGTTGGCCAGCCCATTGCAGGGCACACCCACACACCATTCACTCACACAGGCACACCTACGGGCAATTTAGCAACTCCAATTAGCTTCAGCATGTCTTTGGACTGTGGGGGGGAAAAACCCACGACGACACATGGAGAACATGCAAGGGACTCGAACCCAGGTCCCAGAGGTGTGAGGCAACAGTGCTAACCACTGCACCACCATGCTTCCCCCATTCATAAACATCATGCATGTATACCTTAACATCCTAACATCCCTCAACAGCTGTAATACACATTAATAACAAACATTATATAATAATAACAGACTTTATAATTGTACAATCATGTAATGTTTGTTATTAATGTATATTAAAGCTGTTAATGGATGTATAAAGTATACTTGCATGCTGCTTATGAATGTTCTATGAATGCATAATGAATGCATTATGAAGGTGCAATGTAAAGTGTGACCGTATGTATATATACTGTATGTGTGTGTATGTCTGTGTCTGTATTATATATACAGTATATATACATACATATGTATACATACATACATGCATACATACAGTATATGCATGTATATATATATAAATACATACTTATACGTATATGTGTGTGTGTGTATATTTTATTTTACGCCTTCGTTTGCAGTGTGCTAAATATAGTTGATGTCATTTGTTTTGACTGGAATTTAGCTTTGATTGCTTTGAATTCTTTAGATGATGAGGCTTTACATTGGGGTCAATTGTGAGCCTGTTGCTTTAGTGATACTCTTTAGCTACTTTACAACAACCCTTTTGTGAGACTAAATCTTGTTTTGTTGTTCAGTCTCAGTTCTTTTGAGGCAGCAATACTGGGGACACAAGAGGGTAAATTGAGTAGGATTGTGATCTGAGACACATAGCTGTAATATACATGTTGTCTGTGATACATTTACACATCAGGATCAGGCCTAGTTAATTTCCCTGTAAGTTTGAGTGCAAAGCTGGCTGAGCCATCAGAGATGGCTGACAACAGCACATTCAGTTCTTCAGCAAAAGTTACCCACTAGACTAGTGGGCAGTAAATGACAGTTTAACCGGGTTAGTAACTCTAATTGTATAGGACTCAGCTCACTACACAGAGAAAGCTTTTGGAAAGTAGAAAACATCCCAGTTGAGTGGAGAGTGTGGGAGAAAGAGAATTTAGTGGACTGGAGTGGTGATGCTCTCAGGGCAGATGAATCTTTCTATGAGCATCAGAATGTGGAACAATGAGTGCATGTCAAGGGCAGAGATAAAGTCAGCTTTGCTGACTGCATACTGGCAGTTACACAATCATATGGTGCGCTGCCAAAACCAGACATCATTTTTCAGGGTTGGTTTCCTCTTGTGCTTAAGGCAAGAGATGCATCTTGGGTGGACGACAGAAATGTACTGGAAGCGCATATTGAAGGTGATAGAGGGGAATAAGAAGGAAGAAGGACACACTTAGCAGAGTAGAAAGGCTTCCTCTGCACCCTTACACCTGCTTATTCAAGCAATTATCTCATCAGCCAATCATGTGGCATAAAATCATGCAAATACAGGTCAGGAGCTTCAGTTTAATGTTCACATCAAACACCACAATAAGTAATGCTTACTGTGGCATCATTGCTTGTGCCAGATGGGCTTGTTTGAGTATTTCTGCAACTACTGATCACAACAGTAGAAGTTTGCTCAGAATTGTACGAAACACAAAAAATACCCAGCGAATGAACGTTCTTGTTAATGAGAAGGTCAGAAGAGTCTGGAAGGTGACTCAGACAACCACTGCGAACAGCTGTGGTGTGCAGAACAGCATCTCAGAATATACAACATGCCCAACCTTGAGGCAGATGAGCTACAGCAGTCAGGTTTCATTCCTGTCAGCTAAAACCAGAAAGCTAAAGTTGCAGTGGGCAAAGTTTACCAGAAATGGACAGCTGAAGACCAGAAAAACATACAAAATAAAAGCCTGATCTGCTGGATCTTGATTTCTACTGAGGCACACAGATGGTAGGGTCAGAATCAGGTGTCAACAGCATGAATCCATGGACCCATCCGGACTAATATCAACAGTTTAGGAAGGATGTGGTGGTATAATGGTGTGGGGTCAAACCATGTATGTCCATTTTGGTGCCTTAGGCGAGTGTTCTTTCACCACTCATCACCAATATGCACATGGAAAAATCAAGGCCCAGTTGTCATAATGTGTAAACACAGCACAGCACCATTTACTGTCTCAAATTCAAATCACCTTTTTAATATACTTCAGTGGTTGGGTACATTGGAAATAATCTCCCATTATTTTGGCAGTGACTGTAAAGTTATAACATTTTAATATTTATTTTTCATGTGAGATGCTTGGCAGGACAGCTGAATATAATTATTATTACTAAATTAGCTTGTTAAAATGACAAAAAAAAAAAACGCATGAAGACAACATTCACACTTTAGATCTCTACCTCTATAATGGATTTTTTTCATCATGCACTTACTTATATTTCCTGTATTTCACACCCAATGGCTTTTATTGTTTCATTATTAATTGATCACTTGGCTGCCGCTACACATATTTACAACTGGAGAGACATTCATAAGAAGAGTGAATTGATGGTAATATGGCTAAATGTAATTATGACCATAGTAAGTGGTAGCTAACGTGTGTTAATGCTGAAGGCACAATGGTCACTGATGACATTTGTCTTCTCAGAAAACAGTTATAAACAACACAGACTATGTCAAAAAGAACGTGAACTTACTACATCAGAACTTGAACATGAAAACGTTCAGTTTTTTTTAAGTAATTGTATTTTACACTGCAAAAACGGTTTGGGACTAGGTGACAAGTTGATCATATAATCTTAACATCATGTAAAAATATTACACATGCAGTCACATGCAGTAATAATGACACAACGGGTGTATCAATTTGTGAGATCTTAATTAGTTTCTGGCTTATATCTCAAATTTGAAAATGATAAATGCTTGGACCAGATTTCAAATTCGCATCTGTTTCTTTGTTAAAAGCCTAGTGTTGAAGCCTTTGAACTATGGTGATGGCAAAGACCTTTATGATTGCCATAGATATAAAGAAAACATACAAATGGATTATTATTATTCTATTAGTATAAGAAGCAATTGGATTTAAGGGTATTGAAGAATGGTGTATGTGCATTGATTCTCCATATGTTGTGATATCTTCTCATGGATGTCTATGTGTGAAAACTTGAAGTTTTTCTTGGTGTTTGTGCAACTGGCTGTCCAGTAAACCTGTGTTTTAAATTGCTAAGAGAGTAAAATTTTTGATGAATGGTTTCTTCAAAGGTTGCAATATAGTTTCTGATTTAGGCAGTACATTTTTCTGATTCCTACATGGTCACCATGTACGTGGAGTAATGAAGATTGTGATTAGTTCCTTTTTGATTTCTTCTATTAATGGGGCTGATTGTAGATTATATAGTTTTATGCTGAGTTTAGAAAAAAAGATCAAATTTAAACAAGTCAAGCCTAAACATTCACTTGAAGCACAAATAAACAGACTGAAGTTTGTTGAATTATATTTAGGACCTATTATGAAAAAAACTTTGCACTGGAAAACACAATATTACTTAGATAGGTTAGAGAAGAAGAGGACAGATGCCAACAAGCTGGATGGACTAAGCCCTCACAACAACAAGCATGATACATAATCGTGACAAGATGGCACTGCGGAGGGCTGCCTCAGAGTGCTGCACAATCGTTTTGAGTTTGTCTGCCTGCTTTCTCATTGTTAGTATTGTTCAGTGTGCACCAAATTCCATTTTTTGGAGTAGAGAATATCTATTGACTCTCAGGGAAAATGTTCCACTTGTAATTATCCCAAAGTATTACCCGGAGCTGTATGGAATTTGTGAGATTCTCACAATAGGAGTTCTTGCTGCACTTAAACTGGCTAAGAGATGCAGGAGAGACAAAAAAAAAAAATCATATGAGGCTATCAAGCATTTTACGCATTTCAATCATGTATACAATGCATTATGTTTATTTATTTATCCATCCATCCATTTTCCACCGCTTATCCGAGGTCAGGTCGCGGGGGCAGCAGTCTAAGCAGGGAAACCCAGACTTCCCTCTCCCCGGCCACTTCGTCCAGCTCCTCTGGGGG
>JAODUD010000002.1:16042246-16053137 GCA_026784285.1 Stomatorhinus walkeri
GGAATAGTCTTCCTGATAACGTAGTGCAAGCTGAATCCTTGGGTTCCTTTAAATCAGAGCTAGATAAGATTTTAACAGCTCTGAGCTATTAAGTTCTCCCCAAGCGAGCTTGTTGGGCCGAATGGCCTCTCGTTTGTATAGTTCTTATGTTCTAAAGCTGCTTGGGGATGGTCTTATAGCCTTTACCTTTAACACTGTTATCTATAATCTTCTTTTTGAGCTCCTCAGATAGCTCTCTTCTTTGCTTTCTGTAGTCCATGTTCAGTGTGGTGCACACTAGGATACCAAACAACACAGCAGCATGTTCTTTCCCTTTAAAAAGCCTGAATGGCTGGTGAAAAGCTTGAAGGTATTTGTGAAATTAATTAAGGTTAAACACTTAGTTTGAAGCATGAATATAATACCAGGATAAATAGTCTTATTATGGACACCAAGAAATCTGTCCATACTATTTTAGCATATCTTTGTAAAATAAACAACAAATCATAAAGAACAATTCTCACAATTTTATTGGTTTACTCTATCACACACTAAAGACATGCAGGTATGCATTAGACAATTGCTTTTAACTGAATCACTTTTGTGGTGAAATGAAGCATTGTTTCAATGTAATGTAACCAGCAAATATGTCCACGTCTGTACAGTATATGTTTAACAAACCATTAATTAAATATGTATTTTACCTCAATAAAGGACATATGACTAATAACACATACATTTAATTTTGATTGTATTTGAGTGTAGGACTTATATGCTTGATGGTACATTGATTTCATATGTATTTAAAATTAATAAAGCACATTTTTGTTTAATGACACATTCAGGAAATATGGATTACATATTTATTTTGAGTGTGAAATAAAGAGCTTGTATGATTTGCATAAAAGATAAAGAGTCATGTGTTATTTTGTAAAAAAATAAATAAAAACATTTCCTTATGGATGACCAGTCCCTGACAGCAACACCAGCCCCTGCAGTGTTGGTCCTCAGTTCTGCAGGGACTCCTTAGTTGACGGGCAGTAGGGTGGTTGGGTGGTGGGTCCCTCAACGCAGCACCCTGTTCTCATTTTCTTGCAGCTCTGGGAGGGGATCCTAACAGTCCTGTGCCTTGTGGCCCTTTTTCTGACATTGCCAGTTGCTCCTTTATTGCAGGTATGATGGGCATCTTGCTCTACTTCAGGCTCTGCAGCATCAATAGTCCAGCAAGCCTGGGTGCTGGTGGGGGCCTCATGAGGTGCAAAGGACATTGCCACCTGCTCTGCTTCTGCCAGTTCCAGCTCCAGGGTAGAAGGTGCCTTGAGATGGAGAAGATGCTATAGAACCTCTGGGGCGATGGTCATTAAGAAGACCTGTAGTGCCTGCTCATACTGGGACAAGGCATTGCCTAAACCTCTGCTGGAGAATGCAGCACAAGGCTGGCAGTCGATGCTGCACTCCTGGGTGAAGGCCAAATATAATGCATTGGACTCCTCCAACACCAGGCTACAAGGTCCAGCTGGGCCTCAAACATTTCCCAGGGATCCTCCCCATTATACTTAGAGGTGGGCAGCCAGGGCTGGTGAAAAGGTAACCGGGTGGGTGCTCCCCTGGGGCATATGAAGAACCAAGCATCAGTTACAACGTCTACCATATGAGTAACGAGGCATTGATTACAACCCTAGCATTTATAAGTTTTACTTCTGTTTCTGTTGTTTTCAGGGAAGTGTCTTTTTAATTTTCATTATTCTTACCTCACCTCCACCTAAAAGAGGGAAATAAATATCCTTCACTTAACTAACATCCTTTTCACCAAGCAGACAGCAAAGTTGATATTTCTAGACAGTTCATGTGTAAAGATGTTCATTTCTGCTGCAACATTGTTCGGCATATGAAATAAAAATGCCAATTCAAAGATATTTTAATTTAAGTGGTACTATCACCTCACACCTTTGAAGTTGGGGGTATGTAAATATAAATCCCTATATTCATATTATATGCGTTTGTGTGTGCGCATTTTTGTAATTATTATTAAGCAGCCCAGATTTCCCTACAATGTGATAAAAGTCTGTTATTTTGACTTTGCGAGGGCAGTTTTTCACTCCTCACAAGGATTACTTCTTGACTCTGTGTCCACTGATGAACCAGCAATAAGCCCGGGCTGTTATGAGTTCTGTTGCACAATCCCTAAAACCCTGTATTGAATAAGTTCAAGCAGATAGATTGACCTTTTTTCAATTCCATCATGTTTATCAATTAAAGATGCCTTTGCCGGACAGTATCTTTAATTATTCTAGCTTAGGTATACAGTACAACAAAGCAGTTCATGCAATATGTTTTTGTCATTCCAATAGCTGAAAATTATTACTTTGTTTATAAACCTTCTAATTTATGTTCATGGTTGAACGTATGTCTCACAAGATAAACTGATTTTTTTTTTACTTGAGTCATAGTAAAATATTTTTGCTGGATACATTTAAGTTGATCTAGCATTTATTTGTTTTTATTTTTTCATTGTAACTTGATAGTGAATTGTATATACTGTCTCAACGCGCATAAGGCCAGCAACTTTTCGGCGTTAATATAGTGATACGGTTTTTTTATCAATCCCCCGATGCACAGGTAATCAGCATTTAAGATGAATCTACGTAAGATGTAGTAGTTTCCATCACCGCCCCTTTCAAGCGAAACCAGGACGTTCCCCGCCCAAGAGCCGTCTTAAAGCGTTTAAAGAAGTCGGGGAGAATCTGAAAGTCATCACTTACAAAAAAGTTTTTTAAACTGTTTCTTGCGGTTTCTGAACTTAGAATATGGATAGCGAAGGTAGAAAAGTAGTCGTTTGTGACAATGGCACTGGGGTAAGCGTGTATTTACTTCTTCTATATGGACAATTCCTTCAATTCTTCAGTTGAACACGTATTATCTGGGTGTTTTTTACGCTCCAGTACATTAGAACTATTACAGTACCTGCAATCCCAGGTATATGTGTTTCCCATGTATTTCTCGGATAATAGTAGCGTATATGTGTTTATATCATGAAATGCCATTCCATGAATATGCCATGGAATTCCCACTGGTAGCTGGACAAATGAAAACATCACCAAAGCTTCATCTCACAGGTGTTAAGCGATGACGCAATTTCGATTAACACTGTATATTGCGGACAAACATTTCACTCCCGCATCTAAACTAATTGTTAGTTCGCTGCGCTCCAGCTTTGCAGCTCTGAAGGGGAAACAGTAAACACTTTTATAATTACACGAAAATAATGATTTATCGGGGTTTTCCTCTGAAGCATAAAACTACTTAGTGTATTTCTATTTTTAAATGCGTTAAATGTTTCATTTAAATGTATTGCCTTGCAACTGGACACACAGAGTGTACATTGCAAAACTGAGGACATACGTTGTATATCACCATACAAGGCAATGATGAAACTGTATGTAAGGGGCGGGCCCACGGCCGGAAAAGATGTTAGATGTTAGGCTTTGGTGATATCAGTTAGTCTAAGAACTTTAATTACTGTAATATACAGTTTGGGGATTGCATTCTCTTGGTTCGAGCAGCGAGGAATAATACACTGTGTTACTGTTTTTTACCCATGTTTGTACTTTGAGTGCTGGGCAGCCTCCTCTCAACATACTATAGATAGTTTTCTTAGTGTGCATATAGTGGGTATGAAGTTTGGGAGTGAGCCGTGAGGAACTGCTGGCCCGCTGTGCCTCCACATGTGGGCTTGTGTAAGAGGGTTTGACAAGTAAACCTCCAAGGTATGGAATGTAGCTGAGACAGGCCCGGACAGCTCCGCTGGAATGTCAGCAGCACAGTGATGCATCTGCCACTGCACTGGCGCAGCATTGCCAAAATACAGGCAGTGACATCCCGTTTAATGTATGTTTGTATTGTGGGTGCTTATTATTCGTGAATCCATTAGTAAATTATGTTTCATTATTTCTATAGTAAGTGACATTTATAAAAATATGATTTGCAACAATGATTTCTTGCTTTGAAACATTCATTGCATGGCACATTTCTGTGCCAAAAAAACTGGTCAAATAATAATTATATGTCTGTAATTAATTTCTGATCAGGATAATGTGAAGAAGATGGTTATTAATTTTTTTACAAAAGGATACTAATTTTTTACAGATGCTGTCGAAGTGTATTATGTTTCACTGTAGCATTATAGAGTCAGCATCATTTCTCTCTAGCCTTAACTTATTGCTCCGAGTCGAATTTAAACCTGTAATTTATAGTATATGTCATTTAGTTTTTGGTCTCTGATCTAAAATTCCCTTAGCCAGCCATGAACATTGGGAAACATAAGAGAACACACAAACCAAATGAGAGACAGGTGTGTTGACCTTCATAAGTCAGGGAATGGGTATTAAAAAATAGCTACTCACCTGAAAAATGCCAGTTTTCTACTACTGTAGCAATAATTTAAAAAAATGTACACCAACTGGAACTGTTACAAACCTCCCTGGAAGAGGGCCCAAGTTTATTTTACCCAATGTACAGTGAGGAGAATCGTTTACCACAAACATAAGAACCTGGAGTTTGTGAAACACTACTACAACTTTGACTGGAACTATGCTCTATGGTCTTATGAAACAAAAATGGAGCTTTTTGGCAATGAACATGTGGGTTTGGTATAACAATGTGAATGTGGGTTTGGTATAAAAAGGATGGATATAATGAAAATAACCTTATACCAACTGTAAAGTATGGTGGAGGTTCTGTGATGTTGTGGGGCTGTTTTTCCTCCAAAGGCCCTGGAAACCTTGTGAGGGTACATGGCACTATGGACTCCATGAAATACCAGGACATTTTAAATCAAACGTTGGCTGCTGCTGCAAGGAAACTCAAACTGGGATATTATACTGGATCTTACAGCAGAACAATAACCCTAAGCACATCTCCAAATGAACACAAAAAAAGTTTAGCTGTCTGCGGAATCAAGCTTCTGCCTTCTCAGTCCCCTGACCTGAACCCCATTGAAAACCTGTGTTCTGAGCTGTGGAGGAGAGTGCACAAGAGATGGCCTCGGACCCTGGATGATCTGGAGAGATTCTGTAAAGAGGAATGCTCTGAGATACCCTGCTCTGTATCTCCAACCCAGAAAAATATTATGAGAAGACTCAGTGCTGCTATAGTGGCAAAGGAAGGTTGTATTAAAAGCTGGGGTGCCAATAATTGTGGCACATGTGTTTTCATTGAAAATAATTATTTCTTGACAAAGGCTTTGTTTTTTCTTTGAATTCATTTTTTTCAGTGTGACATGAAGCTATTTCACCAAAAGGTGTCTTTTTACAAATCTTTAGAAGAGGTGCCAATAATTTTGGAAGGCACCCTATATATTTCTCAGGTTTTGACTTCATCCATGCCCTTTTTCTTCCTATTTTTGCCCTTTTTCTTTCTAATTTGTTTTCTTTCTTTTCACTAGAAATCTGTTTTTCTTGTATTTTATTAATATCTCACCTCCTATTTTTTGCTCTGTTTTCACCCCCAGTTTGTCAAGTGTGGTTTTGCCGGATCCAATTTCCCTGAGCACATCTTCCCGGCAATGGTGGGCAGGCCGATCATCCGGTCAACTGCCAAAGTGGGCAACATTGAGATAAAGGTCAGTCAAAATACAATGAACTGAAAATACAGTGACTATGGCCACATAAATGCCATTTGTTCTATATGCTTTTCTTTGTGTGTACTTTGTGCATTGGATTTGCAATGCACGGGTTTAGACAGAAGTCATATTGAGAATATTCAAATAGAGTGTATTGCATCATTTTTATGAATCGGTCCAGGTGGTATTGCCATTTCTGAAATCTTATATGGATTCTCTACTGTTTGACACTGTTTTCTTTCTGTTCAGCCTGAAATTTGTTTTATGGGCACAATTCAGATGTCCAGCCATATACATGTATACCATTTAGTAAGCATTCACAAAAAAAACCCATAGAGATGTGACTTTCAGAGGAGAATTTTTCTCCTCTCTAGCCTATTGGGGGCGCTGTGCTCAAGATTGGAAGATTGCCAGTGATGTCAGCACTGAGCCCTTGCACAGGCCCCTAAGCCAAGTTCCTCCTGGGACTGACAGACCCTACTTTCTCAATGGCCTGGTGCTTTGGGTAAAATTGTTAAGTAAAATATACCTCAGATGTACAATAGCACATGCCCTGCTGTCTTCATTGTACAATCCTTATCTTGGATTTTCACCTGAAATGTTTTTGTGAAATTCCTTGCCCACCACTCTCCCCCATGCACTTCCCCGCTGCGCCAGGAGAATGCAGTCTGTTACGAAGGCTGTGAAAAGGCTGCTCTTTGAAGAGCCGTGTGCCAGTAACACAGCTTACTGGCTTTCCCAGTTTCGTCGGTGACAATATTCTGATGGAATCCAACAGAAAGCAGTTGCTGGTCACAGTTAAGTTCGGCGATCTGCTTACTGGTGTCCCCTCTTAGCTATGTTGGGTGACAGACAGTAGATCTGCTCACAAGCGATTGCATGGGAGAGCTCAGCTTCCCCCATAAAATTGCTGAGAGACTTTAATTAACCAATGTATCAATGTAAATGAATTTTATTTGTAATTAAAAGTATGATCTATCTTACTAATTGAACCACAGTCCTGATCTTTTAAGGGAGCAGGTTTCGATAACATGCATTAGTTTCTGAATAGAGCCCATAAACAGCCATTGATGTTATGCTTCACTAGATGTCTATGGAAGATTCTTGTACACTTTGTCTAAATTGAGAATATAGATGAAGGCTGTTTTCAAAATGGTGAAATCGCTTCACAAGGAGCCATGTCACGACGGCGAGCGGGGAATCAGGCGAGTCGAGCCATAAATACAGGCAAACGGGGTTTATTCCGGGAGACAGAGCAAACAGTGACAAACATCACATCAATGATGGATCTGGGGAAACTAACTCAGACGCAATACACACAGGTAACAGGTGATTACAATTGGGAATTAACACGAGGTAATGAGGGGGGCGTGGCACACAGGAGGATCGAGCAAGCAGGTTATGACAGAACCCCCCAAAGGCGCACATTCCGGGCACGTCTCAGGGGAGGCGACGGAGGACACGAAACCGGGGCCATGGGACCTGAAAAAGAGCAAAGACATCAACGGGGAGCAGGAAACAGAACAGAAACACAGAACAAGCACAGAGGCAAAAACCAAGACAGGACCTGACACAGAGCAAGGAACGCAGACAGGAACACAGGAAAGGGAGAGACGGAAGAACAAAAGGGTCAGGAGTGAGCGGACGCACGACAGGGAGATGAGGAGCTGGGGAAGGCGCCGTCCAACGCCAAGCCGAAGCAGGGGGACCCACAGGCGGCCCACGAGGCGTCGCTGGAGGGGCTGCAGGTGGACGACGAGGCACCGGAGGGGGACATGGAGGCGACAGTTGAGCTGGAGCCGCAGGATCTGCAAGCAGCCACCGAGCCACAGCCAGGGGACGCACGGGCAAGCCAGGGGGTAGGGCGGGAGGGACCTGGTCCCTACGTCTATGTCCTCTCCCATTCTGGGACACATAATTGGGGACCCGGTTCGACCCCCCCACATTGGAGTGATGGTGGAGGAATCTTTTCACCACCCGAGTCCCTGGGGCCCAGTAGGTAGATCCTCGAGGGGTCCCATTCGAGCTCCTCCTCTCCCTCCACCAAGAGAGGAGGAGCGATGGTAATACAGTCCAGAACCTCCTCGGGGACAGAGAGTTTTGGGGTAGGCAGAGCCTTGTCGAAGCAGCAGGGAGCTCAGGTGGTGCAGCAGCGACTGCCGACTCTCGGCCAGCAGGAGGCACTGACGAGATGGGCAGGATGGGCAGGACGGGCGAGCATCAGGCAGCGCCAACTGCTGCTGCTGCCACACCCGCGGTGCCGCCTCAGACAGGTGGAGCAGAGACAGCGGGCATAGCTGAGGGTGGTGTTGGGACCTCAGGCGAGACTGCTGCAGGCAGGTGGGCTGCAGGTGAGACGGGCAGGACTGGCGGAGCCAGTGAGATTGGCAGGATGGGTGGCGCCGGCGAGTCAGGCAGGATGGGCAGCACAGACAGATCATGCGCCGGTGGGACAGGCAGATCAGGAACACCAAGAGGCACCAGGATCGGCACCGCAGGAGCAGGCATTGCCCCTTTAAAAGTTCTGGGTATGTGGATGAATGGAGTCCCAAACCATGCCGACCCCTTTATAGGTTAGGCGTGTCTCTCGGGAGTCTCTTTGGTGGGGCTGGCGAGGGGTACCGTCAGACCAGAAGCGGTGGTGACGTCAGCAGCCTCTGCGGGACATTCCTCTGGGCACTGGGTCAAGAGGTACTCTTTTGAAGCAGCAGTAGAGAGAGAGCAAGCCCTCAGGAAGATCGCTGGTTCCTCTTCCTGTTTCCACTCTCTTCTCTTTTTCTTCCTCCGGCTTTGGCAGGTTGTTGGAGGCGTGGTCGCCTCAGAGGGAGCGAGCGGCTGGAGCTGCCCTCGGTTACCCTTGTCACTAAGTGCTGGAGATGTTCGCGTACTTCCGCGATACAGTGCGTGTTCCCGGGCGGCAACATCTCACTTAGGAAAGTGCCGCTCCAGTTGGCTAAATCAAGAGTGATGGGGTCCTCCTGGACCTCAGGTTGATTTAGCCAATATATCACCTCTTGCAGCAAGCCGAATCGCTGACTGAGTCGTTTTGGAGATCAATCATTCGGTCATGACAGTAAGTGGGGAAGCAGGAGAGTCAAGCCGTAAATACAGGCAAATGGGGTTTATTCGGGGAGGCTGAGCAAACAGCGACAAACATCATATCAATGATGGATGTGGGGAAACTAACTCAGACGTGGACTAAATACACAGGACAGGCTGTACATAACAGGTAACAGGTGATTACAATTGGGATTTTACACGAGGTAACGAGGGGGGTGTGGCACACAGGAGGAGCGAACTCGCAGATCATGACACCATGCTGGTATGACAGGATAATAGATCATTTAATGCAAAAAAAGGAGAGCAGAATTTACATACTGTGTAAGTAGCTGACTGACTATGATAAGAAAAAATACTTTTAAGTTATACCGCAGAAACTGTTTCCCCCATTTTAAGCATCACCATCCGCCACTGACACTGTTCATATACACGATTACAGTATCTAAACAGATTACAGTAACACTTTGTTATACTTAATGTTTACAGTAATTTGTATTTGCATTAACATGGTAGCTGTATGTTTAACCTTAGCCTTGATTGGCCAACTGGAGTTTGCTGTCTCTCAGTTCTCCCTGAGTGCTGACATCCAGTCCTGTCTCCCTGATCCTCAGGACCTGATGATGGGTGAGGAGGCCAGCCAGCTGCGCTCCTTCCTGGAGGTGTCCTATCCCATGGAAAATGGCATTGTGCGCTGCTGGGAAGATATGCACCACTTGTGGGACTACACATTTGGCCCACAGAGACTTAACATCCACCCACCTGAGTGCAAGATTCTGTTGACAGAGCCACCCATGAATCCCACTAAGAACAGGCAGAAGATGGTGGAGACCATGTTTGAGAAGTACCAGTTCCAAGGAGTCTATGTTGCCATACAGGCAGTGCTCACTCTGTATGCCCAGGGTAAGAGCAATGTGTTTGAAGTTTTCTAAACATATTCCTTAATCTAGGGTGACCAGATAATCCATGTCAGCGAGGACACTCTGAGCTAGGACAGGAATTGTAAATCACCATTTCAATTAAATGGACCTGGATTTCACTTGAGCACTGAGGTCTTGCTGTGTGCTGATTGGTCAGTCTCCTATAATCATGCATGTGTCACTAATGCTAATGTGAAACAGCTGGATGAGGCTTTAGTCAAGGAATCGAACCAGTCAAAGCACAAGAAAAGCTGAACTATTTAGCCGAGCACAGGAGCCATTCTGTTTGAAAGTAGTTTGTAAAATCCGAAGTAGCTCAAAGTGTCCTCCCTAACATGGATTATCTGGTCACCCTACCTTAATCTCTGGAGTGCTTATGAAAGGTTTATTTACACAAAAATGTTCTGAGAGCTGTACAGAAAAAAATCAGATGGAGGTCTTTGGTATAGTCCTTGTAATGCCTCTTTTGTCTGTCAGCCACCCATTTGATGGGGTAGATTGTGGTCATGCATGTGGATAGTCTGCCCTGTACTGCAGAAGTGTTTTTTAGCTTCCAAGCAGATGGAATTGGTCATTGAATGTATCTCAGTGTGGGATGTTTGTTCATCCTGAGACAGACTGCAGATTTTTTGAAGCCATCGGATGTGGAAGGCTTTCAGGTTTGTAATATGCTATCTGTGAGGGGCCCATGTATGCTGCCCCATTATAAATGGCCAGCTTGGTGGAAAGGACGTTGGCATGACATATTCGCTGCTTCTCCCTCTGAATCTAATATTACTATTTTATTTCTTTTTTTCTATGCTTACCATGTTTTTAACTTTTTTTGTTATATACTATTGCACTGCTTTATTGTCTGCTTTTTCCCCAGTGTGTTTTAATTCAATTCAATTCAATTCAATTCAATTTTATTTATATAGTGCTTTTAACAACAGTCATTGTCACAAAGCACTTTACATTTAACTGGCCAGAACCCCACCAAGCAAGCCTGAGGTAGCAGTGGCAAGGAAAAACTCCCTCTAGCAGGAAGAAACCTTGAGCAGAACTGAAACTCAGAAGGGGACCTCATCCTCCTCAGGGTGACCAGGGGGCATGAAACTGCATTTACATTGACATTAATTTGAGTTCATATAGTTTCTAGTCCCAGTTGGTTTCATGGAGTTATCTCCAAGGAGTCCAGGTGAGGGTTCAAGCAGTGCAGTGGGCTGTTGTCTTTGAGCAGTGTGCAGTTGTCTACAGTCATATACAGTTGTGGTCAAAAGTTTACATACACTTGTAAAGAACATAATATCATGGCTCTCTTGAGTTTCCCGTTATT
>JAODUD010000002.1:16061856-16074456 GCA_026784285.1 Stomatorhinus walkeri
CCCCCCCCCCCCCCCGCTTTTGGTTTCCCACCTCTCCAGTTACCAGATGGCCGTTCTGTGAAGGTGGGAGGTGAGAGGTTTGGAGCACCAGAGGCCCTTTTCCAGCCTCACCTGATCAACATAGAGGGAGTGGGCGTCTCTGAGCTGCTCTTCAACACCATCCAAGCAGCGGACATAGACACCAGGTGACACTCCCCGCCCCAGCTGCACATATTGCTGTCTGAGGCTGGAAGAGCAACATCCTCCTATGGATTAATCTGCCTGTGGCCATTCCTCCAGACCGCAGCATCATTCCAGACACTGTAACTATCATTACATCTTTACACAGTGTGATTTATTGGGTTAATGATTAAATTAAGCACGGCTTGTACAGGAATATTGTAATGCTGTCTTTTTCACACAATACATTATGCTCTCATTTAAGACACACACACATATGCAGGTAAGACTGGTTTGTGGGGTTAGAGTGCAGGGTCAGCCATTAATCCTGCATCTATGCAGTATTTTTGGAAAAAGTTCGGCACTTTTCTCAAGGGCCCAGTGTGCCTATTCTGTTGACCATGGGATTTGAATTGGCCTCAGGCAAAAAACACACTCCATGGGGCCCTCCAATTCCCCCTCCCCCCACATGGCAAAATATATTACTTTTATTTTACTTTGAAGTGTATATTAATAATATCAACAAAGAGAATTCTATAAACACAAGACCTTTATTTTCATCTTGTAAAAACAGAATACACAAATAAAGCAGATTTGTCGTTGCAGTATGCTATGTAATCGGCCGTCCTCGGGGCCCCCTCCCAGCTCGGGGCCCCAGGCCATTGCCTGCCCTGCCTGTCCTGTCGCTCTTCCTCTGACGATAGGCACAGAGGCCTAACCTTCTGAGCCACACATTGCATCCCAAAAGGCAAAACACCAACCCCATGTGACAGCATATCACTCAGGGTTTCTGCATTTTTATACACAATCAATTTATGTTCCACAAACTGAAAACTATTGTAGTTACAGGGACCTATCAGGTTCGCACATCCAGTGACTCACTTCACGTGCAGAAGAGTAATGATTGGGTGAGCAGTGCATGTCTTAGCATCCAATAACACGCCCATCAGAAAGGTCAATGGTAAATGCTTGAAAGATGAGGAAATGCAAAATATCTTCATACAAATGCTAACATGGTTTCATACAATTTACCAGATGGCTTCATATTAGCAGAATGGATCTGACAGCTAATCTGTCTTGGACTCAGCTACACTTGTAAATGTTTGTAGATGCCATCTTGCCGCAGCTGATGTTGTAACACTCTGTATACCTCAGCCCAAATATAGTAAAATTGCCTCCTCTCGTCGATCTGCACTGTTAGTAGAAGACTGCATTTGCTGACCTGGCTGAGACTCAGGCTTTGCTCTGGCTTGTTGGACCATTCTGGTGCCATTCCTCATCATTCTTGGGAGACCCTTGAATAATGCACCTCACTTCTCTTCTTTACATCTGATAATATCCAGATAAGAAATTTAGGGAGAACTTAACTAATAGCTCAGAGCTGTTAAAATCTTATCTAGCTCTGATTTAAAGGAATCCAAGGTTTTAGCTTGTGCTACACTAGTAGGAAGACTATTCCATATTCTAAATACACGCTGTGTAAAGAAGTGCTTTCTCTAATCCATTTTAAAATGTTCTCCCCCTAATTTACACCTATGGCCATGAGTTCTGTATTTAAACTAATATTGAAGTGATTTGGCTGAACAGCTGATTGTGATTGTGTACTTGCAGGTCTGAGTTCTACAAGCATATTGTGCTGTCCGGCGGATCCACCATGTACCCTGGACTGCCGTCTCGCCTGGAGAGAGAGATCAAACAGCTGTACCTGGAGAGGGTGCTGAAGGGCGACACGGAGAAGCTGTCTGTGAGAACCCACCACCCCAAACGCGCAGCCTGAGTCACACATGTAGTCAGCTGCACTGATACCTGCATAAATCACACTGATGCATCTTAAATGAGCCTGATATTTCTTTAATGGATAAGGGTGTTGATTTAACCACAATTCCACAGTCTAAAGTCTGACACCTAAAATAGTTTTACCATTTCTTGCAGTAATTTTCAAACTCCCAAAGACTATTTACTTATGAGACGTAACAATTAATTCATGCTTTTTAGAAGCTATAGAAAGTAGCCATGCAACGTATCTTAGCAGTAATATTTGGATTTTAACTTGGGTTTGATTGCTTTAATGTGATTGTAAATACTCATAAAATGGTAGCTTGACATTGTAGAAAGAGAACCAAATATAATTAAGCAAAATGTTTGCAGAATTCACCACCATCCATCCATCCATCCATCCATTTTCCACCACTAATTTGAGGTCAGGCTGCTGGGGGCTGCAGACATCCCTCTCACCAGCCACCTCCTCCAGCTCCTCCAGAGGAATCCCAGGCCATCCGAGAGATATAATCTTTCCTGAGTGTCCTTGGTCTGCCCTTGGGTCTCCTCCTGGTTGGACATGCCCAAATCAGCTCCCCAGGGAGGTACCCATGAGGCATCCAAAATAGATACCTGAAACACAGGTCTGCACAGCCACCTCAGCAATAGGGTTCAGGAACGACCCCATTCAGGCTCAATGTCTCCTGACTCCCTTGGGATGCAAGAGAAGTTCTGCATCTTCTGAGTTTGGATCTAGTAGGTCTGTCTGGCATCTTCTCCTGCCATAAGATCCAACTCGACACCAGGTGGTGCTCAGTTCACAGCTCAGCTCCTTTCTTCAGCCAAGTGACTAAAACATTTGGAAGCAGTTGCAATGATACAATTACAAAATTGATAATTGAAGTGTCCTTATGAACATCCTTATGGTGAAACATGGTGTTTGTTATGGACAAACTGTGGTTAGTACAGACGTCCTATAACGGAGCACCGCTCGGGTTCTAAGTGGACAGGCTGACCTTCCAATCATATTCTTCCAGGTTTCACTGTTGTTACTCACATGAGCATTAAAGTCCCTCAGCACTCTGTCTAAGGTCTCCAAGAAGGCCAGATACTCTGGACTGGTGTTTGATCCAAACACCCAGACAACAATCTTAGCCCACCCCCAATTCAAAGTTGAAAGGAGATGACCCTCTTGTTCACCGGGATGATCTCCGACATGCTGGCACCGAACCAGGAGGCTATAAATAGACCCAAGCCTGCCCGGCACTTCTCACCATGGGCAACTCTAGAGTAGAATAGAGTCCACGCCCTCTCTTGGAATTTGGTTCCAGAGCCTGAGCTGTGTGTTGAGGTGAGCCCAACTCTATGTCTAGTCGGTATATCTCTACCTCTTGCACCAGCTCGGGCTCCTTTCTTTCCAGAGATGTCACATTCCATTCACCACAAAATGATTTCAAGAATGAATTATCATGGCTTTAACACTAAGGGTGTGTTTAGCACAGGCAGGAAGAGTGAGCTATTAGATACCAGTGTGAAGCAGCTGGCTGAGGAGAGGTAATGCACACACAGCTCAGAGGGGCTGCTAAGCTCGCCCTGAGATGACAGACAGGCTCAGGCAACTTGGAGCTCATCCCTGCGGTTTTGGGGGACTCTGTGATTATGATGACTACAAGCAGTTCTGTGTGTGTGAACACCAGGGTACCTTGTGTAGCATGGTGGTGGCCGAGTGCCTGAAACAGAGGCCTCACCAAGCCCGTGGGCAAACTTGCGATGGTACACCTTGTGGTTCACCTTGGTGATAATGATGTAGATATGAGCAGACTGACTGTTCAGCAGAAACTTTTCTGCAAGCTAGCAAACATAATGTATACAGTAGTTATTTCTGTAATTCTGTCATTGCTTCGTACAAGCATAGAAAAACTCAATGAAATAATGGTAATACATTAATAAATTCTTGGTGCAAAATTTATGTTAATGAGTCACCTTTTGCAATATAAGCCTATTTAAACCACAACAGTTGAGTATATGCTCTTAATTTAATGGGTGCCAGAACAGGTTTTAGCATAACCTAAACTGTAATTATTAAATAGAAATATTTTACATGGAATATACATGTTTAAGATGCAACATAACAGAACATAACAACATAATATGCTATATGTATGTTAATTTTTATTAATTTAAATTAAGATCAAACCTCAAAGTGAAAACGTTTTGAAAAGTAACCCAAGAAACATGCTGGAACAGTATAAAGTAGGCAATTAAATTTGCAGATGACACAAAATCGTTTGGTGGATCACAGATAGAATGTACAGCAGATCACAATTTACATTAATGATATTAACATCAATACATACAGTAAACTGGTTAAATTAGCAGATGACACCAAGGTGGGTGGTGTAGTAGATACAGTACTAACAGTACAGAGGCTACTTGATTTAATTAGCGACTAGGCTGTTACCTGGCAGATGAAATTTAATGTAGATAAATGTAAGGGAAATGCAGAGAAATATAAAGTACATATATTTTTTGGGTTCCATAAAGGTAGCTGATTATGAGAAAGACCTTGGTGTGTATGGTAATGCTTCCATGTCCAACTCTCGCCAATGTGGGAAAGTAATAAAAAAGGCCAATAGGATGTTGGGTTAAATCTCTAGGTGTATAGAATTTAAGGCATGGAAGGTGATGCTACAATTATACAATTCCTTGATAAGACCCCACCTAGATTATTGTGGGCAGGTTTGGTCACCATACTTTAAGAAGGACATTGCTGCCTTGGAAAGGGTTCAAGATAGGGCTACTAGAATGATTCCTGGTCTTAGAGGAATGTCTTATGAGGAAAGGTTAGCTGAGTTTAATCTGTTCAGCTTTGAGTAAAGGAGACTAAGGAGGGCATGATCCAGGTATTTAAGATTCTAACAGGTCTGGATGCTGTTCAGCCAAATAGCTACTTCAATATTAGTTCAAATACAAGATCTATTAGTGGAAATTAGCGAGAGAACATTTTAAATGGATTTGAGAAAGCACTTCTTTACACAATGTGTAGTTAGAGTATGGAATATTCGTCCTGTTAGTGTAGTGCAAACTCTGGGTTCCTTTAAATCAGAGCTAGATAAGATTTTAACAACTTCCAGCTATTAGTTGAGTTCTTCCCAAACAAGCTTGATGGGCTGAATGGCCTCCTCTTCTTCAAACAGACAAGTGGACATTATTCCCCCCATGCACCCCCTCTTATTCACATGCATTCTGCAGTGCAGGCTCATGTCCTTAATTCTTTCTTAATGGAAGCATTAATCATTTATGTCACCAGATATCCCCTTAATCACAAACACAGAAGCAATTTTAATTGTGATAAAAGTGACAATACCTTAGCACTCTGAAATAGTCACACACAAACAGCACTCGGCTGTTAACTCTCCCAGTGCTGTCGTATTAATATGCCACTGGCATGAACATTACCTTTTGTAGTATCACTGGGTGTGATCTTCCTTGGTGACTCATGGAACAGGCTTGCTCATTACCTGGTACACAATATTACTGACATTTCACACACACTCCTGTCGAGTTCAAGAGTTTGACTCCAGAAAATGTATTTGATGGGGAATAGAGAGAGTGACAATTTACAGCCCTCTGCAAAGTGAGGCTGAATCTGACTCTCTCTGCCTCTTCTTCCCACACAGAAATTTAAGATCCGCATTGAGGATCCACCACAACGCAAACATATGGTCTTCATGGGTGGAGCGGTGCTGGCCAACATCATGAAGGATAAGGAGTCTTTTTGGATCAGCAAGGCAGACTACCAGGAGAAGGGTGTTGTGGTTCTGGAAAAAATGGGCCGAAGTGTGTGATGTAAGTGCTGATACGTGTCACCTCAAGACCATGGTAAAAAACCCAGTGACCGAGCCTCCAAGATCAGCATGCTAGCTACTAATAAAGCAGGTTGTTTAGCCTCACAAATTGACAAAAACACACAGCCACTGCCAGGTATACATACATGAACACTCTCAGATACCATTTGACTGGCACAATTTTCCCAGTAGTCAAGCCTTAAGATTACAAACATGCAGCTGGGACTTAAACAGGTACCACATATTGTACATCACAGGTTTGTTCTTCACGTATCACCAGAAAGTATTTATACATTTGACCATAAAATGCTCTAAAAGGCAGTTATGTTATTCATTTCTCTATATTCTATGCAACACCTTCAAAGGAATGGTGCTGTATTCCTATGCAAATATGGTAAAGTATTCTTTCTGGCTAATGTTATATTGTCTTAATATAGAACGAATTATATAACGTTTACATAAGTTCAGTTGTTATATAAGACTTCAGTGCATTTGATCTCCAGTTAACTGGTGATTGGCTCTCAGTAAACTATTCCTGTTAGACACCTTCAACTCCTGCTACCCATAGTGCCCTGGGGCCACTCGTTCCAGTTTCATGGAAACATGATCTCACTTCCACTGTAAGTCAGATAAGAGGAAGTACAATGGTAAAAGATTAATTATTTTGCGATGCTCACAAATTTCCTTCTCAGATATGGTAAAATATATTTGAAGAGTCACTGGTAGTCAAAATTTACATTGCACATAAATGAATATATTACAATGAAAGCTTAAGAACTTTGACCACATTCCATGTCAAAGTGCATTCACGATTTGTCTGTTTTTAAACTGGAACCATATGTATACATGTTGTCTCTCTGGTAATTTCTTATTTTCACTAATAAAAATTGAGAACTGAATTGTATCAGTCATTCTGGCCACACTTTCCATCCATGATGTGGTCTTGTACTTGCATGGATATCGCTGGCATTCTGTACATATTTACTTAGAAATTTCTTCTACAGTAATTTGCACAATGCAAACTGCACAAAAACCTGAGTAATGTGCGAAAAAAGCTGGTTACATTTCACTGATCATTTGTGACATCCAAATATGTTCTTGAAGCCCATCGCAGACAGCACAGGGCAGAAGGCAGAGGTGCCCCCTAGATGTGATGCCAGTCCGTCGCAGGGCACACTCACAGGCACTGTCATGCATGACCCAGCGGCCTCACCACCCCTCCTCACAATATGCTTCTTGGTGCTGCTGCACTCCGTCTTGGGTCTGTATGGCAACATGGCTGGTTTTACCCCTAAGGAAATTGCTGACCCTGAAGTGTTTTAGCTAAACCTATCAACAGAATGTGTGACTTTTCAGATTGTTAAACTGTCAAACTGTAACTATCCACACAATTAATAAGCAATTGCAACTTCAAGGTGGGTTGCAATTCCATTTTGAGATAATTCAATTTTATTGCAGTTTTTTTTTGTAGCATAATACAATGCAGCAGCAGATCAAAGGAGGACAGTTTGCTCTGGAAGGAATTTTGCAAAACATGCATTTCACATCACCGCTGCAAAACACACAAACACACTGCATGCATGCGCAATTACGCTCATAAACAAATTGTATTGGAACTTATATAATATTAGATTTATCATTTGGATACAAAAATTTTGAATGCAATATAGGATATTTGATACACGTTTAAAGTGCTCTAGTATGAAGGAAAATTAGTAAAATTTCATGTCAAGGCATTTAGCTATTTCTGCTGGGTGACAATCATTTTAAACAAACAATTTAATTCATTAGGAGTCAGACAGGTTTTAAACATTTTTGGTTTCAAACAATCAAAGTTACCTCCAAAAAAACCGACAACCCCCAAGTTCTTGGAAATAGATGTTGCTGCTTAAGGATCTACTGTATACTGAAAAAGTTTTAAAGTATTTGAAACTAGGACCTAAATAAATTTGTCAGTAACAAATTTGTGTCATCTTGCCCTGTTTTTCAACCAAAACTTACAGTGGTCATTGACGCCTGCTTCCCTAGTGGACAATGGAAAGGAACTAGATCTTAGCGTAGTCAAACTGTGCGAGATCAGTGGAACAGATTCTTTCTGTAATGCAGACATATAAATGTTTGTTTTCTTGTAAGGAGATCACAACTGCAGTCTTCATCTTCAGCATAGTTCAAAACGTTACACATTTTAACACTCTCAATAAGAATACATTTCTGAAAATAATAGCCTCATTATGTTTTTTGCAGCATACATCTTAATTGGCGTGCTTATTGTGAGCTTGACGGCAGATTCCCCATTAAAAATGTGTAGATCCTAACCCAGCACAAATGCACTGGTATCAAGGTGCCTGTTGTCTCCTTCAGATGATTCACGTAGCCAGAAGATGACAGCCACGCCCAGGCGATGGTCTTACTCCTGTGATAGTTACGATGGAGCATGTGTGCAGCTTTGGTACCATGAGACGCCACTGACGTCTACTGGAACAAAATGGGTTTCTCAAGGTCTGTTTTCTACATGGTGTGCTTGGTGTATGATCAATATCTGATATGGTGAAAAAGCTCCTTCAACCTATGATAAGACTTTTCTTCAGATCTCCCCCTCCTCCACCCCCTCAAAATTAGTCAAAAAATCAGCTGACAGATACAAAGGTAGCGCGAAAAATATGAACAAGGCTGACCCACTGCTGTCACAAAGGAAAACGTGCAGAGTGAAACCCCCTCCTCTACTCCTCACACACAGACTCCCCCAGGTCCACAGCACCCCCTCTGGTCAGCTTCCTCATTTTGCTAAAGTCCTGGTCAGAGCGCAGGAATAGGAATGTGGGGGTGCCCCCACTGGTGAGAGGCAGGTCTTGCAGCTGGACATGGGGCAGTACTGGTTGTGTTTCTCCGCCGTTTCGCCAGCAGAGGGTGTAATGCTCAGGCTCGGCCACAGCGAACTTGGTGGCGCAGAGTTGGGCAAGGGTGTCGCCGCCTTCACCTGCCTTCCACAGCAGCGTCCGCACGGCACTGTGCTCGCCGTCCTGGAAGAGCACGCGCACAAACCTCTGCAAGCACAAAACATCAACGTGTCAGAACTCTGCTTGTTGCGAATCCCACACAGTGATGGCTTCTACCATCTTCCTGAATGAGGAGCATTATCATCCTGCTCTGTTCTTCATAGACAGGCCCACTATCCACAAACCTGGGAGATGGCTGTGTACATTCTGAACACAGATGCTTATGTACAGCATGCAAACTTACACAGGTTGCTCAGAAGTAACAGCTGCAAGAAATAACACTTGATTTGTAATTTCATTAAGCAGATTTTTTATTATAGTCTTTTCTGTACTGGTACACAAAATACTGTATCAAAAGTAGGGACCTTCCCATGAACTATATACATCCAGTTACTTACAATAGATCCTTCACTTCACAAGTAGACCAAGAAGTCAATGAAATGGAAATGAAATGAGGAACAATAATTATCCTCAGTTTTCTAATGAAATTAAACAAAATATTGGTAGTATTCAAGACATGAATGGTGTAGTAAATGGGTTTAATGACTTTTTTGTAAATATAGGACCAAAATTGGCAGAGGAAATAAAAGTTTATGAGATTGAAATGGATGCTGTAGATTATGTGGAAATAAATAATAGCTCAATGTTTTTAAGACCAGTGATTGAGAAAGAAATTTATGACATTGTTAGTGGATTTAAAAATAAATCTAGTAGAGACTGGAATGATATTGATATGATAACACTGAAGAGTGTTATTTGTGGCATTGTAAAACCATCAACCTATATTTTTCATTTATCTTTTAAACGGGGGTTTCTCCACAAATGATGAAAGTTGCAAAAGTAATTCCCATGTACAAAGCAGGAGATAAGAATCAATTTACAAATTATAGGCCAGTGTCAATACTTTCTCAATTCTCTAAAATATTAAATATTAGAAAAATTTGTTTTTAAAACAACTGGAAAGTTTTGTTGATAATCAAGATTTGTTAATAGATTGTAAGTATGGATTTAGAAATAATAGATCAACAGAATTAGCACTGATTTATTTAATAGAAGAAGTATGCAATTGGAGTATTTCTATATTTAAAGAAAGCATTTGATACTGTTAATCATGATATAATGATAAGGAAAATGGAGAAGTATGGTTTCAGGGGCATAGTGTTAGAATGGATTAAGAGTTATATAAGGAATAGGCAACAATTTGTGTAAATAAATAAATAAATATACATCTAGATTGATGAATATTGCATGTGGAGTACCTCAAGGATCTATATTAGGGCCAAAACTGCTTATTATGTATATAAATGATATTTATTTATATTGATATTAAAATATGTACTACTTGCAGATTGTCACGATGCATGCGAAGCTGTGCAGGGTGTCGGCGGCGAGGGGCAGGCAAAATGACGGGAGGCAGGAAAATCCAGGGAAAATGGGGTTTATTTGCAGGAACAAATGGGAAACGCCACAGGACACCACAATGACTGATCTGACGAGACATACTGAGACGTGGACTAAATACAAGAAACGGGCATAGACTGATACACAACAGATGATCACGATCAGGCACGAATTGACAACAGCTAGACTCCATCAGGGTAGAACACGAGGTAACAAGGGGGGCGTGGCACACACGAGGCTTGGACGGGTGGATCATGACACAGATGATACAAACATTTTCTATTCAGGTTCTGGAGGTAATTACAAAGGAAACAAATGCAGTTAAAAAGTGGTTGGATATAAATAAAGTTTAGATAAAACTAAATTTATGTTATTTGGAAATAATAGAAGAAATATAAAAGTAGAAATATGTGTTGATAAGGTGTATGTAGAAAGAGTAAATTAAAATTTCTTGGTGTTATTTTGGACCATAAAATTACTTGTAATTCACTCATAAATTATGTGAGGGCGAAGTTGGCAAGGGGCATGGTGATCCTGTGGAAAACAAAGCATATTTTCAACCAGAAAGCACTATATACATTATACTGCTCTTTATTACAACCATATCTCAGTTACTGTGTAGAGGTCTGGGTAAATACATATAAAAGCAGAATAAGTAGAATAACCATAATGCAGAAAAGGGCCATTAGAATGATAAACAATGTAGGATGTATGGAGCACACTAATGAACTCTTTATAAAAATTCAAATAATGAAATTCCCAGACTTGGTTGAATTTAAAACAGTGCAAATAATATATAAAGTAAGAAATACCTTACTTCCAAAAGGAATACAGAAAATATTTACGGAGAGAGGAGGGGAATATAGCTTAAGAGGAAGTCTGAATTTAAAAAGGCAGTGTTAGAACAACGTTAAAAAGTATGTGTATCTCAAGAGCTGGGGTTAAATTATGGAATAGTCTGACAGAAGAAAAGTAAAAATATAACTCAGTTTAAATAATAATAATAATAATAATAATAATAATCAATCATTTATTTATCCCCATGGGGAAATTCCTTTTTATGCCTCCCTCAACTTGCTCTTTGTAGAGCAAGCTGTCCGCAATAATAATAAGTTAAACTAATTTTAAACAAATATAAGGATCTGAAACATGGGTTAAACCAGGCTGTTAAGTAACAAATGGAAAAGATCTATTTTAATTTATTTTATTATTATTTTTTTGTTTTGTTGTTAAGAATTTGGGGTGGCATGGTGGTGCAGTGGTTAGCACTGTTGCCTCACACCTCTGGGACCTGGGTTCGAGTCCCCGCCTCGGTTGCATTTTCGTGGAGTTTGCATGTTCTCCCTGTGCCGTCATGGGGTTTCCTCTGGGTACTCCAGTTTCCCCCCACAGTCCAAAGACATGCTGAGGCTAATTGGAGTTGCTAAATTGCCCGTAGGTGTGAATGGTGTGTGGGTGTGCCCTGTTTTTTTTGCAAAGTTCATTTATTCAGTTGTAATTCGAAGGAGGTTAATCTTGAAATGATATGGTATGAATGAGTAGGACCAAATAAGTTTATACTTCTGCCTACTCCTTTTCAAGCAAGGAAATCGAAAGGTGTGATATTATGATGGAGAATGTGGAAATGTTTTTATTTGATGTTTTTTTGAAATAAAATAAAATGATGATGATGATGATGATGATGATGATGATTTCAATGCAAATCACTAAAATTACTTTATACAATGAAGCAATTCCTAAATAAAAGAATATATTTGTTTGGAAGCAATTGAAAAACAGCAGATACCTTTATGGACAACTTCTCAAAGGAAACTACAGGCTTTCTGTTTGTGTATTTTGGATTATTTGGTTTTTAGAAGGTGGTTCACACGTATATTAGCTGAAGCAACCAGGCTAAGCTGAGCAGCATCATGTCCCCAGGTGACGCCTCTCTGTCCGGGACTAACAGCTGCCTGGGCCTGACAGATCTCTGTCAGGGACTAACCTTGGGCCCCCTGGCCACTTGGGCCTGACGGCTCTCTGTTGGGGACTAACCCGAGGCCCCCGGATGCTTAGGCCTGACAGCTCTCTGTCCGGGACTAACCTGGGGCCCCCCAGCCACTTGGGCCTGACAGCTCTCTGTCGGGGACTAACCTGGGGCCCCCCGACCGCCTGGACCTGACAGCTCTCTGTCGGGGACTAACCTGGGGCCCCCCGACCGCCTGGACCTGACAGCTCTCTGTCGGGGACTAACCTGAAGCCCCCCGGCCGCTTGGGCCTGACAGCTCTCTGTTGGGGACTAACCTGGGGACCTCCGGCCGCCTGGGCCTGACAGCTCTCTGTCGGGGACTAACCTGGGGCCCCCCGACCGCCTGGACCTGACCTGACAGCTCTCTGTCGGGGACTAACCTGAAGCCCCCTGGCCGCCTGGGCCTGACAGCTCTCTGTCGGGGACTAAC